>VYXF01001420.1:585394-600708 GCA_013397295.1 Polioptila caerulea
GTCTTTCTTCTCCTGGGCAAGGAAAAGGACTTTTAACACCTTGGGGACTTTCCCAGAAAAAGAAGAAAATCCCCACACCAGAGGTAGGACATGCATGTAATACAATGGAACTTGGCCAGGGTACCTTATTTTTTGGGAGCTGGTAGGTGTCTGGTTTTCCTCCCCATGTTGTTGGTCATCAGTAGAGAACACAGGCTCTTCCCTAAGTGAGCACAAAGCCAGACAAGGGTGAAACTCTGGTTTAGCAATTTAGCAGATTCCTGGGGCTACCCTGGCTCCAGCCCACACCTGTATCTTGCCAATTGCAAGCTCTCCTTTTCTAACCAAATATTAGAGCATGCAGGCAACTGGGGAGAAGGGGAGAGAGATATTTCTATCTAAGTTTGATGGAGAATTCAGCTTAAGAGCCTGTACAAAAATCTGACTATTCATAATTAAATGGAACTGTCTATGACTAACTAAATGGTAACACTGTAACTAAAAGCTACAACTATAAACAGTAAAACAAACTAAATCTGACTATTAAGAACTAAATGGAACATGCAAAACCTAAAACATCAGAGCCTGAAATGTCACCTGGTGCCTTAAAGGAGTCCACAGATCAGGTGACTCAGGATGTCACCCTTTTTCAAGCACAACCACTGGGTTGTGCCTCATGACAGCTCTGCTGTTTCTCTGTGGCTGAGAGGTGGAATGCAGGTATTCCATGGGAAATGCTATTTTACAGTGGGCTCAGTCCACAGAGAACAAGGATATAAATAGTGAACCAAAAATTCTAGGAGCAACAGGAAACCATTTCTTGGTGAAAACCTTTGTGTTGAGCTGTTTCAACCATAATTTTCTGAGGGGAAAAAATTAAACTCCAAACAGCTCATGATTTAGGAATACCATAATCCAGAATGCATAGTGTTCTGAACTGCAGGGATCTGTGAATTTTCTCAGAATTTGATGTGGTATTAACTTGATTTTTCACCCTCACTGTTTTCAGATAGCACAGGTGTCATTAAACAGCCTGCTTAGGATGCTGTGGGATGAAATGTGCTCTAGAGACATAAAACACTACAGAAGGCAGTGACAACTTTTAAAGTGGCTGAGAAAGCCAGGACACAGTTCTACATTTAGATATGGGGGCTGGGGTGGGAGGCAGGAACTGCTGTGAAGTGGAGTGTTACCCTTGGTACCTACACAGGATGCAAGAACTAAACAGGATGCTGAGATAACCCCATTTGTGCACACACAGCCTACCTAGGAGGAAGGGAAGCAAACTCCCTGTCTTCTCTGAACCTCAGGACTGCAGTATCATGACAAAGGCTGTGAGGAAGAGAAGTAATCAATCAATGTCATGGTTTGGTTATTTACATGGCTTCTTGTTTGGTTTTGCTCTGCAAAACTCTGGTGACACCAATCATTTGTGCTTAAAACACTCCCAAAACAAGAAAAAATAATCTCCACCAGTTTTAAATTCTGGTTGGATCAAATTATGCAGTATCTGATGATCCAGTTTCTCCGAATCACTGTACAAAGCACAGGCAAAATTGCTATACTTGAACTCCAGTGCGTTTTCAAGTGAAAGTAATAGAGGAGAATTTCCAGTNATAATCTCCACCAGTTTTAAATTCTGGTTGGATCAAATTATGCAGTATCTGATGATCCAGTTTCTCTGAATCACTGTACAAAGCACAGGCAAAATTGCTAAATGAACTCCAGTGCGTTTTCAAGTGAAAGTAATAGAGGAGAATTTCCAGTTCTGCTCCAGGAGGTGTCACCAGTTCTCACACTCTGCAGAGATCCCGATCCAAAACATCCCAAGGCAGAGAGCAAGGCTGCATTTTAAAACTCCTTTATGCATGAAAGGACAGTCAGTTTTGTAAGAACTCAAATTCTGGTTGATGGCCCTGATAAAATCAGCTTTCAGCACTGTGTCACCAAGTGCCAGTGTCAGTAACCACCTTGGGACATGTCCTTCACCCACCACACTCCTGGGGTGACTCAACCAAAACCTCAGAATACAGCTCCCAGACTTGGATATTGGGATTAACCCCAGGGCTAATTCAAGACCTACATACCTGACCTGCACCTCCATCACCTTTGGGCAGGTGTTTACTGACTTCAACAGGCTGCAAATGCCAGCGACAGACAGGCGGTTTTGGCTGAGACTAAGAAGGAAAAAGACAATTAGCTGCTCCCTGAAATCCCACAGGACTGTCCTGGAGAAGCAGCTACCAGTGTTCTGCATGCTTGAGACCATTTCCCTTCAGGAGAGGGCAGGTTGGTTTTGTACAAGGCATCACTTACTTCAGCTGCTTTGAAATTGATATACAGGGCAAGCTTTCCAGCAGACAACTGCAGCCTTCATCTCCAAGCTGGTTTCCTGATAAACTGAAGCATTTTCCAGTCAGTGGGGACCGATTTGAACAGTAAAAACAAAGCTCTAAAAACCTTCTTGCTTCCCCTTTCCTACAATTGCTTTTTTGCCTGGACTGTTCTTCTGTCTCAGATCAATCCTCCCT
Organism: Polioptila caerulea; assembly: GCA_013397295.1. Taxonomy (NCBI): domain Eukaryota; kingdom Metazoa; phylum Chordata; class Aves; order Passeriformes; family Certhiidae; genus Polioptila; species Polioptila caerulea. The sequence goes on from VYXF01001420.1 coordinate 587,905, forward strand.
GCTTATTTCTGCATGAATCAACTTCAGACAAAAAGTTTTAGCCCTTGGGCAACATGAGTCATGTTTTAGACCCAAACCATCTTGCTTTAGGAAAACCTGTGATCTTTAAGGCCCTTTCCAAGCCAAACCAGTCCGTGATCCTGTGATCCCCTGCTCCCACAGCACCTTTCTAGAGCCACCCAGCAGGAAGGAAAGGAGGCACTCACTCCACTTCAGAGAGACAGGGACAGCTCTGGAGAATGGCCACAATCACCTTGGCATCTTGGGAGGACAGCCTGTGATCCTGCAAGCTGTGAACAGGAAGGCTTGGTGAGCAGTGAGGGGGTGGGGGGTGACCCTGGCTGGGCCAGATAGAATTTCTATTGCTATTTTTATTTACTGATTCAGGTTTATTTCAAACTTTTCCACATGTGGAAATATCCTCTGTCCTTAAGGACGAACACATCTGTTTTTCTTGCCCTTCTATAGTACCTGTCACCTGCAAATCATGTGCACCAGCAGGATTTTCAATGTCTACTCTTACCATAAATTCACATGTCTAGTTGGAATTATGTGTTCTTTATTCTCTTCCAACTTCAAATCTGAAGATCTGCAAACAAGCAAAACATTTGGCTTTTAATATGCCTTCATGAAATATCTGACAACTTGGGTGCTGGATAATATTTTCCAGCAGAAAACACGAGGTCTGTGTTCTGTATCTTTCAGCAGTTTTGCAACAGAAACACGGCACCTCGAGCTTACCCAGGCACTAAAGAGCTGCTTTTGTGGATCTGACTGTAGATATGTGCAAATCCAACTATTTTGGTTACATTTCTCATTGCCCAGGCAGACCCAGCTCTGCCAGAGGCAAGGGCAGTGGCCACCAGTTCTGCTGTCACTGTGGCTTATGGTGACACCAAGCTGAGGGCTTCAATCAGCAGAACTGAACACAGCATCACCACGAGTGCAGAGCCTCACCTTTGAACTCTCCCAGATGCACCAGAAAAATAAATAATCACGGTGTTCGGCCTGAAAAAGAGATCCAGGTCAATATTAGGGAGGAGGTGGAAGGATGCCATGTGTTTAGCAGAGGTGTTTGGTGAGGACCAAAGCTGCTGCCTGCATGCTGACATCTGCATCACAGCTCACTGGCACAGCCAAGCAGCAGCCACGTGCTCAGAGGGCAAAGGACACCCCATGTGTTGAGCTGGGGCTGCAGGGCAGATGAGACAGTCACACAGGGAAAAAGATTGGGCCAGGATTTTGCTTTTGGCAAGGCCAGAAGTTTGTCAGAAAGAGATTCAGTAGAAAGTCCTTTCAAGCAAGAAAAATAAGAAAAAGCCATATGCAATTAGAGTTACACCAGGGATTACTTTGGCCTGTTAAACTTAGAACATAAGAAAACCACAAGAGCCAGGATGATTTTAAAAAATCTTTGTCATCCTGGACACATGAAAACCCCCAAACCTGTAATTTAAAGGAATGCAGAGCTAGAGCCAAATTCGCACATTTTCATTAAACTTAGCTAACTGATAGCAAATTCATGCTAGTTGATAAGGGATTTCCTTCCTGATATATTGCAGAGCTTAAAAACAAGTTTAAATTCTGTTATACAAGAAGAAATATCACACCCTGCAAATATGTGCAAGTGTGAAATTATAGACCAAGGATAAAATGACCTATTAAAAATACAAAGAGGAAGTGCATGGTATGATGAATTCACATTTTGTTTCCAGTAGAAAAGAGAAAAGGAGTCAAACTAATTTTTGTTCATTTCAATTAGCCAACAATTGAGCTGAAAAACAAGTGTCCATTTAAAGTCAACATGACAAAGAGATAACCTACTTGCTTTTTTAAGAGCTCTCATGTATTGATACCTGGCACACAGTTCAGTAACATTTTGACACACGATGCCTTCCTTTGCCAGACTGAGAACAGCATTCAAGGAAAGATGGTTGTTGCTCAGGCTGTGAACATGAGGAAAAACAGAACCTCAGCTGCTGGACCCCACAGCGTGTTCTTTGGTTACACAAATGCCCTCTGCTCTCTTCCCCAAACATCCATGATCTTTTAATGAGGGTATTTCTCAAAAACTTCTGAAATTTCCATCTAGGAGTCAACAAAAGCATTATCAGGTCACAGTCCTTTCTCTGCAAGCTGTAGCTCCCATGAATTTAGAATCAGAGGTAACTCTTCTGTGTGCAGCAGAATGATCATTAACCAGTTTTGGGTTAGTTACTCGAGGTAGTTCAGACCTTCATGATTACACCACTGGTCCACAGTGCAGTTAAACACCCACTACAAAAAATCCAATTTAAGCATGCCTTATTAAAGCAGGGAGGCCTGAACACAATTCTCCAGCCTCTGAGGATTTATTCTGTAATTGCATGTTCGTTCTGTTTCATTACTTGTTGGACCTCATTAGATATGAAACACAAGATCTTGCTTCTACAAATCCTCTGCTTGTTCTCAGGGCCACAGCGCACTGAGAGCCTCGAAGGAACCATCCCTGAGAACAGCACTCTGTGTAACAGAGATGGGGCACTGTTTTCCTGCCTTTCTGTAGGATAAGCTGCTTCCCTGGGGGCAGGCTGGCATTCCCCACAAGCTGCTATCCAGCAGCAGGTGCATTTCTCCTTTCCTCCCTCCTTCTGCCGTGCTTTTAAACACTTCTAACCACACTGCAAAGCCAGTAATTAATTCCTGGATGGGATCCAGCAATGACTGCAAGTATTTTGGATTCACCTGCTTGCACCTGAGGGTATGTGGGCGACCTTTAAAGGCAGAGTCTCTCAGCTGGGGTGGGCAGGTAATGCTCTGGCTCCACAGCTTTGTGTCTGTCCCTGTCCTGTCACACAAACTACACTCAGGCTCCAGCACCTACAGCAGCTCTGATGCTGCTTCAGCTGCCCCTGGCAGCTCTTCAAAGGCTTTAAATCCCCTCAGCCAGTTTGATTCTCTCCACCTAAAAAGCTGCAGATCCATGCTGGGAGTTTGGCAAGCAGTCTGTCCCTCTCAATCAGCACTGGACAGTCACAGGAGTGTTAGAAGGAGCAGCACAGGAGAAGAGGGATGTGGAAAGGCTGGGAGGACTCTAATGGAGCCATCGGGCCTTAATCAGAAGTGAGACTTCTCAACCTGAACCTCACCAAGGGGTAGAGAAGAGGAAAAGTCAAGTGGATAAGAACTGTGAGGCTGAGTCTGTCTCAAACTGAGTCCAGCACAGCCCTGCCTGCACTGAAATGTCTGTGCCTCAGCTTGGTGCCCCACATCTTTGTGCTATTCTTGGCTTCACAGTAGCCAAGGTTTAAGCCATTTTTACTCACTCTACTTTCTTCAGCCTTTCCATTTTGGAAAACAGGTCCATCACCCTCTTCACTTCTGGATCCTGTATCCGATTGCCCTGCAAGCTGCACACAGATTCATTCTCATCAGGATCCCAAGGGAGGAACAGTTGATTTGAGGGTCATTGCCACTACACACTCACTTTATTTCCTCAAGCTGGGGGCACTGTGATGCAGCCTGGACCAAGTTAGTCATCCCCTCAGCTGTGATACTCCCGCCTGTCAACCTGGAAAGAGAAAGGATCACTCAGACCGGGCAAAGGGAGGAGCAGAATCCCCTGCAGCACATGGCAAGCCTGTCTCAGACTTGTGCCTGCACACAGACAAAGAGGCAGCAGCCTGGCTCTGCCACCTGCAACCAACTTCATACTCCTTTTCCAGCAGGGCAACATAACCCTGCTCTTGACAACACAGCACAAAACAAGAGCCACACATGTGTGCTGCTCCGTGTAGCACTGTCACCCTCACACCCTGCACAGAACAGATCAGCCTGGGGTGAGCCAATGTCATGGAATTAGAGAGAACAGACAGGAAGGGAGAAGTAAAGACTTACTCTAGTTTCTTCAGGCTCCCCATTCTTTGTAAGCCCTTTGAAAGAGCAGCAGCAAAGTCATCACCACATCTCCTGCTACGAAAGCTAAAATGTAAAGAAAAGGGGGAAAAGACAAACACGCCAAAAGCTGATATTCTCATTTGCTTGCAGGATTCATCCTTTCTTTTGTATTGAAAAGAAATGCCTATCATCTTCCCTCTTATCTACTGAATTAACTACCCTGTTGTTCATCTCAATCAAAATGGAAAAACAAACAAAAATACAGCCAGAATAGATTTATCACCTTATTATCCTTAAATACTCATAAATTCATTTGTTCATACATTTCTGCAGTACTGAAGTTATGCTGTTCAGATCAAATTTTCTCACATCATCCCTTTCTCTCTCTCCCACAGAAAAAAAACCTGTGGTTTGACCTTCCAATCCCTTAGTCCTTCTCCCTACCCACCAGGTCACAGCACTCACTGTGTTTACCTCAAGTGTTCCACATTTTTACAGCCAGCTAGAACCTCCAAACAGTCAGTGTCCACAAGACATCCTGCAAAATCCAAATAAATCAAATCCTGTCCCGAGTTTATGACAAAAACCAAAGCTGACATGTCCAGCGTTGTCAGTCTGATGTTTTTGAATTCATACTTGAAATTCAGCAGGCTCCCAATGTGCTGGGCTACTTCAAGGTTTTGTGTTTCAAAGGTGCAGTGGCAGAGCTCAAGGACCTTAGGGCCTGACAGATGAGTGGCTGCCAGTTTCTTGAGAGACTGCAGGATCACATCCTGCTTTTCCTGCACCCAAGCTTCATCTTGCTCTGCCAGCAGCATGAGAAATGTCCTGCACTCTCTTGATGACAAGCCCGACAGAAATATGTGAAAACTTTCCATAAACTCAGTCTTTGTCTCATACTTTAAAGTCCACTTTGACTTCAAGAAGAACTTCTTCTTCAAGTAGTTCTTGTCCACACTCCTACTCACCATGAGACACAGTGCTGCAAAAAACTCCTGCAAGCTCAGGTGCACAAAGGCATAGCCAACCTCTGGGCAAGTGCCACTCGCCTTCACCTCAAAGACAGTCAGCAATCCATGCAAGGAAGCAAATTCCTTCACATCCTCAGGAATATCACCCACGTAAAATACAAGTTTCTTCTCTTCCAGGCCTCTCAGTGCAAGATCCAACAGACCCAAAATGGCCTTTTTGTTACAGCTCAGCTGAGTCTCCTCATCACCTGCACAGCCTCCTTGCTGCTTGTTTAGGAAGATGAGAAACATTTTGATATAAAACTGTGTCATAGTCTGAGGAAGCTCCACACTCACCTGGTGTTTAAGGAGCAAATACTCCAAGCAGATGCACACAACGTTACACAGAGCAGGGGTGAGGCACATGCTGAGGAGTTTGGTGTTGTTCTTCACATGAGCAATAGCTCGTTCTCTGAATGAATGCTGACGAAAATAGTGCCTAACATATTCCTCAACCTTCTCCTGGTCAAATCCCCAAATTTCTGCCAACACACTGACTGTATATACTAAGAAGTCAGGTAGCCTCTTAGGTCGGCTGGTGACCAACACTGTGCAACCAGGCAGGAGCTTCCCATGACAGAGGTCTGCAAAGAGCTGGGCTATGGACACGGGGGAGGTAAGAGCTGGGTCTCTCTTAGAGGAGGATGACACATCCATGTTGGCTGCAAACTCATCCAGCCCATCAAAGATGATCAGTGTCTGCTGGGCACTCTCCAGGAGGCCCTGGAATGCTGCATCAGGGCTGTCCTCTGGCTGAAGGAACATGTCAAACAAAAGCTCCTTCAGGGTCAATTTTCTTTTTAGCAAATTCAGCTGCCGAAACTCAAACAGGAAAGTGAAGAGAAACTGAGGTAGGACACCCTCTGCCCATTTCTGACAAATCCTGTGCATTAGCCTGGTCTTGCCTGTACCTGGTTTACCAAACAAAAAGATCACCTTCGTGGTGTGCGATGGGGCTTCACTACAAAGCAGATCTGACACTTTCATGGCTGTATCTGCACATTCTTCTGGCTCAGGAGCACCTGCCACGTCCTCTCGGGGTTTCTCTGTTCTCTCTTTTAAGCGGGGGGCTTTGCTCTGACGAATGACAACATTGACAAAGGTTTGGTTGAAAGGCAGAGGCTGTGTTTGTTTCTGTGCTTCTACTCCTGCTTCTCTCCTGCTCCCGTATCTCTGGCGGATGGAATTGATGAGGAGATGCCGGTACTTCACAGATGAATCTAAGAGAGAAGACAACAGAGGGGCTGTGAGGCTGAAAATGTTAGCTGTGAGTCATGACAGATCCAAAACACTATCACTTATAGACAGAGAAACAATGGCCCTGATCAGAGGTTGCTGGGTAGAAATGACAAATTTTGAACTCCTGAAAACAACATGTAACTTTTCCTAATTTTTCACAGGGGCCAAAGAAGAACAACATTCAGGAAAAAGATGAAACAATAATAAATCTGACTATCTCTAAGATGAGAATTAGGTATCTGTGTATTATGAATTTTATTCCCTGTTCACTAGCTCCCTCTTCACCCACACTGGCCTCTTAATGCTGGAAGTTGATTTCTTGGGTGTTTCTGCAAAGATGGTAAAAAGGTCCTTTCCTCAGAGCACAGCTTCTGGAATATCCACATACCCAGTCGTCGCTGTTTGGCATCCTTGTCACTCCCAGAGCTGCTGCCGCGGCGGCGGAGAGCAGACCCTGGAAATTGAAAGGTCAGAATCATGTCAAAAGAGCATTTTGAACAGCAGTACATCAAAGTTGGGCAAGACTCTCCAGCAAAGCATTTGGGGAGCTGAAGAGGAAAAATTGGACAGATAAAACTATTTGTAAACTCAGGCTGAGATTACAAAATTGCTTTTTCGGAGATGGGCCACAAGTACTTTACTTTTTAGTCTTTTTGTAGTGAATATCTGTTCCTGAGGAATGCAAGGCCCACAGATTCCCAAGATTGTTTATGGTGGTTAATTTCCTGTTTTTTATGGTGCACTGTCAGATGGAAAGAATGGACAGAGCTGAGAGAGGCACGTCTCTCTTAACTCGTCTTAGTAACTTCAAGCACAATTTTCAAATTTCCATTCCACCAGCAACTGGCAAGATGGATTCACTAGGACACCACAGCAGTCTGAAAGCAGAACAAAGGTCACTCTTTTCTTCTTATTTTCAAGGTCCTAAACCTGCACTTGACACACAAGACAGTGTCATGTGACATCTGCAGTGCTGTGACTCAGAAGTCTCTGAGCAAAAAGCAGAGGCAAAAGTGTTTCTTTATGATCTGCACCAGCTAGGAAGGTTTCAGTTCCAAATTTACTCCTGAAGAAGACCCTACTGTCTGTTCTCTTAAGTTCCTTTTCTGACAACTCTGGAGTGGTTTCTGCTTGATCAATGCCTGAATAGTTTTTCTGCTCTTCCTTTAAAAGCCAAACCAACTTCCTCCATCTACCAATGAGCCGACCACAGTAAAAGTTCAAAAAGCACGGGTTTTGTAGAGTGGGTGGGAGATTCCTGTAGAGAAAGTAAAATGAGTGAGTTCCTTAGCAGGGGGACAGCAAAGCTTTTCTGAAATTCAGGGAGAGAAAACAAAACCAGGGGAGGTTCATGTGCAAAGCACCAAGAATAGAACAATGAAATGTGAAGTTGCAGTGGCTTCTCCACACCTTGCCAGTGCTGAGGGGCATTTGGACATTTGGAGCCCTGCCCAAGCCATGAGCAGAGAAGACAAACTCCAAGAGCACAGTGCCCAGGGCCTGTTCCAGCCTTACCTTTTGGCACAGATGACTGGACTCTCATATCTCTGCCTGCTTCTTCTGTCTGGCTGAAGTTACCTAAAGGAGTTGTATGGGAAATTAATTATGGTTAAGGTGAGCATTCTGCTCTTGAAATTTGGAGTATGGCTGACCAGAGACAAAGGGCAAGCATCTTGCAACACAGACAGTGGCACAAACCAAGCCTCAGTATAAGGGATGCAAACATCCAGGTTTCAGGGTCCCCATCTGATCTTCTCCTTCCAGATTACTCTACAGTACAGTTAACTTTGCTTTCAAGGCAGGAGAAAAACAACTTTACTCTCTGGTACAAACAAACTCAGAGTATGGGCAGCTTTGGCTGATCTAAAACCCCACCATGGCCCAAAAAAGAAGCCCTACTTTCCCTCCAAAGAAGGGTTTTCTGTGAATAAACCAGTGTCAGAATCAGCAGCCCAGTCAAGGGCCTTTTCTGACTCACTGCATAGCTCAAAGCTGCCACAAAACCCCCTCAGCATAACCAGAAGCAATTCACCTTCAGAAGGATTAGTGATGCTCAGCTGTTCCTACAAAAGTTAAACCAATATAAGCTAGCTCCAAAACCTTATGAGATATCTTTTATGGTATGTCACAGTATCAAAAGGCTGAGAACTGTTTCAGCTTCAGTCCTGAGAGAAATCCCCCACCAGTCCAAATTCCCTGTTGGCTGGCTGGTCTTTGCCCTGTTTCATCTCAGCCAAAATAGTTGCTGCTGCACTTGGCTACAAAGGTTGCATCCACCCAGCTGATGCAGCTCATAAGAGTTACTGCAAGCTGGATGTGAGAGGCAGCACTGTTGAGAAGGACTCATCCTGTAAGACTTCCTGCAGAAGAGGAGAATGAATCACCAGATAAAGCAACCCACTAAAGCAGAGGCACGGTTTACCTGGTGCCACAGGCCCTCACAAAGCAGAGTGCACACTCTGTGGTGTTTGCAAGGTAACACACACTAACTGACCGTGGTCCTTATCAATTGCCTCATTTTCTCTAAAGCCACTGCCTCTGCTAACGAGAAATATGGAGAAGTGGTTTTGTGTGGTTATTCTAAGACTTCTGTATTCCTTGCCCTTCTGGATCAGGAAAATTTTTAAAATTACAGCTAAAAGTCCACAGAACAAAGAGATTGGAGTATTTTCTCCTTCAAATAAATCCATCCAAAAATTGCATCTTAGCTTTATTGTAGGGGGAGGTGCACAGTTTTTATTGGTTTCATCTGTTAATGTCAGGGGTTTTTTACCTCCAATTACATTTCTAAGCCAGAAGTTGTACTTCCAAGAAAAGCAAGGCCATGCAAGTGAAGGCACTGGTGCCTAGACTGGGTGGTGGTAATGGGTGGCCAAAGCATTGGCTGTGTTTGGTCAGGGGAAAGTGGCCTGACCTCTTTTACCTTCTCCCGCAGAGCTCATGAGCAGCACCTCCAGATCCAGGGGCAGGTCGTACTCCATGCAGACACACTGTGCAAAATGTTTCCAGGCTGCAGGGCCAGCCTCCTCCAGCAGGCCAAGGAGCACCGAGATTTTTTCCCTGGGGTCGGTGATGCCCCCCAGGCTGCTCAGGGTTGCCTCGGGGATGAAGGCCCGGGAAGTGGCGAGCAGCCACTCGGGACGGCGAGCGAGGAACTCCACGAGCTGGGGACGGGCTCTTGCTACGGCCGCCGGCAGGTCCAGGTCATCATTCTGAAACAGGGGCTGCAGGGAGGAAGGCAAGGGCTAGCAGCAGGCACAGGAGCAAGAGATGCTCACCCACACAGCCCTGCAAGGCTCGGTCTGCTTTTCTGCCCTTACTCCCAAGTTCAGAGCAGAGATCTGAGGGTGCACGGGTGGCAGTCCCTGTCTGTAGGATTGTGAAGGACAGGGGCAATCCCTGGGGGTCTCTGGCACCAGCCAGGGAGAAGCTGTTGATGTCTGCATTGCTGCAGTGGCCATCTGCCAAATATAATATCCCAGGCATCTCTCACATGTACCAGGACCTCTGGGGAGGTCAGGGATGTTTTTGTTATTGTTCAAGAGTGCTTACACAGAGTCAAGGCCTTTTCAGCTTCTCATAACACCCTACCAAGAGATAGGCTGGGGATGCACAAGGAGTTGGCAGGGGAGCACAGCCAGGACAGCTGACTTACACTGACCATATGACATCATGCTCAGAACATAAAGCTGGGGTAAGAAGGAGGAAGGCAAAGAGTTTGAGCGATGATGTTTGTATCCCAGATCACTATTACATGTGATGGAGCCCTGCTTTCCTGGAAATGGCAGAACACCTGCTTACCCATGAGAAACTGTGAATGAATTCCTTGTTTTGCNAGCTTCTCATAACACCCTACCAAGAGATAGGCTGGGGATGCACAAGGAGTTGGCAGGGGAGCACAGCCAGGACAGCTGACTTACACTGACCATATGACATCATGCTCAGAACATAAAGCTGGGGTAAGAAGGAGGAAGGCAAAGAGTTTGAGCGATGATGTTTGTATCCCAGATCACTATTACATGTGATGGAGCCCTGCTTTCCTGGAAATGGCAGAACACCTGCTTACCCATGAGAAACTGTGAATGAATTCCTTGTTTTGCTTTCCTGTGCACAGCTTTTGTTTTACTTGTTCAGCTGTATCTCAGTTCACAAGTTTGTGCAGGACGCCCCTGCACAAAGGGCTCAGGCAACTGTTCTTGATGCTCATTTTGTGGGGATGAACGGCTCATTCCTGCTTTGTGACAATGCCACCTCCATTCTCACTTCCTTCCCACAAAGCCATGCACATGATCTCCTACCTGCATTGTTGTGTAATCAGTCTCCTTCCAGCTGTCAAGTGCAAAGGTGTCTTCTGCTCCATATTCTGGCAGAGAATTGATCAGAGGCAGTCTTGGCACACAGACACACCCCAAAACATGGGACATGCCTCATTTGGTGCAGATGCCTGGGGATAACAACAACAGAGCTTGATATAGACATGCCAGGCCATGGCAATTACATGAGTCACAAATCTAGAAGCTCTGCCATTGATCCAAGGGTCAGCTTTTTGTGATGCTTTTTGTCTCTTCTCACTCAAACCAGCAGAGACCACAAAGTTTCGACATTTGAGGATTCACTCCCGGTCTCAAGAAAATGCAGGACTGAGCCTTGTGCCCTAGGATGCAAGTGAAGACAGCTTTAGAGGAACACTTTGTGGGAATCACAGCTTTCCTGGTGTCACTGCCTGATTTGAGCTGGGTTCTGCCACTCTGCTGCTCTCAGCCTCTCTGCAGAAGCTGATGAAGAAGCAGCAGCATCTTGCTCAAGTCAGGCAGTCATTCACACCAGAAAAACTGTGAAAAGCTGATGTTCTGAGACTACACAACTCTCAGAAAAGCTGAAAATCTAGGGGGCTGAAAATACCCCCAGTGCCAGCTCCCCACCTCTCAGGAGGAAGGGTGAAGGGCAATTTCACCCTGCTCTGCACCTGGCAGTAGTTGGTGTCCAGCCAAGCCTACCACAGGGAAAGGGAAGAGGAAAGCAATCACCACCCGACCAAGAGCAAGATTTAGTAAAGCCATAAGTACATATATATGAACGAATAAAACCAGGCCTTAATGCTAAGGAACACTGAAAGCCATTCAGGCAAAGAGTAGACTCATACAAATGAATGAAAGACTCATATTCAAGAACAAAACAACACTGAAAAGTTGGTTGAAAGCTCAGTCATGCTGCAGAGCTCCTATATTACTGCTCTGCTCAATAAGACCATCAGGAATGATTGGCAATTACCTTCAGTAAAATACTTCTGATCCCAAAATGAAGCACAAAAACCTCCCAAGAAAAGCCAGAAAACTTTTGAGCCTCGATCCTTGCTTTTCAAATGCAAAACCATCTTTAACACATTTTGCAAAACTTAACCTCCCCTCACCAACTTGGCATTCACACTGTTCCGAGCCATGAAAAATTAAACTGAAATGTGAAACTCCTTGTTGCAAATCTACCAACTTCTTCCCTGCTCTGAGGCCACAGAGTACTTACCAGAGGCCCAGAAACAGAGTACCAGCACCAAAACCAGGGTGGGGGTCACCACACAACAAAGCTGGAGGACAATATCCACTGCCTTGATTTCCCCACATGCTAACCCACCACTGTCCCGAGGCACAAAGCCCTTCTGTGCCTTTTGGGACCTAACGAACAAAAGACTGAGCAAAATGAAAGTAAAATCAGCCAGGAATTCCCCAACTGAAATGCATCTGCAGTAAAAATAGAAAAACGAGTACAAACATCCAGTCAGAACGGAAGAAGGGTAACATTCTAGCCTAAAATCTATAGCTATGTGATAATTTAGGTGAAGCATTTGAGAATTTCCAAAGAAATGGTACCTGGGAATAAACACTCTTCTTAGAGTAAACTCTTTGGTTTTGGTTAAGGCACTTGCAATGGGAATATTTCAATTTACATGCATAAATCCGATTATTCTGGGACATGGGGAAATACTTAATTACCTTTTCCATTATATCTAAGAGGAAAAAACAAGTTGCTCTTCCTTTAGAATAAGGACAAGGTTTAAGTGAGAACGCAGAGGGTATGAATGATTAGATCAAAGATCCCACGTCTAGATAGAGCTATGTGTGTGCAGAGATCTTCAGATCTAATTGCATGGGCTGCAACAAACAATGAAATGTTATTAATATTTCTCTGAAGGCCTGGAAAGCTGCATTGGAAAACCAGATAAAGCCTGAGGCCAAGCCCAGAAAAGGCGAGATAGCACACTGTGCTGTGCTATAACTCACTTATCAGAGAAAAAAAACCAAAACAGACCCAGCAACACCCGTGTCTCTGGACAGAAACACTGACTCAGATTGTCCTGCCTTGAGCATGGTGCAGGGAGTGGGGGGAGCTCTGGAGAACCAGGAGTGGATGGAGGGGGCGACGGTGACACCTGCCAGGCTCTGTCCCACTTTGCCACCTCCTGGCCCACCTTGTGCCTGGGAGGACAAGTCACCTGTTCACCAAAAGTTTGGACTCGATTACCTTGGAGATGTTTTCCAGCTTTCATGATCCCATTCTCTGTCCCGGCTTTTGGCATAAGACATGAGCATCTAATGGCCGGGGAGCAAAGAGCCAGACCTCCAGCCCCCAAATCCTCGTGGGGCTCCCCCACCACGCCTCGCCCCGTACCCCCTCGCGTGGCCCG
>VYXF01001420.1:601190-621098 GCA_013397295.1 Polioptila caerulea
GGGCTCCTCCCGGGGAATCACTGCTCCCCCCTGGAATTATTTAGTTTGGAAAACACTTCTACTATCATCTAGTCCAACAATTAAGCGCTGCTGTGTTCACCACTAAACCCTGTGCCCCGGTGCCACATGCACACACCTTTTGAACGGCGCCAGGGATGATGATTCCATCTCTGCCCTGTGCAGCCTGTCCCCGCTTCTGGTGAAGGCATTTTCCCCAATATCCGACCTAAATCTCACCTGTTGTAGCTGAGGCAGTTTGCTCTTGTTCTGTCACTTGCTACCTGGGAGAAAAGACACACAGAGCCCCACGTGGCTCCACCCTCCTTTCAGGGGCTTGTAGAGTAGCAAGGACCTTTCTGTGCCTCTTCTTCTCCGGGCTGAATCCTCCCAATTCCATCAGCTGCTCCTCATCAAACTTCTGCTCCAGATCCTTCCCCAGCTCTAGTGCCTTTGTCACCAAGGAAGGGCAGTCCAGTCCTGTCCCCACTGGGGAATAGCCTTCAGTGGGGCAAGGCACCTCCCTGCCAGAAAAAGGGGGCTTTTTCCCTGCCATTTCCTTTTTATTGATGCTCACCACTCTAGTGGGATGTCCTTTAAGACAACCAGAGGGCTGTGGCTTGATGGAAGCCAGGTCCCCATGGTCCTCAGCAGACATTGGCATGCAGGGAGTGACAACATTCCCTGAGCACTGGTGGCTTTAGAGCAGGAGGGAACACAGACAAGCCCTTAGCTGGCACTGGCAGTGATGGGAACAGGGTGAGAAGGGAGGTAGAAAACTGCCCACTACAGCAGGGCTTCTCCCAGGCCACTGTCACTGCATCCCACCCTTTGCAGCCCTCAGCTCCTGCTGAGGACACAGCTGGGTCAGACCTTCCCTGGCTGCCAGGGAGCCACCGAGGCTCCTCCAGCCTCCTCCCCTCCAGCCTGGGCACCAGGACCTCTGAAGGAAGTGGAGGAAGAGCAGTCACACAGAACAAGGAGGGGCCTCTGGTGCTGTGGGTGAGAGGAGCAGATCAGAGGGGCTTGGCTTAGATCCATGGAAGTGCAGAGGGAGAAACCACCGTGCCCAAGGACCTCAGGAAACTGAGCCCATCCTGCTACCAGCCCCTCTCTGGGATCAAGTTTAATGCTTTTATGGTGCTCTGTGGTGGAGGAGAACATCATCTTTCCCTTTGTTAATGTGGTCACCATTACAGGTGATGGATTTGTCACCCAAGACCTCCTCCAAGTGAAAAGGCAAAGAAAAAAAAAGCATGAACTGGTACAGGAAAATAACTGAGCCACTCGAGATAAATTATTGCACTATAGTAGGAAGGAAAAGGAATTTGCTGCTTGACTAGACACTTAAACTTTCTCTTATAATCTCTTTGATTTCCTTATGATTTTCATTGCTTTTCTCATCTTTGCTGTCACTGTTCTCAACAACATGGCCATCATCAGTTTGGAGCTCTACATTGAACCATCAGGGTCTGTAAAAAAATTACCCTGGGCACAAGATCTCCCTGTTATTGTATTGCACTTTCAGTACAGTACAATCCCACTTACTTTTTTCAGCCATATCCAGGTCTTTCAGTGTTACTGGTTCTGAGCTTACTTGGAGTTTGGTTAAATCATTTGATTTGATGGATTCTGCCAAAATCAGGAAGCTCTTGGCAGAAGTGAAACCCAGGATGAGCATGAAAGGTGCTGTATTTCCAAAATGTAACAACAGAGATGCCATAAGGTGGCAAAACCCGTTTCTGCTGCCTCCTGAGGCTGCTAACCCAAGGCCTGTGCACTTCAGGAGCCCAGCCCTGACTCCTAAGAGCACAAGACCTTTAAAGAACCTGAAAAAGTAGCGTGGATTGAGGTGCAGACTTCAAAATCTTTGCAGAAGAAAAGCTCGGTGGAAGCACAGTTGCACAGAGCCCAGAATGTTTCTCAGGAAAAGAAAATAAAATTCAATCAAAACTGATTTAAAGCAGCTCATCTTTTAATTGGTTCAGATGCAATTTTCCACACAAGTACACAAGTTCCCGTTCTCCTCTGTGAAGGGATGAGCTCTACAGACTTTTCTCAAGAAAATTAAGAAGCAAATGACTTGGGAAGCCAAAGTCAAGCTGTACAATTACATATCCCTAAAAAAGTGGAGGAAGAACAGAAAATATTGTATTAGTTCATGCCACGGTCCCAAGAGGGTTTTGAGAGTCAGATAGTTCTGAGCTCTGCTTACCTCTCTGGTGATGATCTCAGGATTTATGATATCAAAGAGATTAAGCCTTTTGTTGTTCATCAGTGAAGTCAGAGCTGATCCAATACCTGTGGAATCAGCAAACCCATCCAGTTACAGGGGTGTCCATCCTGGCCTGCTGCTCATCATGTGCTGCCTGATGCCAAGAGCTAATTGTGCCTCAATGGCCCACAACCTTCAGACTGACAGAAAACCAATTTTTCCTTTCTCCCAGCCATTTACACAGGGTTCCTCATTCCCCAAGTGTATCCAGCAGAACTTCAAACATTAATGTGATTCTACCCCCTTCCCAGTTGTCAGTGTTATTGAAGTATTTTTTCAGTGCTCAGGTTTAGGAGATCTGATGTTAAACAATTTAAGGAGCAGGTTGGCACTTCCCCAAATGAAAACTCACTTGAAGTTACTTCTGGAATGCCAGCAGCCAAGATCATATTCTGCAAGAAGCTTTGTATGGATGGGTCCTCCTGAAAACCAGAAAAATCATACAAAAATGCTTTAAATGACTTTTTTTTTAACCTTAAATGGCTTAAAGCATGCTCTTTATTGGACTTACCCCACTTGGATCAGCTGTGCATTTAAACACTTTAATCTCTACGCTGAAGGAAGGGGGAAAAAGGGGGAAGAAAAGTCATTAAGTGCTGCAGAGATCCTCTTTTTGTGCTGCTCTTAAACATGGGCCAAAAGAGGCAACTCTCAAGAGAGCACAGTACCAACCTGGAGTCCACAGGCTGCAAAATGAGTTTCTTTTCTGCATAGGCAGCTTGGATAGTGACAGTGATTTCCTGCAGAGAGAAGAGCAGCAGGGTTCAGGCGTAGCCTTATAGCAAGGAGCTGCATTTGGAGATTTTGAGTTGTTTTCTAGGAGCCAGAGTTCAACATCCTTTTGGCTTTACCTCCAGGTATTACTAGAGGAAGCCAGCATTTTCCTTCTACCCCTGCACACAATAACCCCCTCCTCATGCCCACAGCCTCAGTCCTGGGGCTCCAGGTTGGCTCATCCACTGGACTTTTGCTATTTTGTAAATCCTGCATAAGGATGGAAGTGGCTGTGTAGGATGTTGTTTCCCAATGACCTCCATCTCAGCATCTGACTGGATGTAGGGAGAACAGCCTCAGGGTAGCCAGGGCTCCCAGGTAGTTGGCCTAATATAAACCAAATTTTAAAGGAAAGCAATCTCTGAATCCTGGCTGTTTAAGCTCATTGTCTTGCTGTTGTCTGCATGTAAACATTCATTTTAAGAGGAACATTTTGTGATGCAGTTGCAGGTCACAACCAGGAGCAGATCTCATCCTAGGAGCCCCAGTTTTGGGGACCACCTCTAGTCCAGTGTTTCTGCAGTCCATGAAATGTATTTCGAGATACCCCTTGGGGCACAAGAAACAGCCATACATATTTCCCTTAACACCCTGCTGACATGGGATACTTGCTGAGGGAATTAGTCTCAGTTGTGATTTAACCTTTTAAATTGTGTGTCCAACACTCAGGCAGGGATTTGTGTTGGTTTTGTGCCTGTCTCAGCCCACAAGAGCTGAGACAGACACAGCTACAACACTGGACAAACACACTGCTTTCCTCTGATATTAACCATGACAGGAAAGCTGTTGGCCTTTTTTTTTTTTCTGCTTCCTTAGATTCACCATAAAGCAGTTTGGGGTGAAACAGTGTAATCAGGACCCTTCATACAGGCACACATAGAGGAAAAGTTTATATTTTGAGCTTCACATTCTTCAGAGCTGAGTCTCCATTTCTGACACAGCTATACTCTTAGTGGGGACCTGAGCTAGAATATGGAAACAAGATTTCAAAATCAATACATTTGCATGGTGCCTTCATTCTCTCCTAAAATGCCTCTCTGGCACTACCCTGTGTCAGATAAATGTTAATGGGGGCTCGTCAGAGCTTTCTGCTGCTCAGACCACCTTGCACACTGAGAGTGGGCTGGACTAATTGAGGGGGCATTGAGCCAACCTGGTCTCTATCATCATTCCCAGCCTCAAGTGTCTAAGAGAGAGATGAGAGTGTTAAAAGAAACTGATTTGCCTTCTCCACCTCCTTTAGCCACCCATCCTTCCTAAAGGGCTCTGCCATTGCTGTCCCTGCACTCCAGGAATGGTCCTGAGTTGGGACAGAGCCTGTCCCAAGGTGTTCAGAGTCAGGAGGTGCAAGAACTGACCTTCTCCATGTACAGAGCCACCAGGGGCTCTTCTCCTGCGAGAAGGATGCTGATCTCCACTGCCACCAAGGACCTCACGACTGTCCCCTCAGGCTGAAGGGAAATCTGGGGCTGGGTGAGACTCCACACCTTGGCCACAGAGTCATTGTAGGAGGTGCCTTGAAAAATCTGGTCGAGTAAGGAGCAACAGATAAGTCAGGCTTTTTCCATATGGATTTCATGCCAGCTTGTCACACAGCTGTGTTCCTTTTGCAGCCCCCACTTCCTCCTCCTGTTCACACAAGCCAAATAACTCAGCCAGGTTTCAGGGAGACTGTGCCAGCATGGAAGATGGAGAAATCCTCCTTGCAAACCACAACTGCTTCTCCATCAGCCCCTCTTTTTCTCCATCTGGCCCACCCAATACTTAGATTGTCAAGGGAAGGACCCAAGTTGTTACAATGCAACAGAATCCATTTGAAAATTCCTCATTTGGCATGCAATGCTCTAAATAGGACAAAAGGTTACCCTTTGCACTGCCTTCCTCTGCACTTCTGTGTCTTCCATCTCAAACAGCTCCTTCAGAAACAAACCAGAAACAGATTTTGGAAAAACAAAACACAAGGTTATGGTTGCCCCTGGTGCAGGCTGGACAGGCCAGAGCACGGAGGAGGGGCCTGTGCCCAGTGCAGGTCATGGCTGAGCCCCCCCTCTTTTCCATCTCAGTGATCCCCCAGAAAATCACATCCCTTTACAATTCAGCAGGCAAGTTTTCTATCAGCTGCTGCTATCCCTCCAAGGAATAACACTGTCTGGGAGCAGAGTATACTCTTGATAAGAAGGCACCAGTTCCAGGATCACAGGTAGTGACTGGCTGTACATTTCTATCTTCTACAGAAACCAGCTCTCCCCATAATACGGTATTTAGTGGATTTTTCACTGTCTCCCCAAAATATGATGTATGAGGTAAGGAGGGCACCCCTGTGGGAATCACCTGCAATTTCTCCCCTCGGAGGTTCAGCACCAGTCGCCCATCTAAGAAAGCAGCAGCAGCCAGAGAGCTGAGGCTGTGCTCGGACAGCCAGAAGTAGAGCATGTGTGACTCGGTCAGCAGCGACGGCGAGAAAACGGAGTCACTGAGCTCACTGGAGCTGTTCTTGTACAGGACACGGCCCTGAGCAGGAAAACAACTGTGTTGGCCACAGCAAGCAGCAGGGAAACAGGACAAAAAGTCAACACCTGCGTTTCCATGGCAAGGCAAAGGCCTGCCTGGACAGAGCAGGTAGCGGGTTGGCATCAGCCCAGGCTGCAGTGCCACAGCCCAGCCTCACAGAAGCAGCCCCTCCAAACCCTCCAGAGCACACCAAGGCCAGAAAACCTTTGGTGTCCCAGCAGCCAGGCTCACTTTACCTTGTGATGGGATTCTATGTAGCTTGCTTTGATTACAGGGTCTGATGCGACAGAGATATCAACGATAATGTCCTTATCCTGGACAAAATTGGCTGCAGGAACAAAACACAAAAACCTCACACCAGAAACAGGACCTTAAGCAGAGCTTGTGCCAGTTGCTTTTAGGACTTGGTGCAGGTGGTGACAGGGATGCTATGAAAGAGCACAGGGGTGGGACAAGGGTTCCCACTCCTTTAGATGCTAGCACTGATCCTGCTAAAGCTCACTGACTCTGTTTCTTCACTGGGAAATGGGGATGGTTACACTCAGTTTGACATTCCACTCCTTCTCCCTGATATTAGGGACTGGGGAAGCCTCCAGATGCTGTAGCCTCATCCATAATACTGCAGTGCATGCTCCTGTTCTAGCTAATGCTGGTCCTGCAGCATCCTGCACAGCTGATCAGTACAGACTGAAGGAGAAATTCTTTATGAATTGAAATGTCTTTGAATCTAAAAGATCAGCCTGATGCAGAAAAATCCAAACATAACATTACTAAGGTTTATTTTGCTGTTGTCTAAGGGCTTGGGATCCCATACATGCTTTTGAAGGACGTGACTACCACTCTGCTGGGGCTTAAACATCAAAAGCTGCACATAAAAATAGAAAGTAGAAAACCCAAAAATATTTACCTGCTAAATCAAGTATAAAATTTGTCAATGTCTGAGCAACAGCATTTATTTCCTTGCACACCTACATGAGGAAAAGAGAGGGAAAAAATTAGGGAAAGGGGTAGGATTTTAGATTGTAGAGCAGAGCTGAGCCTCATTGAGACCTAGGGACTGTTGGTCAGAGTCCAGCAGCTTCAGGGTCAGCAGCACCTCTCACTTTGCCCAAGCTGCTTTTTTTATTGTGGATCCAATTAATTTGTCTTGTTTTTCACGAGCACTAACATTACACTGCTACTGTCTAGTGGGCAAGAAAAGTGTGTGGCATACAAAGCTGCACAGAGCTTTCCTCAGTCCACAGGCTGATCTCACCTCCCTCTTGAGGACAAGCTTCAGAGTGAAGGAGATGAAATCTGTGAAGAGCTGCTTCAGCCAGCCAGGTCTGTGTGAGACAGGGAGCACAGTCAAGGGTCACCTGTGGTCTGCACATTTGGGTGGGTGGCATTTTGGGACCAGCAGGGGGACAATAAATCTTGATTTTGAAAGGGGTCAGACTCACTGCTTGTCTCCTTGGAGGTGAAGTGTGAGTTTGTGGAAAGTCAGGTAGCAGTCTGAGGCATCAGGAGCCACTTGGTCCTTTTGGCACACTGCATGGGACAAAAGGAAAAAAACCCAATCTAATTTGTTACTGAGATGAGAAGGAAGAGTGCACTTTGCAGGCCTGGAGCAGGGCATCACTGCAGAGGGCCAGCCAGGGCTCCCCACATCTCCCAGGGGATGTTTCCAAAAGATTCCAGACCCTGCCAAGTCAGGACAGATGGGGCTACCTTGCACCTGCATGGTTTCTGCTCACAGCTCCAGCTGAGCTGGTCCACCAGGCACCCTTCTTCAACTGGATACCTTCCAGCTGCCCTAGCTCCTGCCAGCAGAGACCAGGCTGTCCCCTGGCATGACCCAGGAAAACCTGGACTGTACATGCAGCCCACAAACCAGAGTGGGGAGAGAATTAAGACATATTGCAAAAAGTTTGGGTGTTGCAGCATACTTACTCAGGTTGATATTTAGCTGGAGGTCAATGGAAGACTCAATTTCAAAATCAACTGAATGAAAAAGCTTCAAGCTGTAGTGGCAGAAAAAGGGACATTTAGGAACCTGTGCCAGGAGCAGCTTCTCCCTGACAGATGTGGATTTTATAACACCTCTCACACCCTTCCTTTATAACGTGTCTCACACCAACCCCCAGCACACCACAGCCCATCTCAGATACTCTGGCTTTAAATCATTGCAAACTGCTGCCTTAGTGGCACCCAGGAGCATTAACCCCCTCTTTTTTATCCACTCAGAGTTTACAGAGCATCAAAGGGGAGAGAAGAAGTCAACTCCCATGCTTTGGCCATCTGGTCTTGTTATGCAAGGTGGGGACAGAAAGGCAGAAAGCAAGATGGGGCTTAGAAGCCATGCTAGAGTATAAAATCCTGTCTCAGGCAATCAATGCAGCCATTGCCAGAGAGACTGAGGAGTGCAGCCCCCACTTGCACTGTGCCACGGGCCAGCCCCAAGGACAGCAGCAGGAGCTGGGCTGTGGTGCCCAGCAGCCCCAGCCCCAGGTACTCACAACCAGGCCCCGGCGTAGCCGTAGCTCAGGGTCCCTCTGAACAAGGCTGTCACGTTTTTGATGGAGATGCCAATGGCATTGTCCTCCTTGAGCTCCACCTCACTCCTCGCTATGGACAAATCATTGACCTGGATGCTGGAAACAACAGGAACACAGTTTGTCCCCAGCCCAGAGCTGTTTGCTGTGACTGGGCAGGACAGGTTTATTCCTGAGGAATGGGATCTCTGAGGGACTCGTGCCAGTGCCAGACTCCAGAGCTTTTGCAAATGCCAGGGCCACGTACAAGGACAGTGGCAGAGATGCTTTTGCTCAGCCTTGGTGTGCTGTGCAATACTTGGATACAAGGCTGGGGAATGCTTTAAACAGGAAGCATGGAACAATGCAGCCCTGCTTTCTTGCAGTGCCTGTGCAGCCATGGTCATGGCAGGAAGTCTGTTCTGTGGGTACACAGAACTAGTGAATCTGTGGTCCCAAAATAAAAGTGAGTAACACAGCAACACCCAGCCTGGTTTGCCACAAAGCACACAGTGACATCCTGCCTACAGGGGTGGCTCTGGCAGCCCCAGATGTGTCCCCTCCACCTCTCAATGTGCCTTGGGCACCATCTGTCATCGGTGGCCACAGGTGCCCCAGCCTGCAGGGACATCACTCCCCATCCCCATTGTCAGAAATGAGCTCTACACGCTGCCTTGCTGGCTGCCTGCTCAGCTGGAAAAATAAATGAGCAGCCTAAACCTTAACATGCAAATTCTCTGCAAGGCTTAGGTCCAAAACTGCACCTGCCCCAGTCGAGACCTTTGCTTTCACCAGGAATTGCTGGATCAAAGCTCCCTCCATGGCCAGTGTCTGGTGCCCTGGCACAGGGACACAGAGATACTCACTTGCTCAGCCCATAGGCCACCCGGCCAAGGAGCCTCATGGACCTCTCCCCGGTGATGTTTGGGAATTTGGCATTTCTGAAGGCTGCTTGGATGACCTGAGCTGTTTCCTGGTTCACTGTTTGTGGAAGAAAAGGGCAAAGATGTCAAACTGCAATCTCTCCCAGCTGCAAAGCCAGGATTAAAGCACTACAGAAAGCTTTTATCCCAGGCATTTGCATTAGATTCAGGAAACACTAGAAGTAGATTAAAAACTTTTTAAAAAAATTACTAGAGTAAATTAAAAAAAATTAAAAATCCCTAACTGTAACAGCTGATGGCAGCAAGGGACAGCAGCGTGTGTGGCTCCACAGCCACCAGTGGGAGCTGCCTGCAGGGAGTCGTGGCCAGCTTTCACACCTTTCACCTCTCAGGAGCAGATTTTGGAGTGATCAAGACTGTGCTCATCCTTACAGCACAAAAGCTGTTGACTTTACCCCAGTGCTTTGCATTGTTGCTGCTTGCTTGTATTGCAGTCAGCTCTTGGGTCTACAAAGAACAAATTCTGAAAAAGTTTCCTGCCCATTTTCCTAACGTTAGACAGCTCAGTACAGCCTCAGGCACATCCTTGTACAGGACTTTTTCCTTCCAGAAATACCCTCTGTTAGCTCAGCCCAGCACGAATACATCTTTCCCTGCATGTACCACTGTCAGATGGGACAGGACAGAGCTGTTCCCACCCTCCACAGAAGAATTAAGTTCTTCCCCCACCTGCAAAGCTCCCAAATCTTTGCAAATAAGCCCACAGCAGGAGAGAACCTGTTTCCCCCCTTCTGCATACCGACCCCAGGAGATGAGATTGCAGCGAAGAGAGAAATCAAACACACATTTGTTCAAGCTCTTTCATCATGCCAAGCCCCAGCAGAAACAGCGCTAAATCCTTGTCCTGAAGAGAGATGCTGGGGTCAATTTTCAAGCTCCTTTGCCTGTTCATGCTTTAACCTGTGCTCCCAGGCAGGTGTTTGCAGGAGAGACAGAGAAGCAAGAAGCGCCCTGACTCGGCTGATGAGTGAGCAGCTTTGGCAGAGATGGGGCAGACACAGCCCCAGGGATCAGGCACTTACACAGCAACGCCGCGGGCTTGGTCATCCTGCAGACGATCCCTGTGGCTCTGTAGGGGAAGGGCCCAAACTCACAGGCTGCTGCTGTGTGGACAAGCACTAGCAAGATGCTGAAGGTCCCCAGCATCATCCTGCCAGCCCAGCACATCCTCAGCCAGAGCAGAGAGCACCGATGAGACCAAGTGGTTCTTGACGGAGGCAGAGGCTGCTTTCATACCCCCAGCAGAGCCCACTCGAAGCAGGACATGACCTGCTTCCTCCACTTATCAAAACTCATCACACATTTCCTAATCTTCCTATAGTTTCCTTAACACCATTCACGCTGCACGCTGCCTTCCTCTCTCGGCAGGAGTTTGGGCTGCAGGGCTTGGTGCTCCTGCCAAGACTGCTTCAGCTCAGGACATGTACACACCAGGGCGGGTGGAAAAAGCTGGAGGGGGATGCAGAGTGGATGAGGATAAAGTCAAAGGAGCAGCTTCACATGCTGCCTCAAGCCACTCCATCACTTTTTCTTCATGAAGAAATATTCCTTATTTTGTATTCCTGCAATAATCCCCCAGCAAAGCTCTGTTTGAAAGGTACCTGCACCATTCACTGCTTCCACCTTCCACTGATTTTATACACACTGGGGGGAAACTGAGGCACACTCCTGGGAGGAGGATGCTTTCTGCTACCACTGAGTGAACCCACACCTCCCACATCCCTGGAAAGCTCCATGACCACAGGACTGGGATGCTTTTTGCCTCTTGGCTGGGTTTGTGAACAATCGGATTTGCCACCATCCCACTAAGGCAGAGCTTTTCATGCACCCAGACTCTCAGCTGCTATTTGGGGAACATCAGAGACCCAAGTTCACATCCACTCCTTGTGCACATCTGCCCTATATGCCACTGTCCTGCACCTCTGCTGTGCTGCTGGGGCGTATCCCAACCCCAAAACAACCTCCAGCACAAAACAGAGTGGGGTTATTTCAGCAAGGAGGCTCACAACAGCTCCCTTTTGCCAGAAAAGACTGAGGGAGGACGGCAGGTGAGAGCTTGGCAGTGCTGCAGGAGCAGCCCCAATGCCCTGAGCAAGATGAGGTGCCAGCCTCCCTCCTCTCCCTGGCAGATGCCTCATCCTCCCTGTGCAGGGTGAGCACATTTCCTGCGGGGTCCCTGCTGTCCAGCAGCCCCCACCCTGCCGTGCTGTTTTCTTCCTGAGTTGAGAAAGTGAATGGCCTCGGGTACCCCGCGGGAGGCACTCACGGTCACTGACCCCGAGGGAAGCCGAGCATCTGCAGCTTCCTCCAGGCCCCTCCAGGAGAGCAGCGTGGTGGCCATGGACAGAATGCCTGCTGCCAGCCCACAGTGCTCTGTAAATGAACAGCTAATTGTTGGAAACACCACGTACAAAGCAGGTGCTGGAGCAGCAGAGCTCCCATATGGCATCATCTCGGTATCCCCACTGCCCTGGCCAGGAGAACTCTTCCCAGGGCAGCTGCACAGAGCATGAGCATGTTACAAAGGATTGGAATTCAAGAGGATTTAACCATCGAACAGCTCTATTTCCTGTCCTTTCAGTTCAAGGTGTGTGGGCACAAAGGGAATCCTGCAGGCCCCAGGAGACCACAACAACCTCTTTGCCCAGGGCAGCAATTCACACCAGCATGAAGGAAAGGGCACTGTGATCCAGGGATATTTGTCACCAGGGCAGATAAAAGCAGAAAGTCCAAGACCCCAGACCCATTGTGCTAGCCCTGGTAGCTCCAGTGCATTCACAGCCCCCTTAGGGGCCAGCTGCCCTGCCCCAGCACTGCTGCAGAGTCTGCTGTCAGCAGACAGCCAGAGCTCAGAGAAAAGGAGAACAGGGAACTGCCGGGCATTGACCTCCAGTGGGAACAGGAAGGCTGGAGACTTTCTGCCTACAGTAGCAAAAGCATGTGGAACACAGAGATGCTGTGAGCATCCTTGTCCTGGAGTAACCAGGCAGAGGCCAGGGCAGCAGGGACACCACAGCCCACCCTCCTCCCACTGCGAGGTCAGGCTAGGACAAGTCAGGTCAGATTCAAAAGCCTAAGGAAAGGTTAATTTTGGCTAGCAGGAGGCAGGCAGGCTTTAAATCCCAGAGAAAAGTTAGACACTCAAGCTGCAAAGGGGATGCTGGAAGATGTTTTGATAAGTATTTGCTGTGTAAGGCTTTATCTGAAGGCCATGCATGCACTCACAAATGTACTCACCACCTAGCTGAGGACCGTCCTGTAACTGAGAATGTTTTTCCTCACGCTGTCCAGGGCAGAGGTACATCACAGTGCCATTAATCTTTGTGCTGCATTGACCAAAACATTTGGTGTTACCCTGCAGATGCTTCCTGAGAGAGCCTTCCAGGTATGCTGGCTGCACCCGTCAGCAGGATGGGCTGCAGCACCTCTGCCAGGATTCACACAGCAGGGTCAGCCCAAAGACCACTGCCCCCATCTGACCTAGAGGCTTACAAAATTGAGACAACTAACATTCAAATGAGATTTATTTTATAAACTAGTTAAATCAATTAAAACTATGCAATGTTTGAATACAGATTTGTGATGCCGAATGAAATTGGTGTTACCTGAGTTACTCTCACAACTTTAGAAAGCAAGAGTAACCTGGAATCCACCATCACAAAATAAAATGAGGGCTCTCAACCTCAAGGAGTCTCCCTGGGTGATGTCCTGACCCCAGAGGGGGGTCCTCCACTGCAAGTCCAAATCCTCCTGAAGCCAACTCAATCTCTTCTGTACCAGTTTCATCCATAATAACCTCTAAAATAAAAAATAAGCTGATGCGCACACACAGGTGGCCCTAACTCAGCCCAGGCTTTTCACAGCTGAAGCTGCACAGGGCAGCTGGGTTGGAGCTGGAAGTGCAGCCAGCTGTATTTCTGTGGCACTGACCCTGCACTGGCAAATCCAGACTGGAAGAGCAGAAAATACCACTTTCAGTGCTACTGTCAGAAGCTGGGGAGGTTCTTCTGCAGCACAGGCCACTGAGCAGACACAGGACATGTCTCCAGAAGCATTATTTGCCAGGATTTGTCCAACCCTCCCAGGCAGGCAGCTGAACATGAACTGACCTCAAGCTCCTCACTGCAGGTTTGTGAGGGGCTGTCACACCAGAACTGGTTCAGCCCCATGATATCACTCCATTTGAAATTCACACCACATTAAACACTAGCAGGCATTTCAAGAGCTATTCTTATGCAGCAGAAGGGCTGGAGGGAGGTGGTGAAGATGCAGTTGGCACGAAGTGGGGGAGTAGCTGGGATGGCCTCTGAGGAGACTCAGTCTGGATGTGCTGCTTTGCAAATCCCAACCAGACTCACAGCTAGAAATGGATCACAGCACAAAGGCCAGAAGGAATTGTAACACCCAGCTGGGCACTTGCACAGCTGTTGGGATGTACTGGCTGCTGAGAACAGGGACAACAGGCAAGTCAGTGCATAAATGAAACAGGTCTTCAGAGAAAAGAGGAAACCACACACAAACAAACACACCACCATCATCAGCTTATCTGCTCAGAAGCAACCTCGTTCTCATGAGATTTATGTTCCAGCAGCTGAGGACAGGATCACATCCGTAGTGTGACAAACAGGACCTGAGTGGCTCCCCAAGTAAGCAGCCTGTCAGGGGTTTCCAGGACAAGAACAAAGGTGTCCGAGAAAAACAGACTGTACGTTTTTCCCCAACTTGTTTCTCAGTGGGGGCAGAGAGCAACTCTCTCAACTAGGAGCAGCTGCCAGAGTGTTTCAGGGGACACAGCAGCAGAGGAACTGGCTTTATCCTGCTGCTCACTTTGCCACCCTCTGGACCTTCAGAGGACTTTCACTGCCACAGCCTGCCTGCTCCCGGGAGCCCCACACAACCAACACATGCTGAACAGGGAGGGTCTGCAGCTCACTGGCTAAACCAGCAGCAGAATCAGAGCTTGAAGTGAGAGCCAAGGCAGACCCAGCCTCCTAAACACACAAGCCTCAAGGCCCCTTCTGGTCTCTTAATTTCTGTCGTGTTTGCCTTATGTGTAACCTGGATTCCCTCATTTTCAGTGCTGTGCTCCTGGCACCCACAGCTGGCATCCAGGCTGTCCCCTTCCTTGCCATCCCTCACTGTTTACACCGACATCCCTCCAAGCTGAGCTGCCTCAGTCATCTCTGCTTGCTCCCAGGGTCTCAGGCAATCAGAGGCATCCACTGGTCAGGGTTCAGTGACAGGGCCAGGGCCACCCCAAACTCCCAACCCCACATAACACCAGGCTGGCTCAGTCACAGGTGCTTGGAGCCTTCAGCCAGGCACTGTTCCCTCACATCCCAGTGCTCCTGCCTGGGTGCACACCACTGGCAGCTGCCTCTGCAGGATTACACAGGATTTAATTTCACATTATGTGTCCTCTGCTGCCACCACCACTCCCCCCTCCACCCCAATGGCAGAGGTTATGTGTGTCACAGAACCATTAAGGAAATGTTCTCTAAGGTCCAGGACTCTCACTGCATCTCTGCACTGGCATTAGCTACACTTCATTAGTTTTCCAACTAGTTTTAAACCCATCTGCCTGCTCCTAGGAACAGTAAAAGCTTCAAGACAACAGATGTTTTGCTGCGTCTGATAAATTTTCAGACTAGGGATTTCACAAATAATCCAGCATTATGTGCTCATTGTCTTAGCCATACCAAACCAGTTTATTTCTGGCTGTCAGGAACTGTTCTCTCCTGCTAAAACTGAGCACAGGCACAGCTCACTTAATTCAGGCCCTTTGCCAAGACACCTGAGAGATGCTTTGCTACTCACTGAGGGAGAAAAATCCACGATCCACAAAGCACCCTTGACGTGGAACACACCCAGTGCAGCAGCTGTGAGCTGCAGCTGTGTCCAGGGTGGCTGCCACCCCCCTGTGCCTACCACAGGGACAGGGACACAGATTTTGGGGGTGCAAAAGCCTGGGGATGCCTTTTTTTCAGGGAGCTCAATTCCCCAGCCCATAAGCAATGCAAGCAAGAGTGGGCACCTCCTCCAGGAACATCCTCAAAGGCTTATGCAGGATATATCTGGGGTAACAAAACTGACCTCCTCTCAAATTATTTCATTTTTAAATACTTAAAAATTATTTTGCCACTGTCCTACCCATCCTCCAAGTCTCCAGCAAACTGAAGATATGGCAGAAAAACAAGCCTGGAAAAGAATTTGTTCAAATCAAAACCAGCACCAGGATTTAGTGGCTTCCACAGGTAACACCAACAAACCATGTCCAACACTAGTCTGATCTGACATGGCAGGATCAAGCATTACCTGCTACAACTGCTTGTCCCAACTTATGTGTGTTGGCCCTGCCAACAATCCTCAAACTGTCCTGCCAAGTGCAGGCAGCAGAGGAAGAGTGCCAAGCTCCAGGAGTGGCAGCTGTTCCTAGACAGCACACTTCAAGCCAAGTTAAACCCTGAGTGTGTTGCAACTGCACCAAGAGACTCAGGCAGGGCTCATGAGCCCAACTTTCAGATACCTACAGAATGACCATTTCAAGATGTCCATGGCCCTTCTGTTACCAGCTTTCCATAAGCAAACAAATTCCAAACTCCAGGCACTTTATCTGCTGAAGAACACAGCTGGGCAAGGAACTGAGTGAAGCACCTTTTCCCCTCATATGCCAACTCCCTCATCATCATTTTTCAATAAAAACCAGGCAAGAACACACCCTGTGCTTTGCACAGGTAATCTTCTGATTGCTGTAGATGATATATAGAAACATGGATATAAATGCCTGCAAATTTTATTGCAATAACAGCCCTTAACCATATCAGAAATGAAAGGGAACACAAGTAATACAAGAGGAGTTGCACTGGAGTGAGAATGCAAAGTTGAATACAGGAATTAGACTGCTTTAACCTTGCATCCAAAAGCAGACAAGAAGTTCACATTTTGCAAAAGTTTTTGCTAAATATATTTAGACCTGAACACACTTACTCTTCCCCTATGATCTGGCAGCAGGGCAGAGGGGAAAGAGGAAGGGCAGGGGGAAATAAATCTTGAATTTAAATTATCTGAATTCAGCAACATGAAATTTAGTCTGCAACTGTACTGACTTAATTGCTTATCCACATCACCATCTTGCAGTCCTCCACTTTGTCCAACAAGGAGATTGCACAATATATTCTTCATAGGGAAATATTTACAAAGAAAATTTAAAATATTGAAGCAATTTAACAACAGATCGTTCCAAAAAATCTGCTAATGCATATCTAGCAATTTTTTTGTTTGAGATCCTACACTCAGTGTAATTAAAACAGCATTTGAAACATTCCAACAGGAATCACATTGCAAAGAAGAAGCAATTTGCTTCCCTAACATTTTTGCACACCTGCTCAGAGCCTGTGCCTTTAGTGCACAAGTCCACAATGCCAAGCCTCTACATAGGTACCTAACAAATGCTATGGAACAAAGTTCTTTGGAATGAGGACAAGCATCTCAGCCTCTGGGCTATAATGATGTAAGGCTTCTTGCAGCTTTATTTGCTTGGTCAGTGAAAGCCAGAGGAAGTGCCATCCCTTTCCATGCCTGGTCTGGAGTTGGTATCTGGTTCTCTCAGGTGTCCACTGCAGTTTCAGATTGGTGACAAATCAGTTGCGGGTCAGTCCAGGCCCTTCTGGAAGGAGGGATGCAAAGAAAGTCTTGAAAAAAACCCACACTGTGCTCACAAGTGAAGGGTTGGCCTGCTGCAGCTCTTGGAAAGCCTGTCCCTCATCAGGAGTTGTCTCAGACTCATTTGTTCTGCCTCCATCTTCCCCCTGCCAAAATAAAGGATATTTGGTAAAGGAGAATTTCAGAAATGCATTAGAAAAATCAGGTGCCAAACTGTGTTTTTGTTGACAAAATGTTACTGTTTAAATATAAAATTTTTCAAGTAACCCCAGGTGCAAAGTCAAAAACCCAGGCTGCAAACTGGCAGTACTGGTTGACTCACACTGGTGGTCCAGAAACACTGTCCAGGACAGCCATCAAGCACCAGATCAGGTGATTTAGGTATTTACAACTAATTAACTTTCATTGACATCAGAACTGTCAGCTTGAAATGAAAGACTCAAACTGCTTATAGACCCAAATCCTACAGAGATGTAGCCTGAACCCTGCCCTCAGTTCCAGCCTGTGACAGACCACTTCCATTACAACTTCCTAAAGGACAGAAGCAGCTAAAAAATAACTTTTATCCTGAAATATTTTCATGAACTAAGGAATTTACTACACTAATGGAGGACTCAGGTAGCAACTATCCTCCCATGGAAGACAGTGTCTTACAGAAGTTTCAAGAAAAGCTGTTTTTTCTACTACACAATTATTAAACCAAAAGCAAAACTTCACAGGGTTTCATGGTTTAAAAATACAGCAAGACAATACCTGAAAGTTATTGTTCTGGTCCTGGTTTAGAGCAGCTTGAGGAGGAACATTGCCTGGGAAGGGCTGAACTGGTCTTCGTCTAAATGGGAACCGTCCAGCATGGTGCCTGGGGAAGCAACAGATTCATTAATTAATTAATGCCTGCTTCAACATTACTCACCCTGTTACACAACAGCTGCAAATCTGACTGCTCAGAGCTGCAGGCAACCACCAACAGTTATATTTGAGGACTTTCAGTGGAACAATTAACCTCCAACTCTCCAAGTCTACATAGGTTTTGGAAAAGCAGCTCTACTTTAAACTCCTAGACCTACAATTCAGACACCTGTTCCACAGGTGATCAAAGAATTTTGGAAGACAGATTATCTTGCTCAGATAAGACATCCCAAGCACAGCAGCTGAGGGTCCATTACCACCTGTGTTTTGACCATGATTATATTCCCCCACCCAGAGAGGTTCAAAGGCAGTTCAGGACACTCCATTCAGTTCAGCCTGGTCTGCTCTCCAGAAGGGCAACACAGCACAAAAACTGCATGGATCCATGACTGAAACAGCAAGTGCAAGACCCTCTTCCCAGACTTCAACCACTTGAGACTGTCATTTTCTGCACTGAACCTACAAGGTCTGTCTGCTCTGTGCTGCTGAGTTGCTGGAACTTTACAACAGGGGCTACTTTGGTTTCAAGTAGTTTTCTGAAATAGAAAGACATTCTTCACTTTCTTCATTTAATCCAGACATAGGCTTAATTATCTTTTTTTCTAAATACTGAGTTATACCAGGATATAGAGGAGTGGTTTGCCCTTTCCAGGTCCAAGAGTCCTCAGAAGCTCAACTACCAGGAAGCTGAGCACAGCAGAGAACTCAGTACTTCAGTGAAACCCTTCTGAACAGCAAATATTAACATCAGACACTTACAGATACATCAGAACAGTGCCACCCATGACGAGAAGGAGTCTGCTGATACTGGAGTAGAAATAGACCATGTTGACAAAAACATATAACAGTGTTGCTGAGTAGAGCCAGTCCAGCCAGTCTCGATTGCCACCCTCCTCATCCTCCTCCACGAGGGGCCCCCCTTGGGCATTCATCCTCAAGTTCTGGTCAGCCACTGCATTAACCTGAGCAGCAACATTCTGGTTTCCAGGCTGGTTTTGGGCAGGAAATGGGTCTGGGAGAGGAGCTGGAGGTGTCACTGGTGCCACTGGTATCTCCTGAGAATGCCGTGCATGGGATGGGTCAGCAGATGCAGCAGTAGAAGCCAAGCTGGAACCAGAGAACAAAGTACAAAATGAGGCTTAAGTCAAATCCTTTCACACTTCACACAGCCCTGTGTGTGAAAATCTGTCCATCTGTAACAGCAGAGTCAGACCACAGGCAAGTAGAAAGCATCAAGTTTAGAGGCTACAGAAGCATTAAAAACAAGTTTTAGTTCTACCCATAACAGCTGCATAGGGACTTCAGTAAATCAAACTAGGCACCCTTCCCCTTATCAACAGTAGTGTCAATAGTCCACAAAAACAATCTAGAGCAACCTGCAGGCAGTCTAACAGCCAACAGCCTTCTGCAAGTGTCAGCTTGACCTGTCACTGATGTCCAGTCAATGCTGTGTGCACTTTGAGCAGTCAAAAAAAAAAAAAAAGCAAAGGCTCATCAGCAGGATCAGATTTACTCTAGAGACACCAGCCCTGCCAGTGAAGAGTCAGACAGAGGCAATGGATAAGACTCAGAGCCACTGGCCTGAGCAGCAACAGAGCAGCACAGTCAGGGGTACATTCCCACAACATTCAGCACAAGTTAGATGAAAAAGTCCCCAGCCACCATCAAAAGAGCAAGAATTGCCAGGAGCTCCCACATTTCTTGTATTACAGTTTCTACTTCCTACTGGCAGCTTGGGATAGAACACTTACTATTGCATGTAATACTGTCTTGCATAAATCTGCTGGAACCAGGACATCTGGAGCATGCTGTAGGTTGTGTAAGCAGAGAAACCAGGAGCTACACTCTGGAACGGATGCTGAGCTGTTTCCAACCTTGGTCAAAATTTGAACATGATAATTAGCAAACACTGGACTAACAGCAAGAGCAATTTATTACAGAACAATGTAAACAGCTTCTGCCATTTTGTGCACCCAAATACAAAATTAATTCTTCCTTTTAGATACCTCTTTACCCACACAAACAAATACTTTTCTTCCTAATTAACAGAGCAGTGCATTTTCCTTTAGATGCCACATCCTCGGAAGTGTTCAAGGCCAGGTTGGACAGAGCAACCTGATCTAGTGGAAGGTGTCCCTCATGGCAGAGGGTTGGACTAGATGGCCTCTAAAGGTCCCTTCCAATACAAATTATTGTATGTCCACTAGAGCTTTTATATAAAGCCTCATCATATTTGGCCCATATTGTCATAAGTCCACAGAACATATGTGGCATAAAGAGCTGGCATCCAACACAAACATAGCATCTTAAAAATCTGCAAGAT
>VYXF01001420.1:630674-648858 GCA_013397295.1 Polioptila caerulea
CGCCGGTGCGGGTGTGCGAGGTGTGCGGTCACCCTGGGGACGCACCTCGCCCAGATCTGCACTCACCCAGATGTGCGTGCTCGCCAAGGCATGCTCACCCCCGGCTATGCCATCACCCAGATGTGCACCCCCAGCAAGGGACCAGCCCCTGTCGTGCATCCAAGATGTGCACACCTGCATGACGGTGCGCTCGCCCAGTTGTGGTCTCCCCCAGATGTGTCTGCTCATGCAGATATGTGCTTACCTGGCCCACCCTTGCCCAGATGTGTGCCGTCACCCAGATATGCACCATTATCCACCTGCGCCCACTCACCCATCCCTGTGCTCACCCAGATGTGTGTGCTCCCTTTCTGCACCCTTACCCAGCTGTACACTCGCCCAGCTGTGCCACTACCTGCTCGGGACCCCCGGCAGGGTGCCCTCCTTCCCAGGACGTGGTGGCCACCGCCTGGCCCGACAGCTGGGGTGTGACCCCCGCGGGCGGCACGATCCTCGCAGTGTTCCTCAGCCTGTTCTTAATTGGCTTCCCCTTAGTCGTGACGGAAGGAGGCATTAATTAGCGCTGTTGCTCACCAGGTGCTACGGCAGCGCCCGTG
Organism: Polioptila caerulea; assembly: GCA_013397295.1. NCBI lineage: Eukaryota > Metazoa > Chordata > Aves > Passeriformes > Certhiidae > Polioptila > Polioptila caerulea. The sequence goes on from VYXF01001420.1 coordinate 631,271, forward strand.
TCGCAGGGAAGGGCCTCCCGGCAGCACGGAGTCTGCCACGGCAGGAGGTACGGCGAGAGGGTCCTTCCTCTGCCGCGGGGCCATCTTTCTGTCCCATCACTTCAGTGTCTGGGCAGAAAAACGGCTTCGCTCCTTTTACTTTGTTTTTGGGATGGGCTCCCCCTGACTGGCGCTGCTGCCTTGGAGCTGCCGGGCTCCGGAGCCGGCAGCGCCAAGGCTCTGCCTGCCCCGGGGCAGCTGTGTGGGGTGCCCTGCCTGCATCAGTCCTGCCGGCTGGAGCGAGCCCTTCCCACAGTCACCCTCTTCCTTCCTCGCTGTGCAGTTCGACGCTGAATTTCGCCGCTTTGCCATGAAGCGTTCTGGCGCCGGCAGCTTCCAGGACTTCTACCAGCTGCTGCAGACCGTGCACCAGATCCCGCGGGTGGATGTGCTGCTGGGCTACACTGACATCCACGGCGACCTCCTGCCCATCAACAATGATGACAACTACCACAAAGCCCTGTCCTCTGCCAACCCCCTCCTCAGGGTCATCATCCAGAAGAAGGGTAAGTGGGGCACTGGACGCGTCCTCCTATCAAGAGAGATGAGCCACATCCTGTGGTACTGATGGTTCCACCTTTGGACTGTGCCAGTGGGGGCATGGCTGGTCACACACCCTCCAGCCACTGCTTTGGTGGATGGATGTGGAGATGGTGAGGCTGCAAGAACCCTGCCAGGGCTGTGGCACCCACATGGGTTCTCCCTTGCAGCCAAGGGCACCTGCCTCATGCGACTGGTGAGCAAAGGCAGATCCCTGCAATTCACCCCTCTGAAGTCGTGTTTTCCAGCCAAGCTTGTGTGGGCTCCCAGGTAACACCTGCATTACTCCCATGAACACTGCACCAGCAGCCCCATCCAGCTCCCAGCCCTGAGGAGGCAACAGCCATCATTTTGGCAGAGCTCTCAGGGTGCCAGGTGCTGCTGGATTTTTGGTGTTGGGAAGAGGCTTGGTTCTTCCGTGGCAGACCAGAGGTTTGCCCTTACCTAAGTGGCATATTCCCAGGGAACCACTTCCTTGCACAGGTACACCTGATAGCATCCTGATAGCAGCATCCTGGCGAGGATGAAAGCCTCCAAGTGACTAACACTCCGAGTATTTCCCCTGTTTGCAGGGAAAACAAGCCCATCCCCTTCCACTCAGTTTAGTAGCATCAAGGTTTTCTCTTTCATAGCATCATCAGTCAGCAGTTCACAGAGTCAGAGCCACAGTTTTCCCTGCACAGCATCCAGAGTGAGTCTGTTTTTCCAGCTCATGTTAGTGGTATGAAGTCTCTGGGCGAGGGGTGATGCTGGTGGCCAGCCCTGGCTGCTGTGTCAGTTTTCCTGGGCTTTTGCATCAGGGTGGTGTGGGATGCCCTGGACATGTGTTTCCTCTGTGGCTGCGTGGTGTGGGGGCTGGCAGCAGTGATCAGGCTGCTGGAGCCCATGGTGCACTCAGGGGCTGTCGCTGCCAGTGCCCAACCATCCCCTGTTCCTGGCTCAATGCTTGGACCCAGGCTGTCATGGACAGCCAGTGCAGGGGTGACTGTGCCAGGGCTGCTGTGGGGGCATCACTCCTGCTCCCAAGAGCCACCCTGTGTGCTGCTGGAAAAGCCTGTGAGGGCCCAGGGCTGGCTGTGCCAAGGCAGCACAGTGTGGAGAGGGAGCCTGGCTCCATGGGCAGCATGATAAGGAAGGCGAGCAGGCAGCACCCAGTTGTGCCCACAGGAGAGGGGCCGTGGGGCTAGCAGCACCACAGGGAGGTGAGCAGAGAGGCCAGGAGCAAGTTCTGGGTGAATCATGGCTAATTTAAAATGGATTCAGGTCATCCCAAGGCTGGGCTGTCGTTGAACCGGTCTGGGTCGCTGAGGAATGTGGCTGCAGAGCCTCTCACCACCGGGTGCAGGGAGCTGTGCACACACACAAGTGGGCTCCACAGCAGCCAGTCCTGCCATACCAGGGCAAAAAGCAAAGGCTGCACCTGGGCTCTCCTCTGTGCCACCAGTCCATTGGGTGAAGCCATCCCTGTGGGGCAGCCTGTCTGGGACAATGGCACTGGCCCTCCTTGGCTTGGCCAAGGCTCATGGGAAGGGCAGGAGAAAGTGTGGGACATTGCCAGGGCCACCATCAGGCTCATCCTTGGCATGCTGGACCTGCCTGGCCCAGCCACTCTGTGCCCCTTGGAGAGGAGCTGTGTGCTGAAATAGCTGTGGGAAAGCCTCCGCCGCCCTTCCCCGAGCTAAAAATATGCCAAGGCTGTGTGTGCAGGGAGATATTTATAAGCCAGGAGCCCTGGCAGGCTGGCTTGGCTAGGGAGAAATCCCATGTCCCCTGGGCTTGGGGACATCCCTGGCAGCCCTGCAGCTGGAGGAGGGTCCAGATGCTGGTGGGAGACACTGTGGGGAATGTGCTGACCATGGAACATCCAGATCTGGGGTCCCCCATAGAAAGAGATGGGGAGAAACCAGAGAGGAACCAGGGGATACTCCCCAGCACCTGTGGATGAGGCCAAGGATGATGGGTTGGAGCTGGGCCCCACAGAGCAGCTTCAGGCCACGGTCCAGAATGAGGGAGTCAAACCCTGAAAGTGCCTGATGGCAGAATAAGAGACATGGGCACAAATCACAGTCTGGGATATTCAGGGGCCCTGAGGATGCTGCAGCCCTGGGATGAATTTCCAGGAGGTGGGGAGTCTCTGTCTTTGGGAATGGCAGGGTTCTGCAGGACACAGTGGTGGCTATCACCAACCCATGCCAGCGATAGCCCTGCTCTGGTGGGGCAGAGGACTCTGATGCTGTCTCCTGGGCTTGGACTCGCCCTAAGGGAGTTGGCTGCCACCATAGCAGACTTGTGTGGGGGGTCCTCTCTCCCCAAACCCAAACTGGGGCATGGCTGCAGCTCCCAGGCTATCAGGGCTGGCAGCTCTAGTGTTAAACTGCAGAGTTTGGCTTAAAGTGTGATTAAGGCTGAATCACTGCCTCGATCCCACTAATCCTGGCCTGTGTGCCTGTGTACGCTGGGTAATCCCAGGAGATGGGCCCCAGCGGAGACAGGCTGCAGGGAAAGCCAGGCTGATGATCTGGGGAGGAAAAGCCGGTGAGACCTGTGAGCAGGGCCCTTCTGCTGACCGCTGCTCCAGCACCTGGGGCCAAGGGCACGCGCTCACATCCCCAGCAGCTGCAGTGCCTGACCCGTGTCCTCCCTTGCTCCCTACAGCAGAGTCTGATGCCAGCGTCTTCGCCTCCAACTCCTTGCAGCGGAAGAAGAAAGGGCTGCTGCGTCCAGCACACTACCGGGCCAAGCCTCACCTCCTCATCGGGATGCCCCAGGACTTTCGCCAGATCTCGTCCATCATCGACGTGGACATCCTGCCCGAGACGCACCGGCGCGTGCGGCTCCACAAGCACGGCTCCGACAAACCGCTGGGCTTCTACATCCGCGACGGCGTCAGCGTGCGCGTGGCGCCGCAGGGCGTCGAGAAGGTGCCCGGCATCTTCATCTCCCGCCTGGTGAAGGGCGGCTTGGCTGAGAGCACGGGGCTGCTGGCGGTGAGCGACGAGATCCTGGAGGTGAACGGCATCGATGTGGCTGGCAAGTCCCTGGACCAAGTGACGGACATGATGGTGGCCAACAGCCACAACCTCATCATCACTGTCAAGCCGGCCAACCAGCGCAACAACGTCATCCGCAGCAGCAAGGCCTCGGGCAGCTCGGGCATGTCCACGGACAGCACCCCCAGCCAGCAGACCCCCAGCCCGGCCTCGCAGTACCTGAGCAACTACAGCACGGCCGAGAGCGACGAGGAGGGCGACCTGGTCATCGAGAGCGACAGCGCGTCCCACTACATCCCTGGGGGCTGCCCCAACGGGGGCCCCGCGGACGGACCCCTCCAGCGGAGCCTGTCCCCACACAGCTCGCGGGGCTCCCTGCAGTCCCTCGGCAGCCACGACGGCAGCCCTGGCAGGGGCAGCGGACGGGAGGATGGCACCCTGCTCACCCTATAGCTGCAGGGGCCTGTGCCACTCGGTGGCCAGCCGGGTTTCCGCTCGTCCGGGCTGGATGTGGACACCAGGGTGATGATGCGGCCAGTGGGCAGGGGTGAAGAGGGGCTGCCTGCTGCCCTGTCCCACCCCTGTGACCCCGGGAGCCCCACTGTGGCACCCAGTCAAGCTGGGCACTGCCCCTCTGAGCTCCTTTGCCTCCCCTTCCAAGCAAGTGGGGGTTTTTAATTGTTTTATTGAAATATGCATCATTAATATATTGCAATGGACAGTAAAACCTTTTCTAGAAAGCACCATGCTTGTCCCTGGTTCATGTCACTGCAGGGAGGAGGGGGACAGCAGGTGGGTACCCCAGCCCTGTGCACGGAAGGCAGTGCCTGGGGATCGTGGCCTTGACCTTAGCACACCTTGTGACTTTGCTGCTGTGCTGGGCGACCCCACTGAGACCCATTGTGCCTGTCCCAGGACACATGTCCAGGCTGTTTTGGGCAGCCACCTGGCCTGATGCAGTCAGCCTTGCTTGGCCCCCCATTCCCACCTTGTCCCTGCTGCGAGGCCCTCACTAATGCAGAGGGCACCTGGTCTGGCAGCAGCACCTTGGCTGTCACTCAGTCCTGCAAATGCTGCTGGGGATAGTGCAGCCCCATCCTCCTCCTTCAGCCCCAAGCTCAGGGCACGGGGGGCCCACACCTGCCCCTGCTGCTCTGCTGGGGCTCCCAGCACCCTCAGTCCCTCTCCCAAAAGTGCCAAGCTGATGGTGGCACTCACTGCTGCCAAGGGCTTGTGGGACTGACAAGGAGGAAGACCTGCAGCTCTCAAGGTCTGAAAAGCCAGCACCAACATTCCATTCAGAGCCTCAGGGCAGGCAGGGAGAACAGCAAGGGCTGAGGACACTCATGGCACACAGCCAGGGCCCAGACAGATCAGAGAGCAGATCTGATAGCAGGGCTGGTTAGCCCAGGCTTGTTTTGGGCAGGGAGGTGCCCAGGGGCTGTGCCCATGGCCCCCAGTGACCCTCATCCAGCCGGCTCAGCCTGGCTGTGGGGCTTGCCCTGAGGTGGCCCCAGGGGCACCTGGGGTGATTTTCCAGTTGGCATCTCACCTCCTCCAGTCCTCGAGTGCCAAAATATTCCCCAGCCCTTGGCAGCAGCGTCAGCCCTGACATCCCAGGGCACTGCAGTGTGCCAGGTGGCACAGGCAGGGCTAGAATACTCCACAATATCCCCACCTCACAAAATCCTGCCCAGGATGGAGCAACCTCTGCAAAAAGGCAGCTGCTTGGGAGATCCATGCACAGTATCCCCACCCTGTGTAGCAAAAGGAGACAAAACAACAGCACAAGCTGCAAGATTTCAGGGGAAGAAGTGTTCCCCCTGAGGCCAGCACTGTCGAGCCCCAGCAAGGTGATGGGGGCAACCCCATCCTCAGAGATTCTCCTAATCCAGCTGGATATGGCTCCAAGCTGTGGCACTGTGCCTCTGCTGAGCAGGAGATGCACCAAGCCCTCCAGCCCTCCCTTACAGCTTAAAATTTTATTTGCTTCATGCAGCAAGATCCCTACAAAGGTCTCAGCACAGGTTCCTGCATGGCATCTGAAGGTAAGGCAGCAGTGAGCCCATCAACATGATGGCACCTTCCCAGCCCTGTCCTGCCAGCCTGCAAATGGAAATCTGGCAGGATTTTGCACATTCTCCAGTCCATGTCCCACCACCAAGTCTCAGCATTCAGCCCTGTGAGACCCACGGCTCATCCCCTGCCTGCACTGTGCCAGTGCTGATGGTTTCTGCTGCCCACACTATTCCTCAGGCCCTGCTGGGCCCACTGGGAGCTGCACACACACTGCAAGATGGAAATGATGATTTATTAGAGTATCTTCTGCCCCACAGACAACAAAGGCTTCTCCAGACATCTGACCAGACTCTCCTGACAGCCCAGCCCTTCCCTGGGCAGAAAACACTGAAGCTCTGTGCCTCTTCCTCATTCCCAAACTGTCCCCTGAGCCCTCAGGTGCCCAGGATGAGCCATGACCATGGTTGAGTTCAGGAGAAAGAGGTTGACAAGGAATACCACAGACAGCAGCACAAGAGACCTCCTACCAGTTTCTAGAAGTAGGAAATAAAGGGGAAGTAAGAGGTGATGCCACAGATCCAGAGCAGAGAGCTGATCTGTGAGAAGTCAAGCAGCAGAGACTACTGTTCTCCAGACCACTGAGGAGGGCCTTTGTTAGGGCATCTCCCTCCCTTTCCTATGGACAAGATACAGCACTGAAAGGTGAGCAAGAGATGCCAGCTGCATACTGGACACTGTTATCAGCACCTACATGGTCTGGAACTTGGCTTCCTCTCCTTCCCTCCCAAAAGTGATGTCCATTCCTGCCCAGCAACAAAGGATGTTCAGGCAGAGCAGCACAGCACACCTGGCCCCAGCAGCTCAGGAGTCCAACTTGATGAAGACTTTGGGCCTTGAGAAAATTTTGATCGCCTCGTCTACCTGGGAGAGCTTCCTCTCAAGCTCCACCCGCCTCTTCTGCATCTTGAGGCTGTCTCCACGCATTGGCAGCAGAACCAGGTCCTTTATCAGCTGCTCCTGGCCTGTAAAAAGAGGAAAAAAATAGTTGTGTAAGTTGAAGAGCAAAGAAATCCATCATTTTTCTAGTGCTATGACCATGGACAAAACACCAGCACTGGAACAAGGACCCAGAATCCTTCTATTTAAAGCTCAGCTGGATGAAGACCTGAGGGACCTGCTTCAGCTTTGAGAACCAAGGATTGGACTAGAGACCTCTGATGGTCCCTTACAACCAAAATATTTCTATAATTTTAGGGGCAATAGCAACCCTAACATCAGGTCCACCGGACAAGTCCGTTCCAGAGAGCCAGTCCTGTGACCTGCAGGACATTGATTGCTCTTTCCATGCACACAGCACATCCTGCCTACATATGCCTTAATGCAGGCAACTCTCCAAATGGCAGGAATCTGTGTCCCTGTGTCTCTTCTCCCTTATCCTGTCTAGGATTGTCTGTGTTTCTGAGCTGGAATCCCTGTTTCTTTTCCTCTTACTCTGCTTCAGATTGCTGAGGGTCTCCAGCCGCTGGCCCTCGGGCATCATGGTGTGGCCGGGCGGCGTGTCGGGGTCCGGCAGGTTCCGCAGCCGCTCCTCCATCTGCTTGCGCCACAGCTCCTTCCTCTCCAGCAGGCTGCAGGCAAAGGAGAGCAGGTGTCAGCACATCTGGCACAGGCAGAGGCCAGGAATGTGCCCCTCAAACCCTGCCAGGTTCTGAGTCACTGGCTGAAGAGCCCAGGGACCCACGTGCTGGCACACACCCTCAGGGTGGGGGATATGCTGGGATTAACCCACATGCATGGACCAGCAAATGTGCTCCACATCCACAAAGGGCTGCTGGGAGAGATGCACTCAGGCCAGCACATGCTCCTTGGAGACAAGGGCTGCTGCTCCTTGTTTCTGGCTCATGGAGTCCTTGCCAAACCATCTGTGGGTCAGTGGCAGAATGAAGTCGGACAGAGCAGCTCATGGCCAGGGATGCTGGCAGAGGACAGCACAGCCAAAGGACTGGCACCACAGTCAGTGCCTAGCTCAGGGTCTGTTTTCCATGCAGAGCCCCAGGATGCACAGCACTAGCTGGATGTACCTCAGAACCCAGGCCCAAGGCAGGATGAACATCTGTGAGGTGGAGCGAGCTCTCTGCCTCTCCAAAACCAGACCTTTTCATGCCAAAGCTACATCCTGTGGAATGAAGCTTACAAAGGGGCAGGAGCACATTTCTGAAGGCACACAGAGCTTCCCCACATCAGCATCATTGTACAACAGCAAGCAAGGGACGAGGAGACAAAACTCCCTCTGAGCCCTGTCACACTGGGCATGGGATGCTGGTTATAAGTCAAGAAGGCAGGAGGGACAGCATTTACTCCCCAGGTCACAGAAAATGGCACTGCTGTGCACCTCTGCACCCAGCCCATCTCTCTAGGCAGAAGCTGGGGGGTGCAGCTAAGGCTGTTACAGTCTCTGGAGCAGAGAGGGGCACACATACTACTGGGGCACACATACTACTGGGGCACGTGGCCCTTTTGCTTGGCGTTGTATTCCTCCTGCTCCCGGTGCTTCTGCTCCAGCAGCTCGGCCAGCGCCTGCAGGGACTGGGAGCGGCGCAGCGGCGCCCGCTTGGCAGTGCAGGCATTGTGCCTGATGAAGTCCACGCTCCTGCCCTCCACCTGCATCTGGAGGAAGAGAGAGCAAGGCATCAAGGGCAGGCTGGGCACTTGCACGCAGCCAGGGAAAGCAAAAAGGCACCACACAAGATACTGAACTGTATGACAGCAGGACAGGCAGATGCTCAGCACAGCCCGTCTCAGTGTGCAGCCACAGACAGGCAGGAGCTATGGCCATGCCTTGGGAAGGCAGGCACCAAAAGCCAAGCCTAAACCTGGCCTCTTTAAGGTCCCCCAAGATAACCATATGCCTTAAAAGCCAGAAGGACAGAAAAAAACAGGCTTGACATAGTCCTTATGGCTCCTGCTGGTGCATTTTGAGGGCAGAGGAAAAACAGGCTGGGTGCTCAGAAATGCAACAGAACCCCAGAGGCAGGGGTTGGCAGAGCAGGAACTTTGCTGATCCTTGGGGCACTTCCCCAGAGACAGCACCTCCACCACAGCTCCTCTGCTGGACAAAACAGTGGAGAAGGTGGCTGTGTTTGCATTTAAGATTTCCCTGGTCTTCCTCCTTTGTAGATCATGTCCTGTTTAATTAAGTCATTCATGGCATTTAGGAACCAACAAACTGACAATCTCACACTTGCCAAGGGAAAAGGACATGAGTCATGGAGCTGTTTAGGACCTCCCAAACAGACTACTTGATGGGTTTAACTACTAATGCTCATTTTACTCTCTTTACTAAAACACACACTCATTTCCCAAATTTTTTATCCAGAAGCCACAGTTCCTTTGATTACAGTGGGAACAGCCTCCAAATCCCCAAGACCTCCTGCAAAGCCCTTGGAAGAGCAGATTTGAAATTGATGGCACGAGGAGGTGGAATTTTCACAGGGAACTTCATGATCTCCTTAACTATGATCTCCTTAACTATTCTAACTATTAAGTTAGAATTAATAGTCCCTGAATATCCATCTCACCACCCCAGTGACAAAGACCCTGTTCCTTCCCTTTCAGCCAGAACAGTATTTACAGATCTCCCAGCTCATGCAGCACATCTGACCCAACACTTCAGAAGACACGGAGAGTTCAAAGCAGGAGCAATGGATCAGTGCCAGAAATCCTTGGGATGGATGCAGTTAGTGTGTAACTCACCTTGTTTACAGCACTCTGTGCCTCTGGAGCCTCTGTGTCTGCTCCTGCTTTTGCTCTGACAGGCCTTGGGGACACTGGTCTGCATGGCTTGATCCCAGAGCCACAGCGAGAATATGCCCTCAGGAAATTCACAGCCTCGGGATTTGGAGGTGGGGAGGTCTCCTGGGAAAGGCAAGAAAAGATCCACCAGTGGAGGGAGGCTGGAGCAAAGAAAAACCCTCTCAACCAATTTTGGGTGGTCAACCATGAGCTCAGCCACAGGTTTCCAGCAGGCACATGATAGCAGATGCTTTCTGCCATGGCCTGGCAGAAGTTCTTGGGGGAAGATAATCTGTAGTCAGCCAGCAAACAAACAGCAGCAGATGCAGGCCTGGCCACTGAATGAATTGCTAAGAAACAGGGGGGCAACTCTGCAGAAACACATTGGATCAAGCAGGTAGGCATGAAGCTGCCTGCTGAGGTGCTGTTCTCGAGTGCTGCTCTGCTCAGCACCTCAAATCTGTGGTTATATCACTCTAGAAAGAAAAAGGAGCAGAGAGTGAAGGAGTCTGGTGGAATTGCATCTGAGGGGCATCTTCAAAGGCTGAGGCACAGGGTGATAGTACTTCATATGCAGCAGGTGGTCTGGGACTACCTCAGACGGTCTTGTTGAAAATAAACCCTGAAAACTGAAAGTTGACACTATGGCAAGTGGGTGACCTTATGAAAAATGCAGCTGGGGCACTGTTCTGCCCTTGGGAGTGATGGGAACTGCACAGGGCCAGCCCCAGATCTTTACAAATGCCAAGGTCTCAGCTGAACTGCAGCTCCCTGGGGAAGAGCCCATCTTGCCTGACCCATTCAGCTGGGCAGAGCTGCAGACTGATGGTGGGATTGGGCAGCCACACTGGTGGTTTGGTGTGAGGGGCAGGGAATGGGATGCCCCCAGCACTGCCCAGACTGTTCAGGCTCCAAAGATGATCAGTCTTGTTTCGACAGGAGATCTGGATCTCTCTGGTAAGTTAATGAGAATTGCCTTTACCTGGCTCGAAGTTGATTGAGTCTGTGACCTCAGAAGCACAAAGCACAGCTTGCCCCATCTCCCTCCATGGGAGCACTGGGACTGCCAGAACCCTTTCCAAGACAACTGCTACAGTTAACAGCCTCAGGGACAGATGACAGAGATAACACTGCATTAGTCACCAGCAGAATCAACTGAAACTCTGAGCAGCAGCGGCAGCTCCACAGAAGATGGAGATCCTTCACAGGGAACACCTCAGCTCCAGGAGAGCCACAGCAACAGTTAAAGCATCATGAGTCAGTGCCAGGGCCTCTCTGGAGGAACACACAGAGCACCACGCAGAAGCTGCCTGCGCAGAGACCACCCCCTTTCCTCAAAACAAAGGAAGGAATGAGCTCAATCTTCCTCTAACCCAGAGCATTTGTCAAACAAGAGCGTAGGCTTGTGTTCTTGAAGCACTCGTGGGTTTGCTCCCATGTGTGGAAGGGTCACAGATATCAAAGAGGTCGGTGACATGCCAGGAAGAAGGGACATAGCAGTTGGAACCACTGGCTTGGGAATCATCTTGCCAATTTTTGCAGTTGTTATCGATACACGTCACTTTAACACCAACAGCTGGCCACAGAAAGGGAAAGCAATGCAGAGATGAGAAACTTAAAGGCTCCAACTCAGCACCCTCACAGGCTGTGCTGACCTATGAGGCCTCAACCCTGACTGCCTGGAGATGTCTGTGTGCCCCCCTAGCAGGTTATTCACCAGGACAATCACTTGGAAGAACGTATGGAACACACTGCCCACTGTATCCACAGGCAGGGAATAGTGGGGCTGAGGCTCAGTGCAGCAGATCTACCTCTGAGAACCATGACCCACGGGGCAAAACAACACAGCCTTTTGGCACAAACCCCAGGGAAGTGCTGCCCCTTTGAGAAGCCAGATGGGAGCATCCCTTGGCAGAAAATATGGCTACGAGGGGGAAACAGGCAGGGATTATTGCAGCAATCACTCTCTGGACCCAAACTACAGGCTCTCACTCACAGCTCCACTGCCACGTCTGCCCATTGTGCTTCAGCACTGAGACACCCCCAGATCCTGCAGGCTCCAGGACTCCCCTGTCTCCATCACCCCACCCTCCCTCATGGCTGAGCAACACCCCAAGACTGCAGAGTTCAAGAGCACCTCCTTAGACACCAACCTGCAGTTTGGCCTTCACCTTTGACTCCACATTTTCGTATTTCTGGGATTTCCACAGAGCTTTCACAGGCTTGGGCTGGCTATGCTCCTGGGCTCGCTCCTTCTCTTTGCACTTCTTCTGAATCTCCTTTATCCGCCTCACATTTTCCTTCTCATAGTCCTTGGCCTCTTTCCCTGCTCAGCAAGAGGAGACACACCTTCACCTCTCAGACACTGCCACAGCATGCAGGCTCTCAGAGTGCTGGTACCAGAGCCACAGATCCCTTCCAAAGCTGGTCCAACAGCCCACAGAACAAGCAAGTTCTTCCCTCTCCTGCAGACTAGACCATCTCTGCATCCTGCCCCTGTTAGATGCACATTCCCAGACTGACTCTTCTGCCAGAGGATCCCACCATGCCTGGATGAGCATCAGAACAGGTCTGTGCACACTGCTGGTGTTCACAGACTCCCTTGTTCTCCAATTGTCCCAGTATGGGCTATGCCAGACAAGCCATGTCAGCATCCTCTCAAGAGCAAGATCAATTCCCAGTTCAGCTCACATGGTGTTTCTCAAGTAGAGAGGGCTGCAGAGCCTTGAACTTCCACTGTTGCTGGTTTCAGGGTCAGCCATTGTCCCACATTTAAGTGGGCACAACCAAGATTATAGATTAGGAGTTTGGTTTTTTTGCTTCCTTGGGCTCCCCAAGACAGGGAATATCTCAGCTGACATAACCAGAAGCTCATCCATTCCCCCCTGCTTGGGCACAGCAGTTGTGGCATCCACCACACAGCTCAGTACAATGCCAGCACATAAAGTAAATTAAAATTACACACAGGGCTCAACCTTATCTCCTTCCTGGACCTCTGAATGTATTCTGGGTGACATCCCTGCCCCAGAGAAGGGAACACCTTTTGCAAAGATGTTCTCACATTCACAGACACTCTCCCCAAATCCTACCTGGCTTCACCAACTAGGAACTCGCCATGTTAAACATCCTCAATACATCAAAGTTCTGTTTGATTCATATAGAAGTTTGACTATAAAGAAGCCAAATTTTTTTCACCTTTTTTAAAGTCCCTCTTCCCATTCTAAACCCAGGACTGGAGCTGAAACATTACTGGCTCCAGCACAGGTGACTCCACTGCCAGGCCAAAAGCTGCAGATGGGGTGACCAGCCCTGTGAAGCTCAAGCTCTCCTGAGGCAGCAGATCCTGGGAATCCACCCCAAATCCCCAATGCTTCATCCCTGGCCCCAAAGGCAGCTGAGGCCAGCAGTGATTTGGCTGCACTTACTCTTAACTGGCATCTCCTTGTCAAGGGAGATCCCTTCAAGCTGCAGTAGGAGGCTGAGTGTCCCTTTCTGTCCCCTCTCCAGGAAATCCTTTCCACTGGGGAGAATTCGAGGGGCTGGCTGGGCCTGGCAGGCACTGCCCACAGCAGGGTAGGGGCTGGGAACTGGGTCCAGGGGACCATAGGTTAAATACAGCTTCTGAGCATTTCCTTCCAGCCTCCCTCGAGCTGCAGAGAAAGAAAGAGGAGAACCTTGTCAGGAAATGATCTTACCCCAGTTTTCTGCACCCACAGCCCACAAACAATGTGAAGACCCCCTCTTCACCTCTGCCTTATGCTTTCCCATCTTTCAGCAGCTGTACAGACCACTTTGGGGTCACCATCAGAAGCACCTTCACCAATGTGAATAGAGACTATCGTGGACACCAAGGGACCAGGACACCAAGCTGTGTCATGCCAAAGCACAAACCCCCAGACCCCCAAACCTGTAAGAAGCACCAAGGACTCACCTGACAAGGGGCGTTTGTAATACTCTGGAAAGAGCGTTGGGTCTGGAGGAATGGGTCCAGAAATCCTGGATGGCCCTTCACACATCCTGCCACACGTTGCTCTGCCTCTGCCACAGAAACCAACCACCACTGAGAACAGAAATGAACAGGGCTCACTGAGCCACTGAAAAGCTATATTAAATATATATATAGATAAAAATATATGTATGTATGTATAGGGGAATTTCTGACTTTCATTTGACACCTCATCCCCAGCTCCAGAGATGCCCTGCAGGTAGCAACCACCCCAAATTGGACTTCATGCAGCTGAAACAAGGGGGCCAAACCCAAATGGCACTATCTCTACTGTGGTCTAATTGGTGTTTTTACCAGTGCTGAAAATGTCCACAGTTGCTGTAATATTGGTACCTTCAGTACAAAAAATCCTTCCTGGCTTTGTTCTCCCATATGGAAATATCTAATGCAGGCACAGAAGGAGTGAACAGGAAATATGAGGAAGCTAGCAATCATTTGACAGGTTTTAGCCTGAGATTTGAATTATCCCATACCCTGGGCTCCCTCTAAATGGCTCCTGTGGTTCAAATACAACTTGTCCAAAGGAAGCTGAAGCTCCTGCCCCACATGGCCATATCCTCCCTGAGAACACACCTGTGCTGTCACCACCCCTGAGCAGGCTGGGGCTGACCCTCAGAAGGACAAACACTTTACCAAAAGACAAAACATTTCACTTCAGGACCGTGTGGGGCAGGGACTGGATTTCTGGGGAAGAGCCCAGGTCTTGGGGAGAACAGAGTTACTTGCTTAGAAGAACATGTTTTTCATTGCTGAAGTACTTTTCAAAGAAGCACAGATCCACAAGTCCCTGCCCTGGCCCACACTGGTCCCTGCTGCTTCTCTTCTCTCCATGACAGAAGCACAGACCCTTCCACCAGGAAGGGACAGGAGAGCCAGCATCCATTTCCCTGCACTGTTCACCAAGATCTCCTGGATAGCATTTTTACACCTACAACAGACCTGCTCAGAACAGGAGCATGCAGGATGCCACACCAGCAGGCACAGACCGCTGGTGAGCTCCCAGCAGATGCCACAAGAGCCTCATCAGAGACACACCAAGATTTTGACAGGCACCAGGGCAGCTTGGCTGGAGTCACTGCTGTAAGAGCTGGGGCTACAACCTGCACTCCCTGACTCCTGAGGCAGTAATTTAAACATTTCTGAGACAACTCGATGGAAAGAACTCCTTTCAGGATCCTCGGCATGCCAGCACTGACGGGACGCAGCATCTGCAGTTTAATTTATAAACCAATAAATGATCAGTGCAAGGCTGAGTGAGTCTGAGTCATAGCAGCTAATGCACTGCAGTCTTCCTTGCTAAATCACCCCTGTTGACATGAGACCCATTAGCAAAACGCTGTTATCCATCTCCTGGACACAACGGCAGAGGCAAGGCAAGCAGTGCTGACTGCTGCACAGCACCATGCATGTGCAGCCTGCAGCCAGCTGCTCTGGAAAAGCTATTTCTGAAAAGCAGGCACAGAGTCTCAGCCAGAGATAAAAGGATGCTGGCTTGGTATTATTTAATCTCCTCGATAATGGATCCAACTAAGCCAGAACAGCCTCTCTTATTCTAGAGAAAAAAAAAATAAAAGCATTCACCATGAGATCACTCCAAAACAGCTACTGGCTTTGAAATGCACATCTGATCTTGATCTGAACTCGAGTCCCAACCCAGTGATTTACACGCAAAATGACAGGCTGAAATCAAGACCTGTAACAGAGCAGACAATTATTGCGGGGGACTGAGGGAGGAAAGGCAAATTGATGGGAGGCGGGGGATGGAAGGCTCGTTTTACACCTTCACATCCCAACTGCACCCTGCCCTGCTGCAGGGAATTTGCAAATGACACCCACTCCCTGATTTGCAAGTCACATCACCTCTGGCTTGAGATCTTGCAAGATCAGACAACCTCATTACAATAGGGAGCATGTCGGACCTTCGAGGGACACAATCAGCAGTGTCCCAGCTCTGGGAAGCAGCAGTGTCCCAGCCCTGGGAAGCAGCAGTGTCCCTGGGAAGCAGCAGTGTCCAGCCCTGGGAAGCAGCAGTGTCCAGTCCTGGGAAGCAGCTGCCAAGCCTCAGTTACCAGGCTCTGGCACAGACTCCCTAGGCTGCTGCTCTGCTCCTGCTGACCATGGGCCTCTTTTTGGGGACAGGAGTGAGAGACCCTCATGGCTCACTCCTGCCATGCATGACCTCTGCTGTCATTCCCACCTGCTTCATTTCTTGGGACAGCTCTGCAGCACCAACAGTCCTGTGCAGAGCCAATTCCACTCACTGCCCCTGCACCAAACAAGTCACTTCTTTCACCGGGTTTGTTTTCTGCCCATGTAACCTTTTGTACAAAAGGAACACGGCTTTTACATCCACACGGGGATCAGAGAAGCACTGGAGCAAGCAACAGGGAAACACAGCAGGAGCACACACTTATGAACACAGAAGAGAGGGATCAGGGAACAGGGTCAGCCCTCTTGGGCAGTGACCTGATGGCTGCCTGCACCCAGCAAAGCATCTCTTTTACCACCACATCAGAAACCCAAACACCAACAATGCAATACCCGACCTGCTGCCACCAGACACACACCATTTATGCATTCACAGGCTGTGAGATGCAGGCACACTCTGCAGAACCAGGCTGAATAAATCCAGGCAAACAGATACATGTGTGCCATTCCTCTCTGCTCCTCCCCCCCGCCAGCCTGCGGACTCCCTTGGGAAGAGCCACAGCTCCCAGCCACCCTGCACAGCTACAGGAGGCACAGAGCAGTTGCTGGAGTAACACAACTTCAACACTGCTCATTCAGCCCAGTGTGCTGCTCCCTTCTCCACCAGAACCATGGCTTTATGCTGGCCTAGGAGCCAAGCAATGCAGGCTCCAGCTCTCTCTCTCCCAGAGTGTCTGCAAGTTTAAGAATCATTAACTTGACTCTGTGCCCTTTGCTGCAGCTGACCAGGTGGTAAAAATGCTACTTATCCCCCTGGTAAACTGAGCCTTTTCAGGGCCTGTAAGCACCACAGCTTCCTTTTGTGCCTTGTTTTCAGCATCACAGTCAAGGTAACTGCAAAATGTGGGAACAGACAAGCCTCAGGCAGGAGCATTTCACAGCCTTGAACCCTCAGCATCTGACTTTGAAGCACTCCCTCTTCTTCACATATGACATTTTCACTGTGCCTGGGTCCCTGGCCAGGAAGCTGCTACCACACACAGAGCTGATGCCAGCCCAGCTTGTTGCCTTCGTGAGCCAAACTCTGCAAAAAGCATGGGAAAAAACATCCCACGGTTGTGATAAGCTGTGATAAGCAGAGCAAGTCATCTGCAGCAAATCAAAGGGCTAATCTCTGTGCAGCTGGTCTTGCATGTTTGATTCCCTCCTCAACAGCTTTAGCTGAATTGGAAAGTCACATCAGGATAACTTCCATGCCAGAAGGCTGCACTAAAACAGCACCAATGGATCTGTGACCATTCCTCCTGAAGAACTGGAAGTCAATGTGCTGTGAGCCTACCCAGTGGTTTTTGTCCCTGCCTAAGCTTTCTCCTTGCTGTACGGGAGAGATTAATACTCTCCTTTTAACACCATTCCCTACACGAGTTTCCTCAGGTCTCACCAGATCTTCCCCACCTGCCAGTCTCAAAGACCCATTTTTCCTTTTGTCTCTCTGAAAACAGAGGGTGAGGCACAGCCAGGTTCGATACTGGTATTTGCATTTTTAGGAGCCGGTGTCTACCAACACCGGCTTTATTCTCTTTAGGAATAAAGCCAGCTGGGACAGCCTGTCCAGAGTCAGACGCATTTCCTGCATCAGCTGGGGTGGGAGCTGAACAAGGGCCGTGCCCGGCACTGGAAGGTGGGCAGAGACCGATGTGGCCATTGCAGAGCTGCAGCCCAGTCCGCTCTCTGGGGGACAAGGACAGATGACGGCACGGAGGCCCCACCTCAACGCGTGGGCTTCCCCTCGGATGCAGGGACGAGCCCTGTGCTGAGGCTGGAGCTTGTGTGGCAGCCCCCAACTCCTCCGGCCGGGCTGGCACGGCAGATCAACACCGCCCTGCCTGGGGACCCGTGCTGGGACCCGGACACGGCCGGGCCACAGCGGACACCGCCGGGACACCGGACACGGCCCCGCGCTGGGCCATAGCGGACACCGCCGGGGCACCGGACACGGCCGGGGCACCGGACATCCCTGCGGGACCTTCCTGGCTCCCTTCGTGCGGGGCTCG
>VYXF01001420.1:648896-662133 GCA_013397295.1 Polioptila caerulea
CGCCGCTCCCCGGCAACGGCGGCTTCCGCCGGGATGGGCGGGCCCGGCCCGCAGGGGCCCCGGCGCTGCTCCCTCGGCCCCGCCGCTGGTGCTCGGGCAGCCGCAGCACCCGGGGGACACTGACCCCCCGCCGGCCCCGGTCCCTAATGCACAACACCTGCATTAAACGCACAGGGACTGCACCGGGGAATCCAGGCTTCCCGGCTGGAATCCGCCTCGTCCAAAGGGGCGCTCCTGTGGTCACCATCCCGCTCCGCCTGTGCAGGGCAGTCAGGCTGTAGCCAGCTCACGAAGGGCCCCTTTCACCTCTCCGCACAATTCTGCGGTCATGTCTCTCACCCAGGAGTCTCGGCACCCTCCTTCCTTCACTGGGATCATCTGGAGATGTTTTGTGCTTCCTCCTTCTCCTAGAGAAGGAGCTGCACTTTGGATTTTTTCTGCCCAATACAATCTTAGTGACAAAGGCACTAAGGAAGGCTCTCAAGTTCCAGGATGGCTTCAAAACAGACCCCAAACTGGCATGAAAACAGTCAGGGCTTTTCTATCTGAATGAAGGTGGTGGCTGCCAGGTGAGCTCAGGACACATTATCTCATCCATTTTACATAGCACACAGACCCCACAGAGATTAGATACTCACACCTATGGCAGGATCACTGAGTACAACTCCTGGCCCCGCACAGGACAATCCCAAGAATCCCACCCTGTGCCTCCCAGATCATTGTCCAAATTCCCCTTGAACTCTGGCAAGCTTGGGGCCTGGGGAGACTATTCCAGTGGCCAACCACCTTCTTCTGGGTAAAGATTTTTTTCTAATATCCAATTTAACCATGCACTTCCTTCACACAGCTCACAGCAGAGATGAGATTGTGCAGAGCACAAGAGCAGCCACATTCCTACCCTTTAACACAGCACAGCAGTAGACTTGTTTCTGTCAGAGTCTGGAAAAGTAAATATCCAATGGTAAACACCTAATTTGTACAGCAAACAAAGAAAGTGGTCCCATCAACACTGCAGGGATTTTGCTTCTTACTTACTTACTTGGTGTCTTCTGGCAGCTTCTACAATAAGTAGGGAAGGACTCACCAGATACTGAGTCCCAGCTCTGAGTCTCCTGCTCACTTTTATTAGGATGGTTTTAGTTTGACCAAATCAAACAAAAACACATAGCTGCATAGAGAATTCCCTCAACAAACACAACTTTTTATTTCTGTAGAAAACGTGATACTTTTCAGGAAGGTCCAGCTTATGAAACAGCAGCGTGCATGTTAATATACATAAATACACAGGGTTACAATTTAGTGGGAAATACATTTTTAAAAAGGCTTTCAAGTACACAAAACAAATGTAGTAAAATTAGACTATCCTGTCCACATACCTGCCTCAGAGAGAAACATTTCTCAAAAGGAATGAACTTCCACCCCATCATCTGCCAACAAATCTGTCCACTGGACACCAGCTGCAGGAGAGGGTGAAGATGGGCTGGACCAGAAGGTTAATAGCCAGTGTTTGAGATCAAAAGCACGTTTACCCATGGCAGTTCAGTCCCTGTTCTCTCAACTATCAGGATGTGTGTAGTGTGACAGTTACCCAGCCAGTACATTAAGAGAGCTGCCAGAGGTAGGAACTACTTCCTTCCTTCAACTTTGTTACCCACGACACTGTGGCAATCCTGTGACCCTGGGAGGCATTTATTTATTAACAGCCACAGAAATGAGAATGTGGCCCCACAGGCACGGCACCAGTGCTGCCAGGCAGTAAACACAACTGACATAAGCACAGAGCTTATGGAAAAACAGCTGCTGGATGCAGGCAGCCTCTTGAGTAGAAGGAATAATGTCTACAGATATGGAAGAATAGCTCAATGCATCACAGACTTCCTGAAGATTTTCCTGCCAAGACACCAGCAACAAAGAATTACAGTATCATTTAAATAAAACATCAGTTTGAATGAATTTGAAAGACATTTACCACATACAGGAAGCCAAAAGGCTGATCCTTATGTTACTAACTTTAATCCATTCCTTTTACTTTTTGTCCTATAGGAGTTTAGACACTTGTTACATCACTAAACTCTTTTCTAAAATCTTACAAGCTGAGGATTAAAACATAAATCAGTCTCCAAGAGAGAAGAAAAAGGCATCTGAACAACAGATACTCCCTGATCTTGCTCTACGTGCTCTCATGGTTAAATCAGCAACCTGTGCAACAGGGGTTGTGTCCCATTTCCAAGCCATGCAATGGCAGAGATCCCACGCTTCACTTCAGCTACTGCAAGTGCAAAGGGCAATTCAAGTTTTCCTACCAGTCTCCAAGACAAAAATTAAACGTTTGCAAAAAACAGAAACATTTAAAACTCTTTAAACAATTTAAACCAGAACTGTTCCTATCAGAACATATTTTACATGTTTAAAAAAACCAAGAAACTCAGGCTATTAAATAAGAATCTACATATCTTAAAAACTGGGGGTTTTTACATTACAGCCAGAAGTGTTAATTGTCCTATTTTCCAAGGTAGGAATGTTCATAAGTTATTTCTTTGAAGTGCCTCACAGAGGTTTTGGTTGGCATCTGGTTCCTCAGTCATCACCTCCACAGTCTCCCACTCACCTGACCTACTTGATTTCTTGATGGCCTCTACCACACTCTGCATGTACAGACCATCTTCAAAAGAGGCTGCCATCGACACAGGTTTATGATCCCACGTCCGACGGTCTTCCTGGTCTTGGAAAGACTGCCGCAGGGCTTGCACCATGTACACCATTCCTTTCAGGTACAGCAGTGGGATGTCCTTAAAGCCCTTATCCAAAAGGCCCTTGTTGACAGGCAGAGAGTCTGTAAACAGCAGCTCTTCCTGGAGCGCAGTGTTCTTCTGCCCGTACAAGTCTGTCCCACGAGCTATGAGGCGACCGGCAGAGCCCACGATCATGACCTCGTGGATGAATGATCCGGGCATGTTGAAGTTGAGAGTCACAGTGCAACACACTCCGTCGCTCATGAGCATCTGGAAGACGCAGAAGTCGTCGCTGGTGACGTGGCGGATGCCGCTGATGGCCGTGTTCTGCTTCACGAAAGTCTTGAGCAAACCGTGGACCTTCTCTGCTCTCCTGCTGGTGAGGTGAGTCAGGAGGTCGATGATGTAGGTGCCCATGGTGTGCAGCCCACCCCCTCCCATGAGCTCGTCACAGATCCAGTTGTACTTGTGGCTGAGCAGGCTGCCCC
This sequence comes from Polioptila caerulea, assembly GCA_013397295.1. NCBI lineage: Eukaryota > Metazoa > Chordata > Aves > Passeriformes > Certhiidae > Polioptila > Polioptila caerulea. Next base: position 652,117 of record VYXF01001420.1, read on the forward strand.
CGTAGACGCGCACGTCGCAGATGATGACGTTGCCCACGTAGTGTTCCTCTATCAACTGCTTCATCTTCACAAAGGCGGGCAGGAAACGCAGAACGTTGCCCACGATGCTCATCAGCTTGGGGTAATACCTGGCAGCTGTCACCATCCTGAAGGCATCCACAGAGGTAGCAGCTTTCTCACACAGCACGTTCTTCCCTATTCCTGCGGCAGAGAAAAGAAATACAATATTTAGCACACATGATCAAAACATGCTCAGATGCCCCAAAAGTTGTCAAAAAGTGGTGTTTTTAAGAGTTGGGCTTTCCTGCTGCAATTTCCAAGGTAAAGGTCTGGGAACTAAAGTAGGAATGCCAAGTGCAGCAAGACTCAGTGTTGTCTCCAAGATGCTCCAGTTGCAGAGCTGAAAAACTCTCACAGAGGGAGGCTCTAAATAAAGAGAGGATTTTTACATCATGAAAGATAAATGTCCAAATGGCTTCACATGGCATCAAAACGAGACACAATATGAGTGCTATGGTTAAAAAACTATTTGAATATCTGTATAGCCAGAGGAGAGAAAAAAAAAGCTGTGTAACCTGCAGGGAAGAGATGGGGAAAGGGAAATTTGATTTTTACTTTGTATTTCACCATCATTGTACATTTTTTTTTTTAATTCAATAATACAAATGGGATATGCAACTTACTTATATATAAAAATGTATCTATAAAAAAGACATACATACAGATTCTGTGTACACAACACAAGAATTAGAAATAATGTTTTGGTAAGTGGACTGTTTCAAAACAACCCTTTCTAACTGGGAAGCAAATCATTTCAGACTGCACATACAGCCTGTTTTTACAATCAGACAAAAGGTGACTGAGTTACACAGACAAGAGTTGCACTCCCAAGCTGACCCACTGCACTGTTATTGCTAATGATGCACTTTACATTGTGCTCAGCCTAAATCAATGGGGGCAGCCAATAAACCTTTTTTTCCCTAACTTTAAAGCAGAAATAAAGTAATACAAAAGAGCACAACAGTACAAGTTTTAACCAGTTCTTACATTTAGAGCTTTTCTGGTACTCCCCTTCTTATGGCAGGGCTTTACTTTTACTGCTTTTTCCTGTTTTACATGTTCTGATCAAATATTTATCTAAACATGTTTCAGTGTAATAACCACGTTATTCCTAACAGGGTTATTACAGACACTAACTGGGGATGTCAAACCTGAAGGTCAGTCATGGCACACCAGTTTCTGCCCAAGAACTGCAGGAATCACTGCACCTCTCTGAAAGGGGCACCTCTCTGAGAGCTCCTCCTCAGCCAGAAGCAGACTGTGCTTCCTGCTCAGAACAGCTTTTAATTGAGTCCCAGCGAGAAGGTGCCAGCACAGGCACCTCAGTCGGTCTGTGGCACGCCAGGGGAAGGCAGAGCCCCCGCTGCGGCTGCTGCTGTCCGGGCTCCCCCTCCCGGCTGCGCCCAGCCAGCCCTCCAGGAACGCTCCGAGCGGGACGGGGCCAGCGCGCTCCCGGGACACAGCTCAGCCAGGGGACAGCTACAGAGACTCAGAGCCTCTGCTTCCAACAGAAAGGCGAAATGCAGTCAGAAACTGAGAAGAATACGCATGAGACATCCCCTGTATTGATACGAGTCTACAGCAGCTTTAATGAACACAGGGTCAGGTCAAACTCCCAGTGGGCACCCTGGCTGTCCATTGGCAACCCCCCATTTCAGGGACCACTTGTCACTCCCCTGTCCCCAATTCTGCTGCCAAGGCAAGGCACAACACTCAGCTGAATATTTTTCAGGGCTAGCTGAAGCACCTGGACAGGCACCTGGAGCTGCTTCAGTCCAGTTTATCTGCCTTGTTTAAATAGCACTTGTCTCCAGGCAGGTTACAGCATAACACCACCAGAGAAAGCAAAGGGATGCTTGCAGCACTTTGAGCAGATCTGCATCCTGGAAGCTTGCAGAAACCCACAGTGACTCTTGCTCCTGTGTACAGCTCTGCAGCCATGCTCTGCTGGTGCTGACCTGGGATGTGCCTGCAGCAGGGACTGAGAGCAGAGAGGGCCGAGCCTGGGCACAGCCCTGTCATGCTGGGCAGTTCCTCACACGGGGCTGTCCTTGCTCTGCTGGCCAGCCTCGCCCTGCCTCAGTGCTGTGCCTGTCGTGGCAGCCCAGGCTGAGCCACTTGAGGAGCTAAAATTGGCTGCTGCCTTTTTTTGGGATGGCAGCCAGTGCTGACAGCTCGGCACAGCCCACTGCACTGCCGAGTGCCAGGATGGGGACCTGGGAACACCTAACAGCTCTGGGATAATGCTGCTGGGCCTTCAGTGGCACAGCCCTCCAGCTGTCCCCAAGCTCACAGACGTGGCCATGAAGCAAGGACGAGGGCTAAGTCAGAGATGGCTACAAGGTCCCTTCCCAATGTAATGGCCATGCCTTTTGTTTTCCAAGGCAGTGCAGCTTCATCCCTGGGATTGTTACTATTGTTTTGGTAATGAATAACCCGAACTTTGTACCATATTGTTTTCCTAAACCACAGCTGCAAAATTTTCAGTTGAGGCCCTCACCAGCCAGGAGACATGAGAGCATGGATAGGTGCCTTTAACTGTGGGACATGAACCACAACACAGACATTTGGTGAAATTTATTTAGTTCCTCTGAGATCAAAAGAAGCACAAATTTAAGGAGAGCTTCTTGCTTTGCCTGCTGTGGAGATAAACCATAGGATTACACTGATTTTAATATGAACTATCCCTTGGGCTTTGATCTGTTCTGTCTGGTTCATGAACTCAAACCGGTGTCACTGCTTTGTCCCCAGGCTTGTTCAGTAAGAAACTTAGGCAAGGAAACTGCCACCACCTAGAAAAACTGGGCTTTTTTCCTCTTTACTAGGAACAAAAATGGAAGCATAATTTTTTTAAAAAGTAGAAAAATGTACAAAAATAAGTGATAAAAGCATCACCACTTTAAAGCAAACAAACCAAGCCCAACAAAACACAACACACAAGACCATTATTACTGCACCACTTTTGATATTTCCTAAAGCCCAGTCTCTTGGCAACTAAACACCAATCTGTTCTAAACAATTCACAGTCAATAATTTTCTGATTATAACCATCACTGTATCGATCTCATCTTCCAAAGAAAATGTTGTTGCCATCTTTGGCCCTATCCCGGTTCCTTCAGAACATTCAGGCACAGCAAACCACCCACACTGGCTTTAAGTAAGTCATGATATACTGGGCAGCAGACCTGCAAACACCACTGCAGTGAACCTGAAGGCTGAAAGGCAAGGTCAGCATCCCACTGGTCTGAGGTGTCTGCATCAGTTTGCAGATCAGAACACCTGAGGACAGAGGAAGTGATTGTTACCCTTTCCTGATACATCCATCCATTTCTCTGGCTTTTTCAGCCTTCCACTTCCTAAACCTGCATTCAAGCACACATACAACCTCTGTATTTCTGCACCAGCCTTATCTTCCTTTCCTCCTCTGGATAATGCCAGCTTATGGATTCTCAGCCTTCAGTGAAGGAATCCCAAACCCTTTTAATCAATAATTCACCAGAGAAGGTTCAATCCTCTCCTCTTTAGCCCACTTGAACATCAAGAGCCACAAGACCTAGTGAAATGCATATTACCTAACAAATGCTTTAAGGAGCTTTTAGCATATTTGAAGAGATAAATTCTAACTTACAGTTCAAATATTTAAAAATCCGAATACCTTAAAATTTAAAGGACAGTACTCTAACGAGGTAAACAAACAAATCTAACAATGAAAAAAAGAAAAATTAAAAAAAAAGCCTGAAACCTCTCTCTGCATATCTAAGTGGCATTGCAAATGTTTGTGCAGGGACTTGTTTACTTCCAAAAGAAATTACTGTAGAGAAAAGAGGCACAACAAACCACCCTGGCTCACTTGGTCTGAGATTACCTGTCCTAAAATTAACTCGTGTATCTCCTGTAAACACAGTAAAAATATCACCCTGGTTATTTACAGAATTACATGCAAACTGACACCCACGCTGCACTACAGGAGGGGACATTAACACTACAAAGTCACACACTGGGGAATTAAGAAATGTCAGGGTGCCTGGGCAGTTGGCTCCCCTCTCCCTGCCCAACCAGTCTGGGGTGTCATCCCTTCTTTCTCACATAGCTGGATTCCTCCTGCTGTCCTCAATATCTGCACTCCTGAGTCAGGTAAAAGGATTCCTCCACTTGGGACCACATCAGCCTGCTCTGGACATGAATGTGCCAAGAGTGATCCAGGTAGTGGCCAGGGTCACAGCTAAAACAGGATTTCTTAGCTCCTAATTCACAAGATTCTACTGAGTGCATACAAGTATTTCTTCAAAGCTTTTAACTTCCATGTTTGATTTTACTTGTGGAGAAAGCATAAAGCAGAGGTGAACAACCTTCCCCTTCCAAGCAAATCTCAGTTTCCTAGTACAGAACATGGGAAAATCTAAAATGAGAATATCTAGAATTAAACAATTTAAGTTGTTTTGTTTGGTTGGGTTTTTTTCTGTTGCTCTGGGTTTTTTTAATGGGCAAAAAGGCATTTACACTCTCATTATGACCTCTGATACAGCTGATTTTTATTACAAACTCCTTACCATAACTTCAGTCTGAACTGAGCAAGATATTTTAGCCCAGTTGGTTCAAGCAGAGCTAAAAGCAATTATTAACAGTATTTTTACAAAAAAACCCAGGTAACTTTTCCCATAAATGCCAGACAAAACTTTTAGCACCCCGTTTGCCCGTTGGTGCAACCAGAACTGAGCTGGGGTAACAGCTTCAAATTTCAATCTGCCAACAAGCTATGGATTCTTGGTCCAAGGATAAAAAGGTACCTAGAGCCTTCACAGCAATTTGCCGAGTTAGTGGTGGAGGGATGTTGATGCAAACCAAATCTACGTCCTGATGCAGCAAGACATCGTCAGTCCGACTGGTGTAGAAGGAGATGCTCATTTCCTCTGCCAGCTGCTTGGCCTCCTCTTCAGTCTTCCCCCAGAGAGCTTCAATGGAGAAGCCTTCTGCCCTCAGCAAGGGTACCAGGACCCGGGCAGCACTACCAGTTCCAAACACACCCACTCCAGGGAGCATTTTCATTCTTCATTCATTCATTCAAGCATCAGGGTCTACACACAGGCCTTCAAGAAAATGTTTGGCTCCTCAGCTTGGTGTTCCATCCACAGTTCCTAAAATGTGAAAAGTTACAAGTCACTGTCAGGAAAAGGCACATTGTGGTATCAAACACAGCTATTCTGAATGCCACCTTCTGTCCTTTGTAAGGCTTCCAACATTCTCAAACATCCCAATGACAAAAGCCAAAAGCCCCAAAAGGTGCAATCTACAGAGATGCAGTATTAAGGGACAAGTCTAACAAACCTATTGCAGAAGAATGGTAAGAAAGCAGCTTGACAGAGTCATCTCCTCAGCTTCAAAACTCAGCACATGGGGACAGAAACACACACAAGAATGCAAGATAAACCAGGCACAGAGAAGCACAAACTGGGAGTGACAGGAAGCACCAAGAGGACAGGACATAGAGTCTGTCACACCAGCAGTAAAAGCAGCACTGCTCTATTTGTGATGATGTAAGTCCCTGAGTGAGATAAAGGTTTGTGAGATGAGGTAGTATCTTTTATTAAACCAATTGAAATAGCTGGAAGTAACAGACATGCTTTGGGACACATAAATCTTTCTTCCAAATCAAATACACAAACTGAAAACAACCACTTGGATCTTAACAATTTTATGGCAAATAGATAAGTCAGTCTAGAGAAGATTTAGAAAATATGTCCTGTGGGGAAAGCCTGGATTCAGTGAGGTTGTTTTGCATGGGGAGGAGAAGCCTACAAGGAGAGAGAATGCCAGTGTTTAAATCCACAGAAAGCTGCTCTCTGAAAGGACAAGGGCGCTCCTCTGTGTCCACTGTGGGTAGTTAAAACTATCTCCTTCTGCCAATGCCACTTAACCTCCAGGAATACAGGGTTTGCACAGAATTATTATACTCACACAAACATTATTATACACACAAACATTTGGTCAAGTCACACTCCTTCTGTTCTTCCAAATATTTCCTGGTAAATCAATTCCTTCGATCCCTACCTGCCAGTCTGTCTTAGCACAGCTGCTGTCACAACTGGCCAAACTGCCCTTAGCAGTTGCTTTAGCACCAGCTTCAAGGAGAGATATCAGAAGTCTCCTCAATCTCTGACACCACAGAAACCTACAATCCAGCTTTTGTTCTGTGCCTTTCTGAATTATCATCTATTGCACCCACTTGACCTTTTTTAAATTGTTTTTTTGAGAGAAAAACACGACAAATTCTGTTTTTGTTGGAAGCTTACAGTAAAAAAGCAAAGACCATATTAAGTGGTACCAGCACCAGATCAACACCTTTGGAAAAGACACCTGTGAGCAGCAAGAACCACGGCCTGTTACTCATCTCCCCATCCCAAGACACTCATTAAGTTACAACACAAGGAAGCAAACCCTGACAGAGCACTGGGCAGTACCAGCACAGAAGTGAAACTACTCCCAGTGCAAGTGCTTTGCTTGCCATCAGCATCTCAGCAGGCTGGGGGTGCCTACACTGCCCAGCATGTGCTGTAAAACTGAACCCTGACTGAATTCCTACACAGACACTAAACTACAAAACAGAAAAGCTTGAAATATTTATCTTGCAAAATGCACAAATGTTTACAGATGCTATAAAATAGCTTATGAAATATTTACTTAGTTAATTTGGTATGTTTTTCCTTACTCTGTGTGATGCAGCATTTGCAGTGATACTGTCACTGTTGCTCTTTATAAGGATGAACAAAGTTCATTGGCATAAAGCTCCTTTTTATCCAACATTCAGCAAGAATACTCAAATAAGGCAGTGACAAAGATCAAAAGGATCCTGAAAATATTTACTAGTCTACATGAAAAGGTGAGATCCTGGGATACTGGCAAGAAGGACAGCTTCTACCCAGGCTTGCTTTATATAAATCATACAAACAAACAAACAAAAAAAACCAACCCAAACCTTGCAACTGGATGGACAGCAGGCATAACTATTGAAGTCCCCACAAATCTGTTTAGCAGTTTATGGTATGGAAGAATTAAAAATTCTTACAGCAGAAAGAAAATCATCCTCCTTTGAAGGGACACAAAGTGAGGTGGAGCAGAGACAAGGTCTTGCACCAGATCACACAGATGAGTCCAACTTACACAACACCACAAGGGTTTAGAAAAGGCTAAAATGCTCTAGAACTCCACAGTAAGTGCAACAGGAGACTCCTGCTACTCAGATGAGCTGGTTTCTAAAACAATCACTCAGTTTAAGTGTCACTCTTTCTTGTTTTCCATCAACTGCCTCTTAAAAATAATCTCAGTCAGGTGGAATTAAACTCATCCCAAAACACAGCATGCTTCTACATTGGTATCACTAGGAGCTGTAGGCACAAACCTACAAAATCCAGTGATTACCCACCATGCACCAGCTCCTGATGCTACAAGAACTTCAGGTCACCAGGTCACCACTAGAACCACCACAATGCAAGAAGTGGCCAAGGCAGCCTCAGCAATGACTTCCAGCAGGGCAGCCCCAGCTCTCTGGGTATGGAGACACAACTTGCATGGCCAAAGGGCCCCACAGGGCTGGAGACCCCAAACTCTGCAGCCACCAGGCTCTGCAGAGCAGCCCTGAGCAGAGGACAAGCTTCTCTTCCCTCCTCTGAGAGCCACCTGCAGCCTCCTCCTCCCCCACCAGACTTTCACCAAGTGGGATGTCCTGGCTGGGCAGGGCAGGCACAGCAGGATGGATGTGGGTGCTGAAGGGCAGCAAAAAGTCAAACCTTACACAGGGCAAATCACAGAGCACGTGGAGCACGAGCAGAACTGAGCAGATGCTGAAAGATCAGTAAAGGAAGCTTTGAAAAGGGGTACACCAGGGTACTGCAGCCTTCACTCACACACTGCAGACACACTCCAGTGCTGGCAGGAGAGGGATTCCAGCCCAGGCCACCCTGAGGAAACAGCCCAAACCCTCTGTGTCAGAAAAAGGCCACTGCTGAGGAGAGGCAGCTGTAATTAACAGTGTAGCAAGAAGGAACAGGGATCTCAGAACAGCACCGTGCTGCCACAGAAGTCCCCAGAGCACCACCGTCTGGAGCTCTACCTGCACATCTGGTACTTTGCCTCTGAGCAGGGGGGGAGCAGAACTGGAAGTGCTGATCAAAAACACCAAAATCTTCTTTGGAAGGAAGACCTAAGCAAGGAAAGATTCCTCCATTGGGAAGAGACATCACAGGTATTAAAGTCAAGAGTGGCTTAAGTTGGAGAAAACTCAAATTTTCACTGTCTTTCACCACCTAAGAGCACATCAAATGGAGCTCAGAGAAGGCAGGATCAAAATAATCTGAAGGAGGTGGTTCCTTGCAGCAGACATTTTTACATTGTGAAGTGCCCTTGCCATGAGACAATGCAGACATTTGTCATTTTCAGGGAGTGAAAAGAGAGACTCTTGTCTATCCACTGAGGCTCACTGAATGCTCAGAAGTCACATCTAGCACTGAACTGAAAACTAGAGAAATCTGGTTTTGGCAGAGCATGGGATCAGCTCTGGACAGAAATGCCTGAAACTGGTACCAACACCAGCTCAGGATTAGATCAATTTCTACATATTTACTTTAGAACACACCAAGCCTCAAACCTTCAAACAAGCCTCACAAAAATTAAAATCCTAGTGCATCAACCTCTCCAGTAGTCAGACATTGGAATGAACACTTTAATGAGAACCCTCCCCCGTAAAACACAAAGGCAGAGCTTTTATGGGCAACTGAAACCAGACTGCAACAGATATCTTGCATGTCAGGAGATAAAAATTAACCTCTTTTTAACAGAAATTATCAATCCTGCAAGATCCTTCTGACTTAAATTTTCCAACAGAAGCACTTAAGAGCTCTGCCATTCCTTTTTTTTTTGTGGTGACAAAACACCTTCATTTTTGCTGAATTTCACAGTGAGTTTCAAGTCCCATCCCAGTCATAGAAAGGAGCTTTTGGTACACATAGCAACAAGAAGTTTGTGACCCAGTGCAATGAAAAACTTGATGCTTCCTACAGGATCCCATTCAATTCCACCTTGAAGCAGTCCGGGGGCTCCAAAGGCAGAAGTTTCAAAAACTAAATAGCACAGTCAAGGATCACAGGGCCCAGAAACTGTTGTAGACCATTACAGATGGTCAAAGGTAGTGAAAGAGAAACAGCCCATGTTCAGAAAGGTGCTGGCCAGGGTAGCACTGGCTCTGCACAAAGAGAAAGCTTTTCACATGTCTCCACCTTATCCTAAAAAGTTCCATTTGGGTTCCAAGGAAGATGAGGTGCAGAGTGGAGGAGCACACCAGCAAGCACTGCTGCCCTCTGGCACGAATATACTTGAGGCTCTGTATGAAATGGTTCACGTGTTGAAGTCAAAACTGACGTGCTTTCTTTACTAAACGTGCTTTTGATTCAGTGCCAGCGGGTTGTGCGATAACCCACGAGTCCACGGCCTCAAGGAACTCCCACCACACCTCGAGACAAGCCCAGCACAGCACCCTCTCCTTCCTGGTCTGGATGTACAGCAGCAAAGCTGGCACAGCGCTGCCCACAGGTGCCGCCCGAAGGTGGCAATGAGGACCGTGCCGGAGACAGCAGCAGCTGGAAAACCCTGGAAACCAACCCGGCCTTCATGCAAAGCTCATGGCACGGCCATGGCAGCCGCGGAGATGCCGCTGGCACGGCCCACGGTGCTCTCCGCTGCCCGGGGGAGCGGGGCTTGGGCAGCTGCTCTTCATGTGCGGGTTCCTGACAGGGCTGGACGGGACAGAGCTCACCTGACCTCGCCTCACCTCTGGACCAGGGCAGGGCTCACCTCGCCTCACCTCACTCTTCCCTTCAGGGCTCTGGACGGGACAGGCCCCAGCTCACCCCACCGGCCCACACGGAGCTGGTACCCCCGGCCCCTTCCCAGCCGCTATCGGCCCCG
>VYXF01001420.1:662171-678044 GCA_013397295.1 Polioptila caerulea
GGGCGCGCTCCCGAGGCGGCCGCGCGCCCCCGGGGCGGCGCCCCTGCGCGGGCCGCGCATGCGCGACAGCCCAGCGCAGCTCCGCCGGGCAGCGGCCCCGAACATGGCGGCGCCCTGGAGGGCTTCACGCGCTGCGTGAGGGACAGCCAATCCTGTGGCCGGAGATTGGCAGGGAGGCGGGGCTTGTGATGACGGACAAAGACAGCAGCCAATGGAAGAGCAGCACAGCGCGAGTGCGCGCCCTGCCGGCCGTGGGCGCTGAGTGAGGCGCTCCGGGCTCTCGAGCTGTGCCCGCAGCGGGGTCTCAGGGGCGGCCGTCTCCTCACGCTGCTGTGCCTCGGGCCGCCCGGACACCGCCGGTGTCTGCAGCACCTCCTGCTCGGTGTCACCGGCGCCAGCAGCTCTGATGCTGGTTCTTCTGTGCCCAGCTCCATCAGGGCTCAGGGGCCCCAGATCAATGTGCCCCCGAGCCCCGTCAGCCCCACAGCGCTGTGAGGTTCGGGCCGAGCTGCTGCTGCTGACACAGGGCATCCTGTTATTAACAGCAGCATTGTCATTTCCTGCTTTCTTTTCTCCTTGGCAGAGAGCGCCATGGAGTGTGGCTGTGGAGCTGGAAGGGGCTCTGGTAGGAGAGCAGCTCTGTGGAGTCAGCAGAAGGCGAGACATTGACCTTTAGTTCCACCAGACCACAGCTGGGAACACGGGGAAGGCACTTCCTGCTGGAAAAGGTCTCGGCTTCATCAGTGCCAGGAAACGTGAGAACCAGAATAGAAAAGGAAGGAAGCAAACAAATACACATCATTATGTTGTTGTGACATGAGAGAAGACGAAGGTTCGAATGCAGAGAGGAACTGAACATCACAAAGAGCCTGGGAGGAGATGAAGAGGTCCAGAGGGGAGAGCAAGAGGGATACAGAACCTCTCACTTGTCATTCTTGTGGATCTTATGCCCTCTTATCAACAAATAGCATGCTGGTGTTGCTGTTTCTTCTGGAGACACTGTGGCTGGGCTGTGTGTGCCCAGCATGGTTTGGAGGGTGGTTACTATGGGTGCTGATAGAAACTAAAGGGGAGGAAATGGCAGATGGGAGGAGGTTTTGTTCAGAGCATGAAGAGGAAGAGCAGTGGCAGGCAATGGGGAGCAGTAGAGATTGCACCCAGAGAGGCTGGGGAGACAGAGCAACTGCCCCTGCTGACACCTGCTGACGGCTGGCCATGTCCCTTTGGTGGCAGAGGTGGCACAGGCTGGTCTGGTCTGGTGGAGGTTCGTGTCCCAGTGTCCCTCGTGTCAGAGGTGGCAGGGGAATACGGGCTGGGCAGGAGCTGGGTACTCATGGCCAGAGTGGGGCAGGGCTCTGCAGGGCCCTGTACATCCCACAGCCAGAACACTCTGATCAAGCCGATCCCGATGTCAAACCACAAGTCCCTGGGGGCTGGCAGGGTGTGTGTGTGTCCTGGGCTCAGCGACCGCACCCCATCACCAGAAGGGTGTAGACATCACCCCATCCCCCCACCGTGACGGCAGCACTGCTTCCTCCAAGGAGTCCATTCTCTGCTGTAAAACAAAACAGACTGGGGTGGTGGGGAGATGGTGCTGTAGGAAACTGGGGAAGTGGCAGGGAGCTGCTGGGCTGGGCCCTAGAGTAGTGGGAAATGGCCTTCGGCAGCTCCTGGGGGCATTACTTGGGTCTCAGGGTCAAGATTATGTGGTCAGGATGAAACCGGTGGAGAAATCAGAGAAGAGAGGAGATAAGAATTGTGCTGAGGCAAGAGAAGGGGAAGAGAGGGGAAGCTTCTGTGCACAGAGGGAACTGCCTGGCCCAGTGGTGAAGGGGTGAGGTTCCAGCAAGGCTTCAGCTCCACTCGGCTGAGCAGTGACCCTGCACTGCAGGGAGAGACGGAGACTCCCGGCCGATCCCACCGGGCACCCAGCATGGTCACCAGGAGGCTGTTGGGAAGCATGGAGACCTTTCTGCCCCTGCTGCTCCTCACCTGGCTGCCAGTTGGTGAGTCCCCCAGTGCTCTTGCCTCTGCTCTGAACTCTTCCCCCTTTGCTTATGCCTGCAGAAGGTATAGAAAATGCCTGCTGCTGCTCTTATCTCTCCTCTTGAATCATTTAGCCCTTCTTTTGCAGCAGTACCTTGCCATGTGGCTTGCAGAGGGGTCCCCCTGGCAGCTGTGCATGCACAGGCTGTGAGCTCCAGGAGCTCTGAACCAGCTTTGCTTCAGCAGCAGGGAGAGAAAACAGTTGGGGGGAAGGAAAGAGAAATGCTTATAAGGCTGATTACTGCAGAGGGGGGTTAGCTTCACATGGCAGATGTGGATATTCCTTAAGACAAAACCAGCTTCTGTAGGGGTTTTTTTTCCAGCAGGACTTGGTCCCCAGATTTCAGCCACAGTTGATGTGTTGGTAGGGTTAGATGTCATCTTGCAGTGTCTGCCCCAGGCAGGCTCAAGCAGCACTGCCAGGGAGGTGAAGTGGTTTAATGTCACCAGAAACGATGGAAAACAGCAGAATGGAGGTGGTGTGGAGATGAAAAATGATCTGGCCCACCTTGTCTTTGCCAATGTGAACAAAGCCCATGCAGGAACATACACATGCAGGGTGGAGAACACAAAGAACACGTTCAAGAACAGATATTCTGAACTAAGCAAGGTCAGTAAGGGATAGAAGGCCACTAATATCCCACAGAGTAGCAAGAAAGGACTGAAGAGAAGTGAGAGAGGGAGGACTCAGCTGAGAACGTGTGAAGTGACTTCAGTTCAGAGGTTCAGGAGTGATTCTGAATTACTCCAGAGTTAGGGCATGGGATGAAGCCAGAGAGGCTGCAGGGATCTGTTTACTATATTTTCTTCTCTAGAGCTGACCAGTCTCCACTGCCAATCCCCCAATCCCACTTCACGCTCCATGAAATGGTGGAGCCTGAGGCACTTCCTGCTTGGGTGCCTATGTTACAGGTGGAGGAGGTGCCTTCTCCCTGATTCCTCACGTTTTCAGTCCTTCCTGAGGCACAGAAAAGTTTGTGCACTGCACAGCATCCAGTGGCACAAGTCAACAGGCAACATTTCAGTGCTGAGTGCTGAGGAATGGTTAGCAGCCAGATTTGGAAAAGATTATCAGCTGCTGCAGAAAAGGACAGTCACTTCACTATCTTTCATGAGTGGCATGTGGGACATGACCCTGCAAGATCATCTATATATATATTTCAGCTATCACTTCTAGTTTTGTTTCCTCCAGGAACAGTTGGTCAGCTGGTAGATCCAGACACCACCGTGCAGTTTGAGATTTGTTTGAAGAATCTCACAGTGCAAGTGAAGTGGTACAAACCCAAATGCCTGGAGGGGGAGATTCAAACCAACACTGCGGTCCTGGGAGAAAACTGTGTGAATTTCAGCAGCTCAAGCCTGTGTACAGCCCACACAGGAATCTGTGTGTGTAGGGTCTTCTTCACGAGACCAAACTCGACAGACACTGGAAACAGCATGCAAGCAGCAGTTCTCAGTAAGTGGCAGTGGGTCTGTTTCCTTGGGGGAGATGAATGGGCAGAGAAGGATCCTACATCCAGCACTCCTCTGGTTCTTCCATGCTTTGTTTCCCCTGAAAGCATCCCAAGGACTGAAGAGCCAACCCAGCACAGCAGCTTTTGGCAGATTCATCTCACCATGGAGCTGCTGTGCCATTGGTTCCTTCCTAGGACCTGCACATCAGCCAAATACTGACATGGCTGGAGGTGTGGTGGCAGGAGAGGGACAGCCGGGGCTGTGGGTCAAGGCTCCTGCTCCAAAGCAGAGCAGGGTATTCTCTGCCTCTGGACAGTCTCTCAGTCATGTTTCTGCCTTTCAGGCTGTGGTTCTGCAGGACCTCAGAATGATGTCACAGGGAAGACTTGGACAGGTGCGTCCCCACAATCCCCTGGCTGCAAGAGTGGAGGGCAGTAGGAGTCCCCAGGGAAAAAGAGGGAGGAGCAGTAAGGGAGAAAACAGCCAAATGTTTTCCCATGAGTGGGTGGGACCCACTGCCAAACGGGGGTAGGCACCAGCAGATCAGAGGCTGTGATGCTGGGAAGGGGCTCTGATGCTCCAGCTACTCCCTGGATGAGTCTGGAGACCATTCCCCACAGGATTTTGTCAGCACTCTGAAGCTCCAGGTGGTTCAGGGTCTGGAAGCCTAAGTCTGGGAAGAAACTGACCCTGCCATGAAGGAGGCAATGGCAGCATGTGTCCCTGAACGAGGGGATGGTGGCTCACGAGTGCCTCTGTGATGTTGTGTGTGCAGGACTCAACCTCCTCCTGTGCATCCTCCTTGGCTTGGCAGTCGGGACGCTCCTTTACATGCCGGTAATTGGCTTCCTGCTGTGGCAGTGCAGAAAGAACAGAACAGGTTGGCATTTCTTCCTCAACTGCTGGTCTGGACAAAGCCAGGCTTGGGAGATGTCCATCTTTGACATGCTACTATTCTTGCTCGCTCTGTGTTCCCTTCACAAGTCTGTCCTCCTGAACAAGCTCTCCCAGCCTGGAGAGAAGGTTCACTCTCCTCCCTTCCTTCTGGCCAGTTGCTGGTGGGAGTCTGGTTATGGCACAATCTGTTGAGTGATTGAAACAGGTCTTGCCTATCCAGAAGTGTCCATCTCAGCCATCTCCATTCTCCAGCCCCTCCAAGGGCTTTTAAGCCCTTGCCAACCCCTTCAGTCCCTTGGCCATCTTCAGAACCACTGTGCCACAGTGTCTCATCCTTTCCCACCACAAAAGCCAGACCAATGCAGATGTTTGCTTCATTCATTCATTATTTTCTTAATTTAAAATAATGATCATTATCACTATTTTAACTACTATTTAAACTAGGTTTCCCTTTTCAGGAGAGCTTGTGAGTGGGGAAGTGGCAGAAAGGAATCAGGTCAGTACGGTAAGCCAAGGGCGGGCTTTGCACATATTGCTTCCTCCTCCCTGTCAAAAAAGCAATGTCTGTTGAATACCCACTTAAAGGATTTCATAGTAAAATCAGCTTTGCTTTCTGAAAATATGGTCTGAAACACTTATTAATTCCTATTAAATAAGGGCTTATGAGCGTTTGAGTAGGTGGCACTTCTGAGCAATCTGGGTAATGCTTGGGCAGCACAAAGAGTTGTGCCAGTGGAAATATATTAGCAGGGGAGACACAGAAAGAAAAGCAAAGGCTCTGCTCATTGCTCTCTCCCTGCAGGCAGCCCTGGTGACAGGGACTGAGGACCTGACCTATGCCAACCTGAATTTTGAAAAGGAGGGGACAGGACCTGCACCCTCCAATGTAATTTACACCGAGATCAAGCCATCGCAACAGAAGCAGAGTGGTGAGGATGGCAGTGCTGCTAGCACAGAAGTGGGTGTCTCCCCCAAGGAAGAGGGCAAGTGAGTGAAGTGAGCAGCTTGTTGTCCACCTATTGGGGTCGTCCTCCTCAAAAACTAGATGTTAGCTCATGCAGCAGTGCAGTCTTGGTGGCCAAAGACACCTATTACCCCTGAATGGCTGCAGAGCCCTGCTTTATGTTCCCCCTGGAAGAAGCCATGTCTCACGGTGAGGAGAGGGCTCTTGAGCCCATTTTCCCCTTGCCTTCTGCAGCTCCAAGCCCTGCCAAGCTTCAGCAATGCTTTTCACTGTCTCCAGTCACTGACAGGCTGCTCTAGCTACTTGCTCCGTGTTCAGGAATGGCACTGTACACTGTGTGGCCAGCATGGTGTTCAGGAAGAGCTTGGTCCTGGATGTGCTGGGTGGCACGGCCATGAGAAGTCCTGGAGTAATTTTCTGGATTTTCTCTCAAGCAGGCACCTGCTGTGATGTAGGTTGACCTTTCTCTTGTTCACTTGAAACACAAGGGGCAAGGATGGAAAAGCATTGCTTGCTTCAGAGATGCTGCTGCAGTGATGCACATGGATCTGCTTTGTACTGGGAGTGGCTAGGTGTTTTTGCTGGTTTGGTGGTGAAAACTCTTCTTGTGGGTAGAGCACTCTCTTTTGTGCCCTCTTTTATTGATAATACTGTGTTTATTGTGAATTTTTCAGTAAAATTGTGATTCCCACTTGAGGTCTTGCCTGGTGTTTCCTCTGTTGTTGGAAGAAGATGGGGGAAGAGGAACAGCTTGAGTGGAGTTAATTTTGCCACTAGGTTTGAAACCAGCACGTAGCTCCAATGATTTAGTGTTACAACCACAACAAATGCTGAGGTTCAGAGATGACCCCAAAAAGATAGTCCACATCTGGGTTATCCTCAGAGCATATGATCCAAGTTGGGCAGATGTCCAACCATTAAGCAAACACCAAACAATCAAGAGGTGTTTGCCTGATACAAGTGTATAAAGTCCACAAGTGCAACCAAAGAAGGGGAAGAAGCTGCCGGGGGAAGACCGTGGCCAATGGCCAACCCAGAGTGGGATCATAGAACAGAAACAGTGAGGATCACCTTGAGGTGGTGTGGAGATGGACTTTGGAAATCCTGGGAGCAAGTAGAATGAAAAACAACAAATCAGGGTAAAGTGAGGGAATGTCAGTAACGGTTGACAAAGCACCCACTGGACTTTTGAGTTCACTTAGCTAAACAAATGAGAATGTGTGGAGGGGACAACCTTGAAAATTGGTAATTAAAATTGAATTAGAATGATTCATAGGGGGATTGTAGACAGAAAGAATAAGGAGAACCCCTCCCACTGAGTTGTAAGTTTGAGTGGATCATCCTGCTTTTCAAACCTTTCTGGCACCACAGTGCAGCTCAGTCCAATCTTAATCTCAGACTGGACAATGCTTTTTGCCTAATGAATTATCCATACAAAGTTTATTATAATTTGGAGTAACTACACAGATTAGTAATGTTTCATAGTATAGACTCAGCAAGCTCTCAGTGACTTACTTGAGGATCTGTCATAGGTGGATACTGAGGATATCTGTCATATCTCCACCTTGGATAAGGAAGGGTTCTCTTCATCTCAGGTAAGGTATTTTTAATTTTGAGAGGCCTCCCAGCTCAAGAGGGAGAGTCACTGGCATGCAGTCTAGCTGTAATTCAGGGATAGCTCTAATTGGGCTTTTCCTGGTAATGATATTGATAGAGTGAAGTAGTGGTCAATAGAACAGACAGGATAGATTTTGGTTTAGTAATGATATCCTGTTTGGTGAGAAGTGTATCTGTCATGGGCCAGGTTCTCACCCACCCCATCAGCTTCTCTGCCAGCCATGACATCAGCACCTGCATGGCCAAGTTCCAGTCAATGCCCCATCAACATTCCTGCCACCCGTGACACAAACACCTGCACAAGTTTGGCAGTGCTGGGGTAACTGTTGGACTCAAACTTTTCTGACCTAAAAGGATCCCATGGATCTCTATAGCCAGGCTGGGTGGCCCTTGGACTGGCAGAGCCCTTCTCTTGTGTCTATAGCATTAAATGACTTATGTTATTCTAAGGAGAAAAGGGTTTTAAAAACCCTTCAACCAAGAGGGACAGGCTGCTAATGAATTCAAGAAGAGGTGAGCCAGACACTTGAGACTTGTACAAACAACCTTGGTAGCCACTTATTAATTGCTGAGAGGAGAGGGGAAGTTTCTGAGAAGGCAAATATAGCTGCAGAGTTCTTCAGAATCACACTGGTCAAAACAGAAGGCCATGAGGAAAGCCACAAAGGACATGAGCAGAATGACATGCTCACTAAATTGCAGAGAGGTAAAATTGGAAAGCTGAGGTACAAATCAAATTAAGAATAACGAGGGCTGCCAGAGGCTCTGCATTTGCCTAACTGCCTTAAAAAGAAGTGGAGGGAAAAACATGGCTCATTGCTTCACCAGGGAAGAGTTACTGACCAGTGGCATGGAGGAAGGTGGTACATTCATAGTGCTGCATTTGCATCCTCCTTTATGCCCAAGGTTAGTGTGGAATCAGATCTGGGATAGCATTTTTAACAGGGAACCAGGCCAGAAGGCATGAAATAGCCTTGGAGCAATAACACCAGTGAGCAAGAGGCAGGGAAAGGCAGCCAGGGCTGCTGGAGGAACTAGCTGAGGCAACCTCTCCAGTGCAGGCAGGAAGGGTGGGGACGATCTTTACCCATTGGCTATTTTTAAAAAGGTGAAGCAGCTACTATGGCCAGAGCTCAGCCTCCAAATTTCACTTCTCAGAAAGATGCTATCACAAGCAGTGAAGCAAGCGTGTGAAGATAAAGCAAAAATAAACACAATGCCCTCCTTGCTCCAAACTCCTCCATAAGAGAGAGGGCCCCTTGTCCCTGTGTGCACCCAAGGCAGGTGGGTTAAACATCCACAATGGGTTTTCCTGCCAGGAGCACAGAGTGTGTCCTTGCTGCCCCTCAGGCTCTGCTGGCCATAAAAAGGAAGGCTGCCTCATGCAAAGAAACAAAAGTGCCTCTTCTCCAAAGATGGGCAAGAGGAAAGCAGAGTTCAGGGTAAGGGCTGCCTTTATTGGGGACCTTATAGAGAAATCTGATCTACTACCAGTGAGGCTGAGAAAAGGCAGTAAAACCCCCAAAGGCTGCAAGTGTGCAGAGGCTTTTGCCCATTTCTTTACATCACCAGCTAGGAGCAACAAGTTGGTTGGACAGATGGTTAAACTATCACACAAATCCTGTCTCCTTGGGAGCTGTTCTTGCTGATGACAGAGGAAGGGACTGGAAAGGAGTGAAAGAGGGGTCTGGGAAAGCCATGCTCTGGAAGTAAGAGGCTTCAATCCCATCAGTGACAGCCTGGGACAGTGCAAGTGTGATTCCAGATCAGCATCTGAACAGTCAGAAAGGAGTCTTAAAGTTTTCTGTAACATCTGTTGTTTCCAGTGCATACCACATATTCAAGTCAAGTTTTCAGAGGAACAATTGATGGAGAACTCCAGGATGCAACCTAAGATTTGAACAGTTTAAGAAATCACTGAGAGGCTGAGTAGAAGGAGACACACTAGGAATACCACTAATACCAGCCTTAAAACAAAGGCTTTACTATTGGTCACTTTTATTTCAAGAACAGCCTTTCATTCCAGCCCCCTCCATGAGTTTAGTAACTCAGGTAGCACACAAGAAGTCACATCCTGTAGAACAAGAGCTCCAAACAAAGCAGTCCCCACTGAGACACTGGATATGGGCTTTTCTCCCTCCCTGGGTGAGAAGCAAGCCCAGCACAAAGTGTTAACAGCACCCTCATCCCACACCTGCAGGATGCCTCACTAGCAGTAACTATACAAATAAACAGTATCTCATGGAGAGGGAGCAGAGGGCCACCACTGATCATCTAGAAATTAAGTTATTGCTATGTTCTTATGTATTTGACACTGCAGGTAACTCACCTGGGTAACCACCAAGAGAGGTCACAGTCTCAGATTGCCCTTGTGTTATCAGTTCGTGTGGGACTGAAAGCTGTGGGAACACAAGACAGATCTTGTTTCATCAGCTCCCTCCTTAAAGGCAGGAGTTCTTGGTGGGCCTGAATCTTCCTCATTTTGCTGAAAACAGCTGG
The DNA here is from genome assembly GCA_013397295.1 of Polioptila caerulea. Taxonomy (NCBI): domain Eukaryota; kingdom Metazoa; phylum Chordata; class Aves; order Passeriformes; family Certhiidae; genus Polioptila; species Polioptila caerulea. Next base: position 671,650 of record VYXF01001420.1, read on the forward strand.
GGGTAAGGGCTCCCAATACACTTGGAAATGCATCATGCCTGCTAGCTTTTCCCATGCACACTGCTAAGAGTATATACTGCTAAGTGTACTCCCTGCTCCTGACTTGCCACCTGAGCTGCTGAACCACCTCTTCATGATAACAGGCTGCAGGTTCAAATTTCAAAGACAGCAGGAGCCCAGTCACCCCAGGGGCTGAGCCAGAGCTGCTAATTCACCAGGGAAAATCAGGACTAATTAGAGCTGCAGGACATGGGCATGGGAAATGCCACAGGCACACAAGGACAACCTGACACGTGACTGTACTTCCCTCTGCTGGTGGGACACGCTGTGACGGCCAGCGTCCAGGATCAAGTCAGGTCAGCCAAAACAAGGTGTAACATGAAGTCTAATACGTGACTTGTCACCAGAGGATCAGGTAGCCCAAGGCTGATGACAAGTGGTGAGCTCACAGCAGTGTCAGTGCCCGCAGTGTCCCTCCCCACATGGAGTATTGGCTGGAGAGCATGAGTTTGAGAGGATGAGGAGGACTGCAGGAAGAACCTCAGAGTGACGGAAAAGCAGCAGAGTCCTTGGCAGGACATGTCTTTGTTAGGCATCATGCAGCTGGTTCTCTTGCAGGAGAATCTTCTCCCCAGGCTTGAAGGCAGGCATCCCCAGGTAAGGGCAGCTGGCACAGCGGAACGCATCCCCCAGGTAGCACTGGCAAGGGAAAGAAAAGCACTGTCTGTCATCAGGTGCCACCTTCAGGTCTCTTCCCCTGTGATATAGTTTCTCCAGGTCAAGAGATGTCATGCTCCTCAGCATCTATGAGCACAGAAACTGCTTCCCTTCTACCCCCTTCTCAACACATCTGGTTAGTGTGGATGGCAGAGCTGTGCATTGGGCTCACACAGAAATGAGCCTCCAGCCCACCTGGTGTGCCCAGGCTGGGGCAGCCCCCTGAGCTTCCACAAGGCAATCCTGCCTGGGCAGATCCCTGGTAAGGCAGGAACAGAGAGGGAAAGGCTCACTGCTCACTCAGATTCCCGAGGGAGTCAGAACAGACCACATTGTGCTGGTACAGAGCACATGGGCACAGGGCAAAGGCTGAAGCTCTGCAGAAGCTGCACAGGCAGTGTGTGGAAGCAGTGATCCAGCTCAGGCAGCAGTGACTAGAGAACACAATTCTTACACAGAGATATATACTGCAAACCATAGTATAAAGACAAAAATAAAGACAAAAATTACAGGAGGCATTTCCACAGGCAGATTTGGGCTGTGAGCTCTTCTTCTCCTGTTCCAGTTCTTCAGCCAGGCCACACGTGCTGTCGAAAAACAAAGAAGTCACCTGCATCTTTCTGCTGAAAGGTCATGAGTCATCAACACTTGTGCCAGCCCTGCTCACAGGCAGCAGCCCTCACTCTGTCACACGACACAGCTGACTCTGGGACTCACGCTCCTCACTTTGTTCTTCAACACCACAGTTTGTATAACAAGTGTTAAAACACTCCTCAAGTTTAAACTGAGTGAGAAATGACACTACAGCACTTGCTACATGTGCTGTTTCTCCTTGGTATGTGAGAAACCAGGGTTTTAGGCAAGCTGCAAAAGCTATGCAGCCACCTCCAAGATGGCTGTTGATAATATACACCATCGTGATAATTTCCAGCAGTCACAGGTAAATTCTCACTGTATTTAGATTTACATTCCAATAATTAAGGTAAGAAAGGATATGAACCAAGAGTTATGCTCTGAAGAAGAGCAAATTGCCTACAATCTTTTTTAAATCCCTCCAACTCTTAAGAGTTTAATGCTGCAGTTGAAAGGTTCACTGATACATGAATTCCAGCACTGACCAGTTCTTGCAGGCTTTCTTTTTGCCCATTTCTTTGCAGGATGGAGCTCTGAGGGACGATGGATCTGGCTTTTTCAAATCCTCTGAATCCAACAGCTCATCAGAGTCCAAAAGATCCTGAAAACACACCATGGAAGACAAAATGCAAAAATGGACTTTTCAGTAGGGAATGACATTGCTGAGTTACGTTCAAAGAAATGGTGCTATCTGTACACTGCCATTAAAGTGCTGCAGCTCTGCCCTCTTATCCCTCTTCTCTGCCCTCACCACACCACTGACCTCTCCAGACCCCATGAAGGAGATGAACTATTTTGCCTAAGGGAGGTTTTTCTATCTCTGAAGTTGTAAAGTGTCCCAAGAGACATGACTGGAAGTATTTAAAATAGGAAAGAACAGGGAGAGAGAAAGAGCAGCAAAGCCTCACAAAGAAAACCACTGACCATCTCTTCATCATTCATATCATTGGCAGACAGTGTCCACAGCTTGGCAGCAGCTGGGTCCACAGAGGGTTTTCCTAGAGCCAAAACAAAAGAAGAAATAGCAGTTATTCCAGCCTTTACCCCATCTACTCCAAACAAATAGAGTTCAAGCAACTTTGGAAAGCCCCACTTCATAGGTTTTTACTGTAGCACTCCCTACTCTGGAACTGTCTCCTTGTTGCAAGTGATGCCTGTCACTGAGAGCCACGAAATGCAGATATTCAGCATGCACCACTCCTTACCTGAAGGACCAGATGTCTTGGCAGAGGAAAGTTTGAGCTGACTTGAGGATCCCACTTCGAAATTGGGCTTCCTGCTTTCTATCTGAATAATGAGAAGGTCACTGCCTTGGTAACCCAGATGTTCTCCGACAGACTGGACCTCCTCTGGGGTCAGTGCTTCCTTTTGCAGCTGCCAAGTAAGATTTTAGGTTAACATCATGCAGAACCCCTTCTTTTAACACCAAGCCCAGCATTCCAGTGAACAGATAGCCAGTATTTTCAATCCTAAAGAAAAACACTATGCTGACAGTAACTAAAGTTTGTGCCAGGCAGTGGCCATGCACATTTACAGGAGGCCAATTCCAGGGTTCTGTGTGAGGGTAGCTAAAAACCTCATCACCCAGCAAAATGCCCAAGGGCATTTCTGGAAATGGTAAGCACATCCTTACCTCCTTCACTTCCACCAACCCAGAGAGAGTCAGAGTTGTGAAAAGCTTGGCTGCTGTCTTGATTTTGCCATTCTCTCCTGCAAGATATAAAAGCAGAGAGTAGGAGTAGGCAAGAATAAGAATATAGCTCACTGAGAAACCTGAAAAAGCAAGAACTTTAGAGGGAAATAGTCAAGCCAAACTTCTGCACCAAAATTGGGCCCTTTCTAGTCGACAGCAGAACAAACCAGAAAAAGCATCAGCAGCTTGTTCATTACAATAACAGTGTGGGGTCACAAAGTCATTCAAGCTCTAAATATGTTCTATATATGCCAAAACATTTCTCAATCCAATCCAATCAACCCATCAATAAAATTTTTTTTAAATCCCCAAACCCCAAACAAACTCCCTCACAAACATTTTTACCTATTAAAAGTACTCATGAAGTTTTCAAAACATAGACTCCTAAATGAGCACACTACATTAAGAAATCATCTTGTGTTCACCTTCTCATGGCTCATCCAGCTGTCCCATGTCAGGTGCTCAGGCTTTTCTCCTTTAACTCAGTCCAAACATTTTTAACCTTTTCTGGATAACTGTTTCTCAACTCACTTCTGGGGCAATCTCTTTAGCATCTGTCACCTGTTTTTAAAACCACTTTGGAAGCTCCTCAGAAACACATCAGCAACTACTTAACACTGCACCCTGAGGAGAAAACAGCAGTCACTGAAGCTTTTCAATGCAGTTGAGGAACAACCTTACCCAGCATTTTTGGTAGGAGAGTGACTGCAAACCTCTCTGATGCATACCAGCTTAAGCACAGGATAAAACCCTTGTGATTTGGGTTAGTGTGTCAGGAGAATGAAAATCTCTTAATGTCAGTGGGGTTCCTGTCCTTTCCATTCCAGACTAATCCTCATGAGAAATGCTATGTTGCCATAGAAGCAAGATGCTCTCACCTGATTCTGTAACCACTGGTTCTTTCAGGAGGACACGGCCCCCTGGCTTAAGAATCCGAGCTACTTCTGCCAGGAGCTCCACACTGTGCTGTGCTGCACTGCCTGGTACCATGCCAGAGAGGATTACGTCGAAACTGGACTCGCTGTGAGCCGCTGCGAAGAAAGAGGAAGATGGTACAATTTTACACACAGCTTAAAACAGACTAAAAACACACCTTCCTCGTGCTTGAATACAACAGCAGTAACTGATTAAAGACACCAATCATAGAAGCATGGCCAGGGTGCATCACCTCCCCTGTTGTACTACCCAGGGTAAGAGTCAGTAGCGAGTGCTGTTGATGTTCTGAGTGCCGACTCCCAAGGTGGGAAGATGTTGGTTCACATAGCAGCAAAACCCTCTCCCTTTGAAGGAAACAGTGAAAAACTAAGGTCATTCTTACACTGAGCCAGCTGGTTAACATTTTCCACAGAGACACGATTATCAGCTCCCACCATTGCCTGGACTTTATCTACCAAATCCTTCAGGGCTTCGACCGGCGAGGAGCTGTCCCAGACAATGGCCACGCGCTGGCCTGGAGCGACTCCGTATTCCCCCATGGCAGCAGCAGCAGACCTGGGGAGCAACAGGGCAGGGCAGAGAGAGGAAGGGTAAGTGCCAAGCACAGAACAAACCTCTGTGGACTGTGACTGAGTCAGCTGAGTTGTTTTAACAAATGGGGATAATTTTCTGGAAATGGGCAACACAAAGTTCCCACAAACTGAGTGTTAGCAGGACATGAGGGAAGGCTACACTTCAGGGCATAATTCAGTTTCTCTCCAGTTCACACACTAGTTTTGCTGGGAGACTGCAAGCCAACAAATAACAAAAAAAATCCTCACCTGCTTTCCTTAAAAATCTGAATAAGATAAACACAGGATTTCTAGATTTCCTGAGCAGTGACAGCTATTTGACATAAAACTGCCTTGTCTCTCCTACTCCGAACATGACCTAGCAGAGTTTGCTTGTGCAATACATGGAAAAGAAAAAAGTAACTTTCAGCATTCCCAGCATTCCATATTGAGGCTCTTCCCACCATTATGATTGGTGGCACTGGGTGAGCAAATTACAGAGAGGGAGGAACGGAACAGAATGTGCAGTGACAGTTTTGAGAAAGCTGTCTCCACTGATATTTCATATGAGATTGTATTCCTTGGCAATAGTAGCCCATCATCACCTGTTCTCATAGCAGCACCAGCTGCTGAACCCAATGATGTCCCCTCTTTTCTCCATCCAACACAAATGTATTTTCTCCCTAATTTAACTCGACTACAGAGAAGCACTGGTGACCAGAACAGTTGCCCAGTGTATCTTCCATTAGCTGCAAATGATGCACCTATTTCTGGAGAGACAGTTGTAAGCAAGGTCTTTACCAGGAATCACTACATCACATATCCTGGGTAATGCCTTATTGCCACCACGTTGTCACTAAGACACAGCTCGTGGATGTGCTGTACCAATTTTAACTGCAGTGAGGTGGGGAGCAGATTTTGGCCCACAGTTCCTCTGGCTCTGTGTGCTGCGGACTCCCCTCTCTCCTGGAAACTGCAAACAAGTTCAGAATGGAACAATCTGTGCCATTTCTGAGCTAGTGTGGTAGGAATTCACACGAAAACAACCACAATGCCAACCCAGCAGGGAATGTACACCTTGGATGTACACTGCAGGCTCTAACATCTCACAGCTGGTTTTGCACCTGTGACCCAAGCTAAGCAGCTACAGCAGACAGTAACATTTGTAAACACACATATTAATTCCATTAGAAAGCCACCTTTGCCAAGAAGAAGGCTGAAAATCTTGAAAGATACCTAAGCTGCTAGGCTAATGTGGGAAAGACAAACCCAAAATCACACCTTCCTCTCTGAACAGCAGGTTATGACCTTGCAAGATCAGCCAGATCCCAAATCGCATCAACAGCAACACCACCTCCCCGAGATGCCGGGAGGAGGCTGAGCATCCCGTGTGGGTGGTGTGAGGAGGGGCCCTTATCTCCATGTCACACACATTTAACAGTCCCTGAGGAACAGGGCACGGGAAGGGGTTAAACAACAGCGCAGGTTCCGCTCCCGTAGATTAGAAAGCTGCTGTGTTGGAATGGGATGATCCCGACGGTCCCTTCCAACCCAAACCATTCCAGGGTTCTGTGGCACGCCAGGGCTGTAAACTGCAGCCTCCTGACGCAGCACGGCCGGCTCCCAGCTCCCGGGAACGCCCCGGCTCCCGGGAATGCTCGGGCTCCCAGCGGCCGGGAATGCCCCGGTGGCCGGGAACGCTCGGGCTTCCAGCGGCCGGGAATGTCCCGGTGGCCGGGAACGCTCGGGCTCCCAGCGGCCAGGAATGCTCCAGCTCCCGGGGAGGCTCGGGCTCCCAGCGGCCGGGAATTCTCCAGCTCCCGGGAACGCTCGGGCTCCCAGCGGGCGGGAATTCTCCAGCTCCC
>VYXF01001420.1:685625-696326 GCA_013397295.1 Polioptila caerulea
GTGCCGCCGGTGCGGCCGGGCAGGGTCTCTGAGGCAAAGCCCCGCAGCAGGCTCGGCCAGCGTCTGTGCGGGCCCGCAGCCTCGCCCCTCGTGCCTAACCACGGCTGTTTCCCTCCCTCAGGGTGGCAAATTCCATTCGAAGAGTGTTCATCGCAGAAGTCCCCATCATAGGTGAGGCCTTGTGGTTGCCTGTGGTCGCAGTCCCTTTGGCTGCCCTCCCTGTGGCTCCCGTCACCTCCTCTCCGTGTTCTCCCACACCTCCCCGCTGCTTTTGGCTCTCCCTACCCGTGTTCAGCCAGTCCTGTGCCCTGCAGCTGCTGTCTCCGTGTGTCTCTGCTGTCTCTGTGATGTTTTCTGTGGCCTCGCAAGCTGGCTTTTCCCCACATGAGTATTTCTCAGCTTGTGACTTTCTCTTCTCTGCAGCCATTGACTGGGTGCAGATAGATGCCAACTCCTCTGTGCTCCACGATGAATTCATTGCTCACAGGCTGGGTGAGTGCTGTGGTGGGGGCGAAGATGAGGGTGTATTGTGGACAAAACCAGTCCAGAGATGCTGAAGCACCTTTGCCTGGTGCTGCTCCTCCACCTGCCTTGGCAGGAGGGTTAGGGGCTCTTGTGGTCTCACTCAGATGTTCCTCTGGTTTTCTGCTTCTCACAGGTCTCATCCCGCTCACCAGCGATGACATTGTGGATAAGATGCAATATTCCAGAGTGAGTCAAGCGAAATGCTCTGGGGAACTGTTTTGAGGGTGGTGGGTGTTTGATCTGATGGGAAGCTCTGGCAGTTTCCTGCATAAGGAACCCATGTGTGTGCCAGGACTGCACGTGTGATGAGTTCTGCCCCGAGTGCTCCGTGGAGTTCACGCTGGACGTTCGCTGCAACGAAGACCAGACTCGGCACGTGACGTCCCGCGACCTGATCTCCAACAACCCCCGCGTCATCCCGGTCAGTGCCGTCCTGCTCTGCATTCCTGCCGAGGAGGGGTGGCAAACACATGGAGGGGAGACACTCTGAGCACATTTCACAGTGCCCAAAGCTCCAGTTAAACCGCAGTGGGAGAGCAAAGCACTATCTGCAGAGGGTGCGTGTGTGCCAGTGCCCTGCTCGTCTCTGCTGCATTGTCCTTCACTTGCTGTCTGATGGGCTGCAAAGCAGCATGGCCTCATCCTGCACTCCTCATCCCAAACTCCTTGGCTGCCCTGAGACCTGTGGCTTGACTCTCAGCCTGGCAGAGTGTGAGGAGCCTGGGCCAGGGCAGTGCTGCCAAACAGCTCCTGTGCAGTCATCTTGGGGAGGGTTGGCAGTGCCAAAGTGGGACAGAGGCAAAGGGACTTAGAGAGAATGTTCTAGTACACTGTTGAGGTGGATCCAGATGTCACCACAAGCTAGGCTGCTCCTGCTGCCTGGTGACAGTGTGTAAAGCCCAGCTGGAGCCTGCTGTCTGTTACTTGCCTTTGGCTGAGGTGCTCTGGGTGCTGTGTTTCATCTGTAGCAGTTGTGGGAGTGACTGTGGGAACCAAGCTGATGTGCTGTGCTGGAGCACTCATCCAAGCTGATCTTGCTTGATCTAGTTGATCCTAATTTGCTTGGCTTTGTTTGGCTGCTGCAGGTGACATCTCGGAGCAGAGACAACGACCCCAATGACTACGTGGAGCAGGATGGTGAGTGGTGGGTCACTGGGAATAAAACTGTAGGAGAAAATTACCTTTTCTCTCAGGTTCTTTGAACTCATTCTTCCTTTACTAGTTGTGCAACCATAAGGCAGCTGTGAATATGACACTTGTGAGCAGCTGGTGTCATGAGCGGGGTAGCATTTCGTGTTAATGCCTCTCAGATTGTACCAGAACTGTGTCAGAGTGTGCTTCTGTCTCTCCTTGTGAGAGCTTAGAGACAGCAAGGAGGTGAAATGCTGTATTGTTGGCTGTTCCTCGGGGGCCTTTGCAGCTCCTTTTTACTTAGCTATTCTGGGGACACAGCTGAGCCCCTCTAAGAATCCAAGCAAACCCCGGATGCTGGTGACATCTTCCTGGGCACCAAAAACCTGCCTTGGCAGCAGTGTGATCCTGTGCACTCATTTCTCCTCTGCAGCCTTCTCAAACGTGCCTGTGCTTTTGCAGACATCCTGATTGTGAAGCTGCGGAAGGGGCAGGAGCTGCGGCTGCGAGCCTATGCCAAGAAGGGCTTTGGCAAGGAGCACGCCAAGTGGAACCCCACGGCCGGCGTGGCCTTCGAGTACGACCCCGACAACGCGCTGAGGCACACGGTGTACCCCAAACCAGAGGAGTGGTATGTCCTGGTGTCTGCCTGCAGGGACTGGGGAAGGGTTTCCAGCAGGTGACAGCTTACACTGCAGCCCTGGGGGTAATTTGGGTCAGTGAGTGATGGGGAGCGTGCCTGCCACATCCCCTTGCACAGACTCTGCTCCTGGGGTTGGGTAGCAAGGTCAGTCAGTCACTTGTTTGCAGCTGCACACAAAGGTGGATTGGTTTTTGGTCACCTTTTGTCCTCCCTCATGTACCATCGCTGCTGGTTTGCCTTGCTTTCATGCCCTTTTTCACCACTTGATTTTTTTCTTCCATGTGCAAGTGTTTTGTAGATTGAAGTAAGGTCTGAGGAAGGAACAGATCCATATGAGATGAAAGAAGTTGCTGTGAGTGCAAAGAGTGGAAGGTTGTGTTGCAAGACTGATTTTTCAGCCTGGCTTGAAGCCCAGTATGGCTGTAATTTAACCCCTACATCTCCTCACTGCTGGAGCCTGAGCTCTGGCAGAGTTTCCCTCTCTGGCCCTTTCCTCTCCTCTGAAATACCATTCTGCACAAGTTGCATGCAGCTTCTAATCCAAAAGTGACATGATGTTACTTTTGGAAAGCTGCTGCCCTACTTTGGCCTGGATGAGGCCTTTACCCAGCATCACTTTTCATGAATGGGTGCCTGAGCTGCTCCTGGCTCTGTATCCCAGTGATCACCTAGCAGACATGCTGTCACTGAGCATGCTGGAGCCAGCAGCATAGTGAGGAACTTTGATGCCTTTATGTGCTTTAGGCAGGGCAGGCTGAGAACAGGGACTGGGCAGGGTAGTGGGTGTGCTGCTGTAAACATTGATCAGTGGCAGGCTCAGAAACCTGGTGTGCCATACAACAGACAGGGCACCAGGAAACAGTTTTTGAGGAGAGCTAGGCAAAATATATGTAAAAGTTGGAAAAATAGGATTGATATTGGAGCTGCCAGTTCTTGATAACATGTCTGTCTTTTCAAGTTCATCTAACTTCCTGTGAAGACAATACAGAGCTAAAGGTTTCTGCTGTCCAAGGGTAGCTGTGATTTTTGGTTTAGTTTTTCATGATAGTTGCTTTTTGAGGCTGTTGGCATGCAGCTGGACTCTGCAAACTGCTGTCAGGGTCATGGAAACCTCTGCACTGTTTTCAGTTATGGGTGGCTCTGCAAGTGACAAGAAATCCCACATCCATTAACACTTCATCTTTCAGTGGTTTGTACAGGCAGAGGGTTTGTTTGAGAAATACAGTTTTATTTCAGGCAGCTGATTGCAGGGTGCTGGTATCAGTGTTTCTGGGCATTGCTGGGGCAGAGGAAGGCCAGCAGGAAACCTTGGTGGGTACAGGATTTTCTGTGCTGGCTTCTCAGACAGCTCAAGGCTTTGGGTTTTCTTACATGGATTTAGTGGTTCCACAGAGTCTCTCTGGCGTGGTGCTCTATAAACCAAGGGATGCAGCAGGTAGACATGTTTGCCTAATTGATGCACAGGTATTGCAGTGATTTTGGGAGGGGAGTGGAGGTGCAGGACATCAGGATGGAGCTCACTCATGCAGCTGGTGTCTGTTGTACAGAAGATTTTTTTCCTGCTGGGTCCAAGCCAACTGTGCCTCACAGACTTGAGTGCTGGAGTACTCCAATGCTTTCCTGGCCCACTGGGAAGTAGAAAGAAAAGATAAGCCAAGGTCCATTACTCCATAAAAGCATCCAGGCTCCATAAATACAGTCCCTTCAGGAATCAACATTCCTTCACTGTAAGCACTTGCCAGATTGTAGCAGTGTACATGGATGGAGCCACAGTACAGGGCATGCTGAGTTTGGGCAGAGCATGGCTGATGCCCTTCTTCCAGTGCTGCTGGATGACTCTGTGGCATTAATGAGGAGCCAGAAAGTGCAGTGTGGGACTGAGCTTATTTCTGTGACTTGGTTTGATAACCACCCTGTTGGGTGCTGGAGGTGAGCCCCAGTGCTTGCTCTCTGTGTCCAGACTGAGTGCCTGGGCTCTGGGGCTGGAGCAGGGGCTCTGTGTAACCTCTCCTGCTCTCTGACTGCAGGCCCAAGAGTGAGTACTCAGAGATCGACGACGAGGATGCTCAGGCTCCCTACGACCCCAACGGGAAGCCAGAGAGGTAGGGAGTGAATGCAGTGCTGCAGCTGAAGAGGGGGTGACTGGCTGGGTGCATCTCATGGGCTCTCATTAACAGAAGAGTGTCTACACTGTGCTGAAATTGCCAGCTCAGGGAGCTGACATTCCTTGAAAAGCAGGCCAGGAGTTGGCATTAAGTGGTGATACACCCAGATGTGGCAGGTTTTCCCCTCTGGGAGATACTAGACAGCTCTCCTGAGTTCATGTTGCCAGGTAGGGTGGTGCACACTCAGTGAGGTGTGAGGCCTGGGGGGGAAATACCCTGGCTTAAGGTATTCATTCACCTATGTGTGTCTCCTGCTCTGATTGCTGGTGTTATTTGCACTGCAAAAGTGCCTCAGCCAGCCTTCGTCTCTGGGTTGGGGCTGCTGGCTTACAGGTCATGGTGCTGAACAGAAATCAGTCTCAGAAGTGCTCCTGCAGCCCATGAAGTTGTGAGTGTTGATGTGATGGTTGTAGAGGGGCAGCACTGGCTGTCACCTGCTTGGGAGGTGAATGCTGCTGCTGCTGATGGTGATGATAGTTGGGATTCCAGGCAGATCACCCTGCTGTGGGTGTGGATGGGCTGGAGTGATGTGCAGTCTGGGTTTGCACCTCCTTGCAGAGGTGATGGTGACTTAACCCCCTGCCTTGTAACCCCAGGTTTTATTACAACGTGGAGTCCTGTGGCTCTCTGCGCCCTGAGACCATCGTCCTGTCTGCACTGTCCGGCCTCAAGAAGAAACTGAGTGATCTCCAGACACAGCTGAGCCACGAGATCCAGAGTGATGTCCTCACTATCAACTGAGGTGGCCCTTGCAAGAGTACTGTGAGCTGTGAGGGATGCCTGGCTGACATCTGGGGAGAGGCTTCTACCTCCCCACCGTCTCCCTCTGCCTTTCCTGGCCCAGCACTTGGTTGGTGACAACTCGTCCCTGGCCCTCCTTCCCAGGGAAAGCCATTGTGGTGTGTAGGGTAAAGCAGGAAGGGAATCAGTCAGTGAGCATCTTAGCTGGGACAGGCTTTGTCTCCAAGTGATCCTGGAGTTTTGGTTCTGCTGTTGGATTTTGGCCATGTGGTGTTTGGGATGGGGAAGCATGTACCTTTGTTACACAACCCTACCTTATTTACATGTCCATTCTTTACTGTGCTGAATAAAGCCTTACCCTAAATTTTTCTGTCATCCCTGAAAGCTCATCCGAGGCTGCTGGAGGAGATGTCACATCATTTACTTCTCTCCAATAGACTTTAACTTAATGAGATCTGCTTTGGAGGGAGCACTGCTTGCTGCTGCTGATTGCTGCTTGTGACATTATCTCCTGAGGAGAGCAGCACCCCTCCTGCAGGCAGCTCGTCGTTCATTGATCCAGTGCTGTGTTTCAAGCAGATGTTTGAGGCTGGGGTGGGCGAGATGCTGCAGAAGGCAGCGCTGCAGGGGAGCCCAGCTGGGCCAGGCAGGCAAAGCTGTACTTAAGAATCCTCTGGAACAGACTCCACCCCTGTGCTGTATAACTCTTCTCTGAGGAGCTGGGTGGCAGATGGTCTGTCAGGAATGGCCCCTGGCTGATACCCTTCTTTGTGCCCACAGCCCCGGTGTGTGCTGGGCTGGATTTTGGTGCAGGTTCCATGCCCTGGGTCATCTGGCAGTGGCTGAAGGCAATGGCCTTTGTCACCCCTCTTCCCCTCCATCATTGCCCAGCATGACTTGGGATGAGCTTCGTGGTGACACTTTCCTGGAGAGACCTTCAGCTCCTGTACCATGGGGGCTGGAGGGAGGGGAAGGCCTGTGTGCCCCTGTGCTCATCTCAGTGTGGATGGGGGTGGTTCAGGGGGTGGTGCTAGGGTCACACTGAGCTGGGCAGAACAGCCCATGTTAGCACTGCCTTCCCCTCCATGCTGCAGCCAGACTGCTGCTTCCATTTCCTTGCCATGGCAGAGCTGGCTGCAGCTGGCTCCCCACGTCCCCATCCCTGGAGGGATCACTGTGCTGGCTGGCATGGCTGTCACCTTGAGGCCAGTGCTGCCAGGCAGTCACAGCATGGATAGCTTCCCTGGCACAGCTCTGGGAGAGCTGGCAGATGGTGTGCCTTGAAACTCCTTCACCTGGGGACCTGGAGCCACCACTGGCCTGGCACATCCCTGGAGCCATGGGCAGCTGGAGGTGAGGGTGACAGTGGAGTGCTGGCATCCCGTTCCACTCAGGGTTGTTTGATGGAGAGTGGCAGCTCGCTCCACCCTCCTTAGCCCAGCGGTTTTAGGGCTTCACTTGAGATGTCCTGGCCACGGCTGGAGGCAGAACAAAGCCCTGAGCCAAGCCTGCTGCCAGGAACCTCAGGAAATCTCCCCCCATCAGCATTTTTCTCTCTGGCAGGCACTACTCCCACTTGCGCTTCCCGAGCGCGCTTGGATGGAACAGACAAACAGGAAGGGTGGATGTGGATAAGGGTTGTTTATTCATTGAGCAACTCCTTAAAAAACAGAAACCCCAAACATTTTTGGTAACAAATGTTAAATCTTTTCCAGATGAGGTGTGTAGCCAAGAAAAGAGAGCAAGTTCCACCTCTAACCCCAGGGAGGACACACTGCTAGGGCAGTGCTAGGGTCCAGAGCCCCTCTGTGCCCAGCCATGCTGTGAGGAGCAGCCTTTCTCTGTCCCCTATGTCCCCTCAGCCACAGGCTACACCACCCTGAAACACAGTATTTACAGACCACAGATTCCCACATCACGACACTCCCTGTGCCCAACACATGGACCTGGAGCTTTAAAGGGCAGAAATAAAACCACCAAGCATCCAACCCAGACGGAAAGAAGACTCCAAAGAAACACCAAGGTTTGCACGGCAATAAAAAGATAGCCCTTCTAAAGGAGGTCAATAAATAGGAGAACTAGAAAAAATCAATTGCTTTTAAGTTCAGCACATAAAGCCCAGTTCCACCCCCAGTGGGTGAGGAGGGAGTGAGGGCTATGGGAATGCACAGAGGAATGTGGCTCTCTCCCCATCAGCATGGGTTTCTCTGCCCTGGAGCTTCTCATATCCACAAAGCTGCCCCTTGAGAGACAAGATGCTACTGGCCAAAACCAGTCCCATGGTTGCCCACCAGCAGATAAAGCAGGGGCATGGCAGGGGGACACAGCTGTGGGAGGAGTGAGGGGTCTTGGGGTAGGAGAAGCTGGGGAGCTCGGCTCTGCCTGGGCACTCACCCCAGCCAACCCCCTGGAAGGAAAACCAGTTTCTCCTGAGACATCTCAATTCTACAGCGAGCATTTAAATAGCTTTAAGTGCAAAAATCAGCTCAGGGATGGCAGGGTGTCCTCAAGCACCCCGCTCTTCATGGAGGGGTGGGACCCTGCACCATCAGCCTGGCACAGCTGCATCCTCCGACGCTGCCCCATGGCCATGGCAGAATGATGCTCCAGCCTTCCTGCCACACAGAAAAATCCGAATTTCTTGACCCCCCACCTCTCTTCACCTCCCAGTTGGATCCCCAAGAGTCAAAAACCTCTGGGCATCTGCCCAAGGGCTCTTCAGCAGCCACCACATTTGCATTCATGTGAGAAGAAAATATCTCTTTTACAATACAGATATTCAATATATATTTGAAGTCAGTTGAGGCTGAGCCAGCCATCGCCTCCACTAATGCCAGACCAGGGCGTGAGCCAGTGCCTGCTTCCTAAGGTCTTGGCACCGAGGTGCCCCGGCTCGGTCCCCTGCAGATTCTGAGGGGTGACTGCCTGTGTCCTTGCCACCCCTTGGAGAAGAAAAAGGGGACCCCTGCCACAGTCCCCCCACGCCAGCTCACGGGGATGTTGTGGGCTCCCTGCTTTCAGGCTTGTCACTTTTGGAGGACTTTGGCTTCAGCAAGATGAACCTGTTGAGGAGGTCGGTGTCCGAGCTGGCCTGGGCACCTGCATACACCTCCCCTGGGGACAAAACAGAGGGTGGGCTCACCTGGTGGGGAAAGCTCTGGGGGCTGGAGGAGCAGCATCTCCTCGGGGTGGGGTGGGGACACTCACCAGCATAGCTGGAGGACTCAGCCATGTTCTGGGAGCCAGTGATGTGGTGCCAGTAGGCGCTGCGGGGCAGCATGGTCGTGGGGGTGCAGGGGTAGGAGAAGTGCTCAGTGCCCTTGTTCAGCAGCTGCAGTGCATGGGGGGGAGGACGGTGACGCAGGGCCCCCAGAGTCTCCCCCAGCTGTGTCCCCCCTCAGCATGGGCTGTAACTCACCCTGACGTTCTTCTCCATCTCCAGCAGGACCCTCTTGTGCTGCTCAGCGATGGCCAATGTGGCGCTGTGCACGCGCTGGTAGATCTGCTCACCCTCCTGCGTCTGGAAGGTGTAGAGACCTTCTCCTGCATCACACATCCTGCGGGGACAGGGCACAGGATGTCACCAAGGTCTTCACGCCTTGTCTTCACGATGATAAACAAAACCCACCCCAGATGGCAGCTGCTGCAGCTTCCCATACTGTTAGAGCTGTGCCTGTGTCCCCCTCATGGTGTTGAGCTGAGACCAG
This sequence comes from Polioptila caerulea, assembly GCA_013397295.1. Taxonomy (NCBI): domain Eukaryota; kingdom Metazoa; phylum Chordata; class Aves; order Passeriformes; family Certhiidae; genus Polioptila; species Polioptila caerulea. The sequence goes on from VYXF01001420.1 coordinate 694,538, forward strand.
AACCAGCTCCAAGCCCTGCCCTGCTGTGGGCACACTGTACTGGCCATGGCCACCACCCCAGCCTCAGGCTTGCCCTGTGGTGATGCCAGCAGTGCCACTGCCTGGAGCACCCAGCTGGACGAAGGCACACGGCCGTGATCCGTGTCCTGGCGAGGGTGACATCTCACCGTCCCGCCTCGAAGGTGAAGCGGGTGGCGTCGCGGCCGTAGCGGCGCAGGGAGCAGAGGGGCCAGGAGACCAGCTTCACCCGGGGGTTGTGCGTGTCCCAGAGGTAGATGTTTTCGTGGGTGATCTGCAGCTTGCACTCGCCATAAACGTCCAGGTTGGGGCAGGGGAGGAGGAACACGTTGAACCGGTCTGGAGAGGGGAAAAAAAAACAACCAGAAAATAAAATAATCTGCGGGGGGTGCAGCGAGGCGGAGCCCCGGGCGAGCACCCGCCGCCGCGCTCACCCGTCTGCTCGCACTGCACACCGGGCGCCAGCAGGTCGGGCTCCCCCAGGCTGATGTCGTTCAGGCGGGCGCCCAGGCACTCCACCGACAGCGTCTTGTACCACTCCTCCGCCTCCAGCTCTGCAAGGCACCACGGCAGCCCCTGGGCGACCCTGGCCACGCCGGGGTGCCCCACCCAGCACCCCCCGCCCGGCTCCCCTGGGCGCTGCCCCGTACCTGAGTCGCAGGTGAAGGTCCGGGCGGAGTCGTCGGTAAAAATGATGGCCACCGCCTGTCTCTTGGTCTCCTTGGGCAGCCGCGTGATGCACTTGACATTGCTGATCTCGGTGACCTGCAGAGGAGTTGGAGGGGTCACCGAGCGCTGCACCCAGACCCCGACACCTGCAGCACCCAGACCCAGCTGCGTCTCCCTCCGGAGTGCACGGGGTGACAGCCACCCATCGAGTTTGGGCGAGGAAGGACCGGCTCTAGCACGGGTCCCCAAGCAGCGGGCAGCACCCCAGCACCCCTCCAGCGCACCCCCTCACCTTGGGGCACCCCCGCAGGCACGCAGACTTCTCATCCGGGTACTTCTCCAGGCGCTGGGGCCCTTTGCTGGAGGATTTGCGGAACACCAGCCAGCACCGGCGGTAGATCTGCCGGACAGAGAGCGCGGCGGCTGCTTGGTGTAGGTGGGGTCCCTGTCCCCACCACATCCCCACGTCCCCCTGTCCCCATCCCCAGGACCCGTGCCTGGTTCTGCTGACCCTGCTGGCCTGGGGACAGGAGGGGATGCTGGGGATACGGAGATGCCGAGGCTGCCATCATCTGCCCCCACCCCCCGCCAGTGCTAATTACAGAGCTTAATTAATGAACACAGACAAAGCTCCCAAGGGGACCGCTGTTCTGGCATTTCCCCGTCCCCTCTCCTACATTCCCTGCCTCTGAGGGTGGTGGGGCCACCGTCCTCAGGCATGTGCCCCCCCCCGCCCCGAGCCCGCTCCCTCTTTGTTCTCCCTAATTAGCATGAAATTACCCAGCATGCTCGTTGCTGCCGGCTCCAAACCACGGAGATGGGCGACCAAACCCCCTGACCCCTCACCTGTGGGTGCTGCACTCCCACACCACCCTAATTTGCACCCAGCAGCTCCAATCCCTCCCGGTGGGAGCCATCCCTGATGCCAAACTGTGCGTGCAGGGAAACTGAGGCACGGGGGGAAGGGAAGGCTCACAGACATCCCCCACACCCTGAGTGACCTGGGACAGGTGAGGGGGTGTTACTCGGTGCAGGATTTGGCCAGTGCAGGAGCTGGACCCCTGGGGCTGCTGGGTGATTTGGGTACCAACAAGTGGCCTGT
>VYXF01001421.1:1468-16685 GCA_013397295.1 Polioptila caerulea
GGGAGGGGAAATACTGTAAAAGGGAATAACTGGGGTTGGCATTTGGGGGGGGGTTGACACAGAACATTCCATAAAAAAGGGAGGGTACAACTTAGGAACAAACCAAGTGGGGGAGAAGGTGGGGGAACACAGGGACAGACCATCAACATTTGAAAATATAAATTATCAACAAAACGCGCGCTGCAACGCAAGAGCAGCGAGTCCATCCCAGCCCCACCAGGGACACAGCCACAGTGATGCTGAGCTGGGATGGTGGCTCCACCACTTCCCTGGGCAGGGTTGAGCAGGTTGGGAGTGAAATTCCAGGGAAATGGAGGAAAAAAGGCCTAAAGCCAACAGAGGTTTTAACAGAACCGATGGACTAATCTGACCCAGGCCACGGATGCCACTGTGCTTTTGGCTGACTGGGGAGGGTGACAGAGATTTTTGTCCCCTCCTCAGCCACCAGCTGGGACCAATTTTTCCCTGCAGAGGGAATTGGTACAAAGAGAGCAGCAGCCAGACCCAGCAGCCCTGATTCCCTCAGCTGGATGAATGGAAAATTTCCCAGGAAAGCTGAGAGGCAATTCCATAGGAAAGGGGGAAAAGAGAGGAGAAGGAAAAGTGGTGGCGGGGGTTTAGGCTAAAGACAGTTCTCTGTATGGAAGAGGGTTTTTCCACAAGGAATGGAGTGACAGGAAAAGGAGAAATGGTTTCAAACTGCCAGAGGGCAAGGCTGGATGGGATATTGGGCAGGACTTGTTCCCTGAGAGGGTGGGAGGGGCTGGGATGGAATTCCCAGAGCAGCTGTGGCTGCCCCTGGATCCCTGGCAGTGTCCCAGGCCAGGCTGGACATTGGGGCTGGAGCAGCCTGGGACAGTGGGAGGGGTCCCTGCCATGGCAGGGCTGGGACTGGATGGGTTTTAATGCCCCTCCCAACCCAAACCATCTCTAAATTCATTTAAGACTTGGCTTTATCTCTTTCAAAGCTACATGGGATGAAAAATTGCTCAAACTCAAACACAGAAACATCCATTTTCCAAGATTACATGGAAAAGAAGTAGGTCTGCACAGTAGGAAATATAAAGACCTGGCTCAGGAAGGATATTTTGACATATTCCGGTTTTCTAAACATGCTCCAAAAACTTGTTTTCATTCCAGTATGAACTCAGAATACACTTAAAATGTTACAACCTTGAAAAACTGCCCCAAAACAAAGTTTTATCCTGAGGTCAGACTGAGTTTGGTCTGCAGAGCATAGAACAGCTGGGTTAAGGTTTTACTCCAAGAAAACACTCACATTTCCTGTCAATTTTGTGGATATTTTTTTCCTAAATTTTACAGCTCTCCGTCAGAATTCAGTGGATAATTTGCTAAGTCTGGTTCTGGAAATCAAACTTCCAGCATTAGATCCTTGACCTGGTGTTAGGATGAGAGATTGGCCCTAATCAAGAGCAATGAGAAATGAAGGAAATAGAAAATGTTGGAAGTTTTTTTCAGCCTGGAGGAAAGAACAAACTGAGTCAAATCTGCAGCAGTTGTGATGATTTTAATGTGATTTTTAGAGCACTAAAATCACCAGAAGCCAGATCTGACTGAGATTTCTGGTGATAGAAATCCTGTCTTTGTTGGCAGGGTAAACACTGAGGGTGAACAATTTTCACTCTGATGCCTTCCTGAACATCCCAGGCTCTGATTAATGGGACACTGAAAGAGGGACAGCTCTGATCTGTGCTCCTGTGACCTGACAGCACCCAGGGAGCAGCTGGAGCTGAGCCAGGAGGGATTGAGGGTGGATTTTAGGGCAAGGTTCTTCCCCCAGAGGGTGCTGGGCACTGCCCAGGGAATGGGCACGGCCCCGAGGCTGCCAGAGCTGCAGGAGCTGCCAGGGATGCCCAGGGTAGGGTTGGTGGGGGAACTGGACAAGGACAGAAGTCCATGATCCCTGTGAATCCCCTTCCACTCAGGATATTCCAAGCTTCCATGATATTCCAAGCTGAGAGAGATGGGATGGCTGTCCTGGTTTGAGCGCCAGGTGTGTGCTGAGGAAGGCAGGAGGCTCCCTTGGAATGCAGAATGCAAACCCCCTCCCTCCCCATTATTGGCATTTGGAAATTCAGGGGCTCTCAGGCAGAGAGATGGGCACAGCAAGAACAGTTGTGCATGAGGAGAACTGCAATCCAAATGCAGCAATGCAGAAGCCAAGGCCAGGGGCAGAGTCAGGATCCAAGGGGAGCCCTGTGGCTCAGGGTTGGTGGCAGGGCCATCCCATGGGGGCTGCAGCCCTCCTGCAGTGGCAGAGGTGGCTCTGCTGGAGCAGGGATCCTGCACAAAGGGGGAGTTTCCCTGGGAAGGTGCCCTGGGCATGGCTGGGCCTGGGCTCCCTCTGGGAATGCCGTGCCAAGGCTGCTGGCTGTGCCAAAGGCCAGCTTGGATCCAGCTGGGAATGCTTGGCTCCTGGGCTGGCTGCAGCAGCTGCCAGGGGGATGCTGGAATGTTCTGAGCCCTGCAGGGAGCCTGAGTGGGCCCTGAGCAGAAGATCTGTGCCTGGAGGGAGGCTGGGTCCTGGCAGGGAGAAAGAAACTGCCCCAGCTGGTTTGGAACAGCTGGGCCATGCACAGAGGGTGACCCCAGGCCAGTTCCAGCAGCTGGGACAGAATCCACACTGCTGAGCACAGCTGGCACTGCCACCCAGGATAACTGCTCAGCCTCAAGCAGGGAAGTTTGGGGACAATCCGGTTTTGCTACAGGAGAGTAAGGAAATCCCCATGAGAGGAGGAGGGCAGAAAGGCAATGAGCAGAAATATAGAAAGTTCAATTTCCTGTGAGTTCCCAACCCTAGAATTACCAAAAATAGAGTTCGAACGAGATGATCTCCACTTGTCAAATTCCATCAGTAATTCCTTGAAAACTGAATTCGAAAGTAGAGGGAAAATGGACTAAAATGAACTCTGAGGTAATTTTAGTCCATTAAACCAAGGGATGTGTTGCATCCTAAAATCTTAATTTTTGTGTCAGCTGAGGGATACATGTGGTAGATACAGAAGCTCTGAGCTCTCACCTGCTCATGGAAAACCATTTATTATTGTAGAAAAAACACGAATGAGCTACGAATCAGGCTGAGGGAAGAACGGGAAATATCAAACCCCGGCAGTTAAAATCAGTTTGACAGTGCAAATGCTCTTGACAAAAAATGGGCAGCACATCTCGTTTGTGTAATGCCATCCCACCCCTCTCCCAGTCCCAGGCAAAGCAATTAAAATCATCATTCCCAGGAGCATCCCAGAGGAATTTCCATGGAATTACAGAGCTGGGAGAGGGGGGCAGGGTACCACAGATCCCCACTATCCATTAGGCATAATGTTAATTGTACTCTGGGTATTGGAGAGCATTAAAATCTGACAGAAAATTCACAGCAAATGCCATTCTCGGGAATTTTAGCTTTTATGCTCTGAGGAACAGAACACTTTAAATGATGAAATAAAGGTTTTATTTTAAAAAGACAAAAAACAAAACAAAAGCTGATGCTATGATGAGTCTCTTCTTTCCAAGATTCCAGCTGGAATTTTGTGGATTTTTCTCTAAATTTTGGCCCAGTTTCCATCTCCTCCCAATGGAACAGGGGAAGGAATTCAGGTGCTCTGCTCTGCCAGGGATCAAGGTGAGCTCACGCTCTCCCAGCCTGTTCTTAGCACATTTTTCATGGTATTTTGCATCAGTGTGAAATTCAATCTTCTGTTCTATGGAATATCAGAGTAGATCTGTGTTTAAAAGGATTTTTAAAAATATTTTTAAAGGATTTTAAGAGGACTTTTCTGTTTCTCCTGCAATTCTGCATCATTTTGGGCTCTTTAAAAGGATTTTAAAAAATATTTTTAAAGGATTTTAAGAGGACTTTTCTGTTTCTCCTGCAATTCTGCATCATTTTGGGCTCTTTAAAAGGATTTTAAAAAATATTTTTAAAGGATTTTAAGAGGACTTTTCTGTTTCTCCTGCAATTCTGCATCATTTTGGGCTCTTTAAAAGGATTTTAAAAAATATTTTTAAAGGATTTTAAGAGGACTTTTCTGTTTCTCCTGCGATTCTGCATCATGGTGTTATTTTGGGCTCTTCCATGGTAGCCCCTTCCAATCTGTCCTGCTCAAAATTAGCTTTTCTCATGCCAGTGACATCATCAAAGGCAGTGGAGTGACATCCATTAATACCTGGAATTTTCAGGAAACACAAATTCCTGCAGGTCAAAAGTATTTTTGCACAAACCCAGAAAGAGCAGATGCACGGAAAAGATCCCATAAAGGTTCATAACACTAGAGGGTCAAATTATAATAAAAATGAGGATTTTATACTAATCTTTCCTTATTCAAATATATCAGTGAGTCCTGAGAACCTGCCCCAAAACTGATCAGAATGAAATTGTTCCTCTCCCTGTTTTGAAATGTATCTCAAAAACTCCCTCATATTTAAAAGAGACTTTTGTCTCTGCACTCCACTTGAATTATTCATGCGAAATCAATCCCTGAAATATCAGCAACCATTCCGTGTACGAGGCTCTGGTCAATTTACAAATTATTTTTAGGCCAAATGTGCAGCAAAATTCTTTCCAGCTAATTGCAAAATGGAGTTGGGCTTGGCCTGGTTTGAACCCACTTGCTTGGGCTACTTCTCTGCATTAGCTAAGCCGAGGTTAAGAGAGGAGAGGGGTGGGATTTGTGCAGCAATTTACTCCACCCTGGCTGTGGAACAGCAGGAGAACTCAGCAAGGAGAAAAACTGGTGCAGATCTTCTCAAAAGAGAGGCCAAAATTCAGATTTTCTGCCTCAGGAATCAAAAGGCAGATTTGGGCCATGCAGGTGAAGGAAGAGATCAGGGTAAGAACTGGAATGGGAACAAGAAGGAAAAGAATGAAGATGGAGAGAGATGATTTACAAGAGGTTGTAGTGGAGGGAATTGTTTCAAACTTGCAGAGGGCAGGGCTAGATGGGATTTTGGGAAGGAATTCCTCCCTGGAGGGAGGGGTAGCACTGGAACCAGTTGCCCAGAGAAGCTGCCCCATCCCTGGAAGTGCCCAAGGTTGGGGCTTGGAGCAGCCTGGGATAGTGGAAGGTTCCCTGCCCACCACAGGGGGATTGAAATGAGATGAGATTTAAGATCCCTTCCAATCTGAGAGCAGGAAAATTCATTCAAAAGCCCAAATTTTTGCCTTTTTTTGCACAACTCACATCCATAAATACGGAATTCCCTGTAACAGCCCTGTGCTGCTGTGTAGGAGGGACAGACTCAGCAGGAAGGCTCAAACCACCTGGAATGAGTTGTGATTTGATTAAAATGATAATAAAAATCCAAAAACTCCCATGAAGGAAGTAATTTGAACATTTGCTTTAAAGAGCGGTGTCAGCTTTTGGGTAGAGCCTTCAAGAAGTGGGAAAATGGAATTTTCCACAGCAAGGCAACATAAAACTCATGTTAAAGTTCATTTGCAAATTATACAAAGGGGAAAAAAGAAAGAAAACCAAAAACTTGGATCAGCAGCACTGTTTAAACCTGTTCCTAAAAAATTTCAATGATGGAGAATCAGCTCAGCTCAGAAATTTATTGGGTGTAAAAAGAATTCCCTGACTCTTCTCTGATAGGTCTGGCCTAAAATCCTTCTCAGTTGCTGATGGTTCAAACACAAAAAGAGAGAGATTAAGGTCTAAAATCAAATCCAGCTCAGCCAGGACTTCATCTCTGGAAGGGTTTCTGCAGTTGTGAGATAATCTAGAACAGGTAAAGCTTCTTCTTAACTGACACTTGCTAGGTGATATTTACCTACCTAAAGTGTTTAATTATGGGGTAAAGTGAAAAACAGAAAACAAGGAAAACACAGACCCTCCTTCAAGCCACACAGGGCTTCATTTGGTTTCCCAGGGTCAAAACTCAAGCTCCTGAGGTTTTTACAAAGCCCAGCTCTCCCAAGTTACCCATTACAGACCTGGGGAAGGGAAACCCAGACTTTTATCTAAGCCACGGCTCTGGAAAGGCTTCAGAGGAGGTGGAAGTGACCCCGCACAGCTCATCCCAAACCTCAGCCCACCCCACACCCCCTGCAGACGCCGCCCGCGCCCCGTCTGCGGTGTCTCCAGCCCAGCAGGTTCCCCTCCAGCAAACCCCTGGGGATTTTTGGCAATTTGGAAGGCTGAGCGTGACCCAACCATGAGCTAATTTCCACGGAGAACAGCCTGAAATGGGCCTGTGACTTCCAATAAGCGGCGGCTCCGCGCCGACTTCTGAGAAGTGCGGAACTCTTTATGGGCGTTTTAGCAGAGCTGGTGCTTGTAAGTGATCTCCCTGCCTGGCCTCAAGAATCCACTTACAGCACTAATTGTTTCCACAGAAAGTGATTTTTAATGCACCAAGATCCTCTCATTTCCCCCCCTCCCTCCTTTTCCCTCTCTCAGAGCCACCTCAGGCCTCAGAGCGAGGCCTGCAGTCACCGGTGGCCTCATGTGTTCCACAAAGAAATCAAACAAAACAGCAAAGGACCACGGGGATAATTTAAAATTATTTACCATTTTCCATCCCCTTTTTTGGCTTGTGGAAGTGTCACAGTGATTATTTGTCACATTTGTTGTTTTGCAAGAGAATTTAACCTGATCTCAGACCAGTTTTAATGCTGATCTCAGAACAAAAAGATCAAAGTTACAGCACACCTACAAAACAAAGACATTTGAGCCATATATCTTTTTTCCAATTAACTGTTTAAAGAAGGAGAATTTCTTCTAGCCCAGGGTTAGGTCACCAGGATATTATTCCTGACAGCGCAGGCTTGAGGAAATTACTTTGGTTAAGTTTGCAATTGAGGCTGAATCACCTGCACATCTTTTAAAGTTCCAATCATTATATTTGCTTGCTTTTGCTCCTGATATTGTTGCTCTTTTTATTTAAAAATTGGCTTTATGGACTCCACTCAACCATCCCAAGTTGCTCCAAGCCCTGTCCAAGCTGGCCTTGGGCATTTCCAGGGATGGGGTGTCCAGAACCTCTCACTGAACACAGGAGACAATTCTTCCCTGATCTCCTTACCCAGAGCGTCCTTTGAAAATCCTCTTTGCCACCACCAAACCCAGAGCATTTTTTGCTCCCCCAGAACTGACTGGGAACCCCAAGAGTTCAGTGCCTCCAGTGCCCAGCCCTCCCTCAACCCCAGATAGTTAATCCTGCTCTGAAAGCAGCAGGAATTTTATTCCTCACTTTTCAGGGAAGGGCTGAGCCCTGATTCTACAGAATCCAAAGCTGAAACTCAACCTCTGAGCAAACACTTGAGATATTGAAGCAGAAGCTCTCTAAAAACACAATGCCAGTGAAGCTGGGGTTGTGCCAAGGCCAAGCTTTTCTTTTTCTCAGGAAGCAGCTTCATTTTTGCACGCATTTTCCAGGCAGGACCCTCTGAAGTTTGCTCACCCACCAGCTTTGACACCTGCACAAAGCAGCTGGCAGCAAATACGTGCTCTGAGCCAGCTAAAGGTTTAAAAAGTCTCCCAAATTGTGTGAGCCTGGGGGGAAAATGCCAGAATCATGGAATGGTTTGGGTTGGAAGGGACCTTAAAAGCCATCCCTGCCATGGCAGGGACCCCTCCCAGTGTCCCAGGCTGCTCCAGCCCCAATGTCCAGCCTGGCCTGGGACACTGCCAGGGATCCAGGGGCAGCCACAGCTCCTCTGGGCACCCTGGGCCAGCCCTGCCCACCCTCACAGGGGATAATTCCTAATTCCCAATATCCCATCCAGCCCTGCCTTCCTTCAGCTTAAGGCCATTCCCATTTTTCCTGTCCCTCCACACCCTTGGGAAAAGTCCCAGCCCAGCCTTCCTTTAAGCCCCCTTCAGGTACTGGAATGTTATCAGGGAAAAACTCTGGACAATCACACTCCTTGGAAAAGCAGCAAAATTGGCTTTTTCTGGACTGCAAGGGAAGGCTTCAAATGCCTGCAGAGGAATTGCAACGTCACCAACTCTCCTGAGATGATTGGGAATTTCACAAATTGATATTTGCCATTAAGTCTGAGCACTTTTCCAGGATCAGCACTAAAGGAGACCTGGAAAAGCCTTGAAAATGTGGGTCAACAATCTTAGTGCTCCACCAGGAAAATATAATTAGGAAAAAAAAAAATCTAGTATTTATTAATTTTGGTATTAGGGAGAAAAATCTCAGGGATTTTTTTCACTCTGACTCGTAACTTTGGAATGCTTTGGGCTGAACACACCAGAATCGGTTCGTTCAGAGGAATTTGGTCATCCCCGAGGAAAATGCACGATTTCCCTGCCTAATTTCCTGAAATGCTCTCTTCAGCCTGGAAATTCAACCCTCAGTGCTCACTCAGCAAATTCCTCTCGCTGTTCTTCCCTGCTGCTTTCTCTCTTCATGACCAGCGCTTCCTTTTTCCCCTGCCTGGGACACAAAAGCCAGGCTGGACACTGAGGAATTCCGGGCACTCAGGGCTGTGCCACCACTGCTGGGGACAGTCACAGCAGAGTGGGCAAAGTTGGAACCACTTTGACTCCCAGACAGACACAAAAGATCCCTAAAACTCGTCAGTGCCCGGTTGGAATTAATGAGGAGGAAAGGAATTAGTGAATTAAGGGAAATAAGGGCTCTGTTTGTAGTTCCCAATTCTTTCCCCTGGCTTTGTGCAAACCCTTAAAGCCTTGATCAGTGGGCATTGAGTGGCTTCAGTCAAAAAGATTTCTCTCTGAGATCACTTCTCCTGAGCTTCCTCTTTCATCCCTCAGTGGAGGGACACGAAGTGCTGGCAGAGAAAAGAAAGAACGAATTCAATCCCACGAGGTGACAAATTGGGAAGGTTTCACTTCCAGCACATGAAAGTCTCTGCTGGAGGACACGGAAGCTTTCCAAGCACGGGAGATTCCCACAGGAGCTGTGTGGTCACCACAGGGCACAAAGAAGATGAAACATTTTGTGTTTCATAGCAGAAATCTTTAATATCACCATGATTCAATGGTCCTCACCTTGGATTGGCACCTCCCTCTGCCATCCCTGACGGGCATGGCTAAGAGTGGCTCTTCAGATAAATATTTTTCTTTTATTCCTTGGCATCTCATTGCTGTCCAATTTGTTAGGGGGGATGACTCCAAAGCTGCAAACAAGTTTAATTAATCTTTTATCCAAAAACTTTTACTCATAACTTCTATTTTTTAAAGTTTTGTTCTTAAAATATCACGTCAAAAAATTCATCTTCCAATTAAAGTCTAAACACTAACCACACCCTAAATAAAAAACCGCCCACAAACTCAAATGTTTTCTGCATCAAAACAACATACAAGTCGCTTTAACTTAAAATTTTAAGCCTATCAATACAACAGCTAAACCTATTTTTAAAGTACATTTAAATATTATTNTCATAACTTCCATTTTTAAAAGTTTTGTTCTTAAAATATCACGTCAAAAAATTCATCTTCCAATTAAAGTCTAAACACTAACCACACCCTAAATAAAAAAATCGCCAACAAACTCAAATGTTTTCTGCATCAAAACAACATACAAGTCGCTTTAACTTAAAATTTTAAGCCTNATTCATCTTCCAATTAAAGTCTAAACACTAACCACACCCTAAATAAAAAACCGCCCACAAACTCAAATGTTTTCTGCATCAAAACAACATACAAGTCGCTTTAACTTAAAATTTTAAGCCTATCAATACAACAGCTAAACCTATTTTTAAAGTACATTTAAATATTATTATCCAAAAATAATTATCCAAGCCCTCACATAAAGCACCATTTGTTGAGATTTTCATGGGTTTGGGTCTTTAAAGTGACAGGAGTTGTTGGTTTTTGCAAAGTTCTTTATTGACAGTCTCGAAGGCAAAGAGTTCAAAGCATTAAAAGTCCGTGTTAAAGCTTTTTGGCCTAAAGTCCTGAGCAGGAGCAAAAGTAACCCTGCAAGATTCCAGAAAGAGTTTGACTCCAATCCCACGGTTCCTTCTGACACGTTGGACAGGCAGGCTCGGGGATCTTCAGGATCCTCAGAGGTTGTGGATTTCCCAGCCCTGGCAGTGCCCAGGGCCAGGCTGGACAGGGCTTGGAGCACCCTGGGACAGTGGGAGGTGTCCCATGATCATCACTGGATGATCCTCAAGGTCCCTTCCAACCCAAACCATTCTGGAATTCCATGATCCCATAAAGGGAGTGACTTTCTCTTCAAAGTCGATAAAGTAGAAGCATATTTACTTTGAGATGTTTTACTCTTTTTTTTTTTTTTAAGTTTCTTCCAACCCAAACCATTCTGGAATTCCCTGAAGGGTTTTCCTCTCTCCCCTGGGGAAGCTGTGCTTGCCCAGCCTGGCAGAGAGGCTGTACTGGGATTTTTTTTTTGGGATGTTCTGTTGTTCCCGGTGCAAGGATGGGGGAAAAAGGGGAAATAGAGGAAAAAGGACCTCCCCAGCATAACCCAACCCTTCTGTTTCCTGCTCCTGCCTCTGCCAAAGTTTCTGCTCCTGACAGGAAAAAAGAGAAATAAACCCCATGGTGCCGCAGTGGTACACGATTAGGATACTTATTAGGGTAATTATTAGGGTAATTATTGAGGTAATTCTCAGGATAATCCCTCTCTGTCGTGCTGCTGGGATGTGTTTCCCTGCCACGCTGCAAATCTCCCTCTTATCAGGGAGATATCCCTACACAAATCCCCTTTTTATCCCTACACAAATCCCTTTCCAGGCAGATAAAGCCGGAGTCAGAGCTCAGCCCCGAGCCCGGCAGGGGATAGAGCTGAGGAGAGTAAGTGTGGAAAGGTTAAAGGAGATTTTCTTTGCCTCAAAGAGGCCTGGACTCGAAATCTGCTTAAATGAAGTGTGAAAAGCAAAGATCCTGATAAGGGAGATAAACTGCAGACTTAAAACCGGCAGCAGTTCTTGGAGACTGGGAAGTGGCTTCAGCAGCTCTGCCTTGATAAAAGGAGCCAAGAGTGATGAGAGGAACGAGAGGCCAGCTGACCTCACCTCAGCACTTGGAGAGGACAGGGAGACTCTAATTAAGGACAAGAAAAATCTCCAAGGGTCAAAGCCTGCAGAGCTGGAAAAAGAGTTGGTGCTTTGCTGTCTGTCAGGGGGAAGAAGGAATAAAATCAAAAGGAGAAAGGATGTGATGGGCATCATCTGCTCGTCTGTTCCAAAGGGGTTTTATCAGTTTCAGCAGAAGAGATCATGGAGAAAAACAAGCAGAGGGGGAAGAGCAATGGTCCATAAAAATATTGAAAGGGAAGAAAAACTCGGGGTAGAAAAGCCCTCTGGAAACAAATATAGGGAAGTCAGTGGTGAAGCTGGAGAAGTTGATTTTTCCTGAAAAACGCTTTTTCAGAGAAGCAAAAGAGTAAGAAAACAAAACAGTTTCCTTCCAGAGCAGACACATCCATAACTCCCTGCATTGTTCCTCCATCTGTGTGACAGAATCAGCTCCTGCTCTGAAGGAAAACTCAGCTTATCAGTGACTCACAGAAGCTGACTCAAAAGGACATTAAAAATGGGAATGGCTCAAGTAAAACCCCCTCAGCTGAGATGTTTAATTTTGTAATTATCATTTAGATAATTGCCTTGGGGATATTTGAGGTTTCCATTTTCCTCCCCGTTTAAGGAAGGGAATATTTCCACCCTCCAAACTTTCACAGGACAAAAAGCCTCCCTCCAACTGAAACTTGCACCAAAAACCAATTAATATTTGGGAATAATTTTACCTAAAGAGTCAAAGCCAAGAAATATCTCTGACTGCACTGGACAGATCATTCCCAGCCCCATCCCAGACCAGTTTCTTCAGGCCTTACTCAAAATTCATGGAGGGAATTACTCACACACACGGAGATTATTCCAGCCAGGGAATGTCCACCCCCTTGGTTCCCACAAAGATCCTCCTGCCGTGAGTTTATTGGTTTAATTTTCCTCTCTCACATGGGAATTTTGGCAGGCACCAGGACTCTCCCATCTCCATTACACCCTCACCTCATTTCAAGCTGCTGCTTGTACCAAACCCAGGTTTGTTGTTTCCCTCCTTTGTTGGTTTTTTGGTGGATGTTTGTTTACAAAATCTTGGTGGAGAGAAAGAAGGGGAAAGACCAAAGCAAGCAAAGGTGAAAACAAAAAAACCCAGGCAAAAAGCAGCCACCAGAAGTTGAAGGAATATGCACTGGATCCTCTCCTAAATGAGGAACATAAATGAGGAAAAGTGGACATTTCCTTTGTCCAGTGCAAGCAGAAAAAGAGCAGAATGTAAGGATTCATGGAATATCCCAGAATGGTTTGGGTTTGTCAGGAAAATTAATTTATAAATACTAGAGGTTTATGGCGGCATTTTCTTGGGGTCTTTTGAATTTTTGGAGGATGCAGCCTCCTTTTTATCTTAATTTTTCAGCCGCATTTTCTTCTCTTTTTATTTTTTTAATTGGCTGAAGTACTTGAGAGGTACAGACTTCCTGGAACACCTGATCCCTAAGATTTCTTTCTAAAGTATAACCCTTTCTTTTGATTTTTACAGAATTTCTGATTTTTCTCTATTGTTTCTTTCATCTTTCAATAGCTAATTTCATTTATCAGCAAACCTACAGTTTGTTCATGAGGCAAATATCTTATTTTTTTCTATTCATCCATCAGTGGAATCTTTTCCATTGTTTCCTTTATTTCCCAGTGCTAGTTTTATCTACCAGCAGACCCAGAACTTGTTTGGAAAGACAAATCCCTCATTTCTCTCAGGTTGGAAGGGATCTTAAAGTCCATCCCAGGGCAGGGACCCCTCCCACTGTCCCAGGCTGCTCCAGCCCCAATGTCCAACCTGGCCTTGGACATTCCAGGGATCCAGGAGCAGCCACAGTTGCTCTGGCAATTCCAGTCCCAGCCAGGAATTCCTTCCCAAAATCCCATCCAGTCCTGCCCTCTGCCAGTTTAAAACCCTTTATCCTGTCACTCCATGCTCCTGGAGTGACAATTTCAATCTCCAAATTCCTGGCTGAGCCTGCAGAGCAGCTCCTCACGTGGGGAAAACTGCCGCGTTCCAGATAAAAATTTGGATTATCCCCTTCAGAGGCTGTGGGGAAGCTGAGCTGGCTGACAGAGCTCAGCCAAGCCCCCTCTGCAGCTCAGTGGTGCTGGAAATCAAACCCGGAGCCAGATCCAGAGGAAATTCCAGAAGAAAGGAAGACACCAGCCCCATCTGTCCAGAGGCAGCAGAGAGCCAAAAGGAAGGTTTCAAAAGCAGGATGGCTTTTTGTCTCTCATTAGATAACGAGGGTTTTTTACCCCTCAATTTGGAGCAGGTGATTTCCTTTCAGGTCTCTGTGTAGAGCAGGTGGCCTTTAATAGTGGGGAGGACGAGCTGAAAATCCACCTTTAGAAACGCAACCTTTGTTGTGTTCAAAGCCTCCTTGTCATCAGTGCCATAATTTGCCACATCACGCTGCTTTCTGACACATTCCAAATTCTACGTGGTGGGAAGCGGAGCTTTTATTAATCCCCTTTTATTTATAAATATTGCCAAACACCTTTCAGAGCGAGCTGCTCGGGCTGAGTTAGAGGGCAGAGAGGGAAACATTCCTATTATCCCAGAAAATTATCACTTGGTGACCTCCCAGCTGCCCTCTGTGCTGACCTTTGAGGATATTTAGCCTGGCATTTAACATCTGTGCTCCCGGAGTAAAAGGTACTTAACGCAGAGCAGCTCTTTTGCAAGGTTAGAAAGGATCAATAGGAGACGTGTTTAATGTGGTATCACTATCAGGGCTCAGCTCCCTTTTAAAACTGGAATATCCACAGTGGGACATCAGCTCAGCCACACAGCACCGAGATCTTTAACGGGCTCACATCCCTTTTGACGGGGTCTAGAAATGAAGCTCGAGGTGGAAATGACCAAGGTTTGGGAGGAAAAAAAAGAAAAATGATCACGGGGAGGCTGCTGGCATTTCAGTCCCACTGTGTTTTGTTTTGTTGTTTGTTTTTCTGGAAACTGGAACTACTGGAGTAGTTCTGGTGGAAAAGAGGCAGCTCTGCAATAAGCTGTGAACAAAACCAGGAGAGTTTTTCCCCTGGGAATATGTGTATGCACTGGCTGGAGCTAATCCTGTCTGACTGCACCGGGAAAAGGAGTACGAGGGGAGTTTCCACCAGAAATTTCAGTGAACTTCCAATCCTACAACAAACCTGGGCTGGCTCACAACAAAAACTGCAATTAAGCTGCTCTTTAAGTGATTAACTCAGCCTAAGAGATCTTGTGTTACAGTTCTTTAGATGTGCTTAGAAACCCCCCTGTGTCACCTCACAGCATTTATTGGCTGTAAAACACACCTGAAGGAAGAATTCCTGCATGGAAAGGGCGGTCAGGCCTCGGCATCAAGTCCCAGCACTTTTCTGGGATCTGCACAAAAGGAGGAGATGTGCAAAAGCCTTGAAAATGTGGGTCAACAATCTTAGTGCTCCACCAGGAAAATATAATTGGAAAAAAAAATAAAATCAGAAACAAAAAAATATCTAGCATTTATGAATTTTGGTTTTAGGGAAAAAAAATCTGAGGGATTTTTTCACTCTGACTCGTAACTTTGGAATGCTTTGGGCTGAACACACCAGAATTGGTCTGTTCAGAGGAATTTGGTCATCCCTGAGGAAAATGCTGCCTGGGGAGATTTGGAGGTGTCCAGGGAAGGCCTGGAGGTGGCACTGAGTGCTCTGGGCTGGGGACAAGGTGGGGATTTGTCACGGCTGGGAGGGCTTTTCCAGCCTCAGGGATTCTGGAATTCTGTAGTTGAGGGCACAGTTGTAGACTGAAGGGTTGGGACACCCCAAAGTTCCCACTCCTCCTGCTCAGCAGGGCTGGGATCAGCCCCCTCTGGCAGCACTGAGTGGGAGCAGCTCCTGGTTTCTTATCTCCTGGTTTGTCATCTCATAGTTTAGCTCCTGGTTTAGCTCCTGGTTTATTTCCTGGGGTATCATCTGCTGGTTTATCATCTCCTGGTTTATTTCCTGTTTTGTCTCCTGTTTTGTCTCTTGGTTTATTTCCTGGTTTAATTCCTGGTTTATCTCCTGCTTTATTTCCTGCTTTATCTCCGGATTCATCTCCTGGTTTATCTCCTGGTTTATTTCCTGTTTTATCTTCTGGTTTATCTCCTGTTTTATCTCCTGGTTTATCTCCTGTTTTATCTCCTGGTTTATCATCTCCTGGTTTATCATCTCCTGGTTTATTTCCTGCTTTATTTACTGGTTTATCTCCTG
>VYXF01001422.1:2422-17845 GCA_013397295.1 Polioptila caerulea
TAGAAGAAAGACAATTTTTTTCCGGGTTTTTTTTTTTTTTTCCTCTGAGTGGGAATATCAAGCAAAAATAAATTAAATTTGACCATCCTGGACAATAACCACGAGGTTTCCTCAGTACCTAACATCAATACAAGGCACGCCCACCAACACACACACCAAGAGCACTGCAGAGCAGGGTGGGCGCCGCGCCGGCCCGGCCCCCCAGGTGCTACTGTTTGTAGTTTTGTCAGTTTGCTGCTGCCCTCCTTGGCCGGGCTGGGCTCTGGCCCCCAGCCCCAGTGACAGACCCCAGAGCTCGGCTGCCCCTCCTGGGTCACTTCCTGAAGCTGCTCTCGGGGATGGTCAGCGTGCGGCGCCGCAGCTTCCGCCCCGAGCCCTCCTCCAGCAGGTAGGTGACATCGATGGCTGCAACACAGACAGGGGCAAGAGGGCATCTCAGTCATTGCAGAGTCAGTGCTGGTGGAAAAAAACACCTCCAGGCTCATCAACCTGGGACTGATCCCCACCTGGTCACCCAGAGTGTCACCGCCCATCAGTCCTTGGACACAAATTTCCTCTTTCCTTATTCCGGGTTCTTTCAAGGGTGTTTCCCTCCAGGAAATCCAAAACATCCCTGCACAAGGTGCTGAGTGACCCAAGCCCTGAGCCATGGCTGGACCAGACAACCTCCAAGGATTCTCCCAACCCAAATTAAGCATCAGTCCATGACTGTCTGGCATTGCCAGAATTTGGAGGAAACTGGACAGGGCTCATCCTGGGCTTTAATTTAAAAGCAGAGACACAATTCACCAGTGGAAGCCCTGTCCCTTTATCCCACAGCTCAGACAAAACCTACACCAGGTACTCAGAACCAAAGAAAACCTCATGAAAGGTCAAAAGAGACCTTCCAAATTCCCTTCAGTCTTTCCTGACCTGTCTGTTAAATTTCTCCATTATAGATATGGAACGATGGGGGAGAATCAGTTTATGGCAAGTTTCTGTGGTTATTAAAAATATTATACAGAACATTGTCAAGACTGTAAGAAATTTCCCTTGGATTTCTGTTGCAAAGGAAAATGTGGCTGCAAAGAAAACCGACCTTCCTAATGCCCACTAGCAAGAGATTCAGACAAAAACATTTATTTTATCAACACAGCTCAGCAAAGTGACCCCAGACCTGCAGGAGAGACCTGGGGCTCTGCAACCAGAGGCTGAACTCTCACCGTTTTTCCCTGGGATTTTCTCTAGGAGGTTGAGCAGGATCTGGTTCAGCCTCTCCCTCTGGAGGTGCCGCCGCTCCTCGGGGCTGCAGAGCGGCCTCGAGTCCGAGGGGTTCTCGTCCCCCTTCTTCTCACTCTCGCAGCTCTCGCTGGGCACTGGCTCCTTGTCAGGCTCCTCGGGGCTGGGCAGCTCCCCTGGAGCCTGCTCAGGGGTCCCCAGCACCTCCTCCATGAGGGGCAGGGAATCTTCCTCTTGGTTTAAGTCTTTGATCTGTGGTTTCGAGCGATCGGATTTCCAGGATGACCTTGCAGGAGAAGAGGGGTTTAAACAGCAGTTTTTCAGACACTCACCTGAAAGGACAATTCCCAGCAAATCCAGGATTCATCCATGGGCAGGGGCTCTCTGGAGCTCAGTTTCTTCTCTCAATCCCTGCACTCACACCCACCAATGCTATGACTTTATCTGCACTGCACCAAACACAGCTTTGAAAACCAAATGAGTTTTTATTTTCTGTTGCAAAAGATTTTACCTCCAAAAGCAGTTTGGCCCAGCCCTTAGTGGGATGTTCTTGCAGTCTTTACCAGATCTGGGCTCTGACTGCCCCACAGACACGGGCAGCAAGTCCAGGACCTGGGTTCCTCCATCTGGGAAGGCTGGAGCCTCCTGTTTTGGGCATCTCCTCACTCAGTTGCTTTTTTCTGACTTTCAAATGGCTTCTTTCTTTTCCTGATGTACATTATTAAGGCTGCCTATCCCTCCCCCCTTTTTCCCTTTTATCTCTCTGAAAGTTTAGAGAGTTTTAAATAATTTAAACTTCTGATTTCCATAGCACCTGGGGGAAAGGGGCAGGAAGAGAGTGGGCACAACAAACAAACAGAATTATGTCATCTCTTCTCAACAATCTGAGAGGGGAGACTCACCTGCCTCCATTTCTCTTGTAGTTGTCTGGCACATAATGAGGCTGCAATAACAATAAAGATTATGGTCAATACCAAATCAAATTCACAGTGGAAGGAAGTGCTGGTCTATGAAATACTCTGAATGTGCCAATGCAGGACACTTTGGAAAAGCTGGTGTACCTCAAAGAGACTTCACAGGAGGAGGCATAATCATGTAATAAGATAAATTAGAGCCAGACTTGGCTGATTCTTCACATCTTCTAAATTAATTTCAGGCCACAGACCACCATGATAAAAATCATCTTTGCTTTCTGCACAGCACGAGTCTGGAACCTTCTCCAAAGCCACTACAAAAACTTCTGCTCCAGGAAGAACAGAACTCATGTGCAGAAGGTTTGCAGATCTGCCACCTCTGCTGCTCTGAGACCATCTCTGAGCTCACCATCACCATCCCTTGAGCACCTCTTTGCCTCTCAACTGTAGCTTCTGTTATACCCACTTTTCTTTCCAAGCTTGCTTTCCAACCAGCTTTTCCTCCAGGCTGTGCATACAGACAGAATCAAGAATGACTGAGGTTGGAAAAGCCTCCCAACCCATCGAGTCCCAGCTGTGCCCAATGCCCACCCTGTCCCCCGCCCAGAGCTCTCAGTGCCACCTCCAGCCCTTCCTCAGACCCCTCCAGGGATGGGCACTCCAAACCCCCCTGGGCAGCCCCTGCCAAGCCCTGAGCGCCCTTTCCAAGGGGAAATTCCTGCTGCTGGCCACCCTGAGCCTGCCCTGGCCCAGCCTGAGGCCGTTCCCTCTCCTCCTGTCCCTATTCCTGGGAGCAGAGCCCGACCTCCATCTAAAGGATCAGCTCCCTCTGGCTGACCAAGCTTCATTTATCAGCAGTCAGGGGCTTTCCAGAACTCCATCCAGCCTCCTACAAACAGGTAAGGAAGCTGAGAGCAAACCCACTTACTGAGAAATCCCTCTTGGGTGTGAGTTTCTTGGGGAAGTGGTCGAAGGCGTAGGGCTTGGTGCACACGGGGTAGCGGTTCCGGTGGATCTTGTAGAAGAGGTGAGCTGATTTATCCAGGCGGTAATCACAGATGTAAACATCCTGCTCCTTCACACCCTTTGGCCTCCCTGGCATCAAAACAAGGAGAGAACAGTCATGGACTGAGGGGGAAACGTGTGCTGTAGTGCAGTGTGAGCGAGGCAGGGGCTGTCACCGTGTCCCTGTTTGCTCTCTCATTCAGAACCCCAGCAGGACCCACTCCTGGGTCACTCTGAGGGGAGAACCTGCATACTCTAATCAAACCCTTCCCAAACTTTCACAGACAGTTATCAACTGATGTCATTTTCTCTTCCCTGCCCATTGCTGTCCCTCTTCAAACAGAGGGCCCTGTCCCAGGGCAAAGCCATCGTGTGTCCTCGGCTCTGGAACACACAAACACCCCCCAGGGCCTTTGGACAGCAGGAACTATTCCAGTGCATGTCCTTGCTTCCAGAACAGAGTGAATTTGTCCCACTTGGCTGGTCCAGCTGTGCCTGGTTCAGGGTGAGGATGTTCTGGTCACACCCCAATGTTTGGTTGGTGCCCAGCAGTGCTCACCCTCAGCCCAGGACTCTCCAGGGTCCCCTGCTCTGCCAGCAGGGCCAGGACAGCTGACCCCAGCTGGCCAGAGGATGTTGCACACCAGGGAGTGTCCAGCCCAGAGGGGGTGGCTGGGATCCCCCAGTGGGTGCTGGGCATTGGGTGGGGAGTGACTGCACTGGACATCACTTGTGCTTCCTGGGGTTTATTCACAGAATCCTGCAGTGGTTTGGGCTGGAAGGGACCCTGAAGCTCACCCAGTGCCACCCTCTGCCCTGGGCAGGGACACCTTCCTCTATCCCAGATGGCTCCAAGCCCTGTCCAACCTGGCCTGGAACGCTTCCAGGGATCTTGTCGGTGCAACCTGTGCCACCCTCACGGGGAAGAATTTACTCTGTGTATCCAACCTAAATTTCCCCTTTCTCAGGTTGAAGTCATTCCCTTCTTGTCCTGTCACTCCAGTTCATGCTTAAAAGCCCCTCTCCACCTTCCTTCTAGCCTCTTCACATACTGGACACCTCTCTCTCTTTCTTTAACTTCCCTTTCCATCACCATTACTGTTACACTGGGGCTTAAACCACCACAGCCCACTGGCAAATGCTGCGGAATGTGTTGAATTCTCACCTTTGCAGTAGGTGTACAGGTCTAGCACACAGCACGTCCCCACCACGGCCTCCAAGGGGATGATTTCGTACAGGGGCACCCGGAAGAGCTCGTTGTGGTAGAACTTCCGAGACGGGGAATGATGCGTTTCGTGTGGACGGAAGTAGTGGTGGCCAAAGGCAAAGCGCTCCTCTCTGAGGGTGCAAGGGGGACAGAAACACAGATCAGCCCATGATACAGCTCACTTGATACCCCCTGCTTTGCTCTGAGTTCCCTCTCTTGCACTTGGCTGTGATGAAGAGTCACACAAGGCTCTATATTCCACTTCCTGCCTGCAGTGAGGGCAAACGCTCCCAGTGTGGTTTCCATGGGCGCAGCACTGAACGGCCTCACAGCTGTCACTGTACCCACAGTCTGTTCCAACACAGGAAACCCATCAATTTCTATCTCTACTGCTTAAACCTCCAACCTCATGCATTTGACCTTTTTTTAATTCCCCATTTTCCTGAAGGGCTCTCCTATTCCACTGTGCAGTTGTGGAGCGTAGGCTCCAGTTGGGAATTCCCCAACCTCTGCACCTGGACCTTGCTCATTCCTGCGCTCTTAAGACGAGACTTCCACAAAATTCCTGTGCTTTGACAGGCAGGCCAGTGGGATCCCTCAAACTTGGAGGCTGTCTTGCACATACTTGTCGTTTTTCCAGAGTTTCTCGATGCGGAAGATGTCGAGCTTGTCGCGGTTGATGTGGGACAGCAGCCGGTACGATTGCCGCACCGGGTGCCCGTCGGGGGTCCTGCGACTGTCCCTCATCAGGTACACACAGTCACCTGTCCAGGGGCACAAAGGACACGCCTGTAAAGAGCCTGGCCTGAGCCCAGCACACCAGAACTGGAGGAAATAATTGTTAAAACAAACACAGCAGAGGCACCTAATGCTGGATTCTAATTAACGACACTGCAGAACCCGCCAAGAATACTCAGATGTTTGTCACAGCAGCTTTACAAAAACTACCCAGAACCTTCCATGCCCAGACTGAAAACACCCACCTGTAAGGAATCAAAACCATGACAGACCACAGGATATGTAAACATGTCAGTCATGATTAGGAAAAGGTTTAGGAATTAGGGATGGCTGCAATGTGTAAAGAATAAATCCTTGAGAGAGAAGATATTCAGAGAGAAGATTACCATTAAGAAAATAAATCCTGGACTGAGAAGCCCCAAGCCTTTGGTTATTCCAGCAGAATTCCAATGAGATGTAGAGCTCAGGAAAAGCAAAGAGAATGCAAAAAGGACTGAACACTCTGGCACTGCTGGCAGTCAAAGAGTATTTCCCAAGGGCAACCCCTAAACTTAAATTTATCAATTTTGGCCTGTAAGTGAATTTACTCCTTAATTTCTCTAGTCTGACTGGTGAAATCCCAAAATGCCCTGGGTTTAAAGGATCTTAAAGACCATCCAGACCCAACTCCCTGCCATGGGCAGGGATATCTTTCACTAGACCAAGCTGCTCAGAGCTCCATCCCACCTGGCCTTAAGCACTTCCAGGGCAGGGAAGAGATTCCACCTCTTCTGTTATTTATCTAAAAATGACCAAAACCTGGGAGGTCCTAAGTCATAAAACCTCCCCTGGGTAGGACTAGAGGTCACACAGCAGAATGTTCTGGCTGGCAGCAGCAGCTGCTCAGGAGGAGAAAGCACAGAACAGGCAAGGCAGGGCAAAGCCTCCCCGTGCTGTCCCTGCCCAGCTGATTTTCTGCTGTTTATGGACTTCCAGAGCCAAAGGCTGGAGCTTTGGGGATTAATCCTTCCTCCAAGAATTTGTCTAATCTTTTTTGGAACCATTTATACTCTGACCTCTCCACCCTCCTGTGGCAAGGCTTGCCACAGTCGAGTTATGCTTTTGTAAAAAAATCTTCCTAGAATTTAACTGTTGCCAGCTAATTTCTGTTTGTTCTCTAATTTCTGCATTGTTGCACCTTCCTGAGCCACATTTCACAGACCTTCATCATCCACCCTCCAAATCACCTGGGCAGACTGTGTCCACAGAAAAGATGATCCAGATGGGATTATCCTCGTTATCCTTGTTTTTACAGGTAGTGAGATCCTCTGTGCAATGGGCTGTCACAGCAGCATAGGGCAGACAGGGGACAGACAGCCCAGGAGGTTACAGGAAGGCACAATCAACTCTGCTGTTTTGGGCATAACAATTTCTAATACTCCCTTTAGGTTTTTCACTCAGGTAGAACATTTTTCTCATATTTTCATTAAATCACAATGACTCCTGGGGTTTTTTCCTTATTTTTCCCCCCTTTTTGCACACGTGTAGTGATGGCTGTTTGCCTTCCATGGATATTGCTGTTATTAATGAGCAGGTTTCACAGCTTGGGGAAAAGATTCCAGGGAACCACTGAGGACAATGTGGCCCTAGGGTCATCAATACCCCAGTTTTGCTATAACCAGATTCAGGATTAAAGTGAAGCACAAGTAATTCTATTATCATTAATATAATCTCATTTATCAATCTTAAATTTAAAAGATGCTCCTCAGGACTCCTCATAGGCAGAAATTTCTCCCACATGTCCAACCTAAACTTAGTCTCTGTCAGTTTGAAGCCATTTCTCCCTTGTCCTGTCACTCCACTGATGAACAGTCCCTCTCCAGCTTCCCTGGAGCCCCTTCAGATCCTGCAAGGGGCTCTGAGGTCTCCACACAACCTTCTCTTCTCCAGCCTCAACATTCCCAGCCCTCCCAGCCTGCCTCCATAGGGAAGGGGCTCCAGTCCTTTTATCAACTTCATGGCTTCCTCTGGACTTGCTCCAACAGTTCCAGGTCCTTCTGATGCTGGGGGCCCTGGAAGTGGACACAGCACTGCAGGTGGAGTCTCAGGAGTGCAGAGCAGAGGGACAATCCCTCTCCTTGTCCTGCTGCCCACGTTCCCTTGGATGCAGCCCAGGACACGGGTGGTTTCTGGGCTGTGAACACACATGGCTGGGGCACGTTGAGTTTTTGGTCACCCAGGGCTGCTCTCAGCCACTTCCCCACCCGTCCTGCAGCTGAGCCTGGGACTGCCCTGACCCAGGTGCAGGACCCTGCTGTTGGCTTTGCTGACAAACATGAGGTTCACAGCTCTCCAGCCTTTCCAGGCCCCCATGGATCCACCCCTTCCCTCCAGCATTTTGACCACACCACACAGCTTGGTGTCTTCTTCCCACCTGAGCTAAAACTGGGATAACAACAGCTTCCCTTTACAACTTCAAGGGTAACTTTTAAAGAAATTGGGGAGGCAGGTTCCTTAAAAGACTCTGAGAGATCAAGGAACATACTGAGATGAGCTACTGGCCCCAAGCAGAACGTAAATAAAACAATTCCATTTTAAATCACCTAATTTTAAAGGAGCTTTTTACAACTCTTCTTCCCCACCTCTCCCATAAGAAGAAAGCAACCCCAGTATTATTGTGCCTAACTGAAAAAGGAGCATTCAGAAAGAGATGTAGACAGATGCTCTCTAGCTCTAAAGATTGGGAAACTTGATTTCAATTCCAGCTTATACAGGTGTTCCAGATACCCCTCTGCCTCAAAAAGGAAGTTTCCAAGGAAAAAACCCAGCAGCTCTTGCTGGTGCATCAGGGATGATGATGTGTGACAATTTCTGGCTATGTGGGTTTTCCAGGATCCATTCTGACCCCGGTTTATCAATTCCTACCCAAGGTAGAACTCCATGTTCACTCCAAGGGATGTCATGGATCTGATCTGTTTTATTTGCATCATCTCCTGGGTTTAGGTATTCGGGATTTTTTGCAGAGGGAGATTGTCTGTGGTGTAATACTCAACAACTTCCAGCAGAATTGCCAAGAAATTAAGAAACAAGTTCTGCAACCACCGACTGAAGATCCCTCTGAATGAGAGGGATTTTGTCACAGCAGTGTGACCACTCACAGAGCTGATTTTCAGTCTTGTTCCTCCAGAACATCAGCACCAAAGCTTGGAACTGGTGCTCAGGGTGCAGCTTCTCCTGGGCAGGCACTGGGCTCAGTGCACTTACAGGCTTTGTGGCCTGGCACCATCAGCCTCTTCCCAATCCACAACTCCCAGGAAAATGGAAACCCACACACAGACTGAAGGGCTGCAGACCACACTTTCACCTCAGAATGTGGAATTACGAGGCCTTTTAGACACCAGAGGGAGTAAAAAGCTCTTTCTCCCACTGTCCAAGCTGCCTGCTACACCCACAGCACAGTAAAGGTCCTGCCTGAGGACTCTGGGGGAAAAGTCAAGACCAGCAACAAGCCCATGGATTTCCCCCTTCCCTGCCAGAGCTGCATGTTCTGTAGCAGCACCTTGTGGTGGGACTTGCTTCATCTTCTCCCTGTGCCTGTAGAGGCATTTGGTGCCCAACAGCTGCAGTTTGATCTGCTCTGTCCCCTGCTGATGGAACAGGGAGCTCAGCCATAGAGGGACATTTCTCTCTTTAAAGGACATTTCTCTAATTAAGGTCACCAAGATCAAGTCAGAGGCACATAAGTAAAATCTAATACACTGTGGGAGAAATGATCTTAATGCTCTGAGCACCTGGAAGATGCCACAAGCCCCAGATAAAACATCATCCATTTCAACAGAGAATGTAAAAGCAAGTTCTGATACAACCCTTGAAGTGAGTTACCCTCCAGCAAAAAAAAGACATGAGACACTCAAAGGCTGAACTCTGGACACGACAGACAACACAGAGCAACCCAACAAAGAGGACTGAAGGCAAATTCCAGAATCTTGCAGATGGGATTAAGAATATGCTGCTCTTTGACCTTTTTTAAATTCCCCATTTTCCTGAAGGCTCTCCTATTCCCCTCTAGCAAACTTATCAACTGGTTTCACTCATTCAAAAGCAGTTTCTTAATAATGATAAAAGGTTCTTTTTAACCTTGTGTGTATCTGTAGGATGAAATAAAAAAATAATAATCAGTGAGCTGAATTGTGTGGCTGTGGCAGCTGCCTTGGAGAGATTCAGGAATTCAGAGCACAGTCCAAAAGGGATAAGCTTGAGGGAACACATAAGCAATGAGCTGAATGTTTTAATGACCATTCTGCACTAAAATACTGGAGGTCTAACAGCCTTCCTGGCCTTTACTTCTAAATGTTAACTACCAGCAGTTGGCTCAGCATCACCCACCCCTGGCCAGGACAGCCCTGGCTGTGCTAATTAACATTTCTTCATCAGCCTGTGAGAACTCTGTGTACCACTCCCAGCATCATAGAGAGAACAGCTTCTACTTGTGAAAAATGAAACTGTTTTTGACAGGGAATGCCAGAGATCCCTGCACCCTGATGGAAACCCCAGCAGGCCCCAGAGCCAGCACGCACCTTGGCGGAGCAGCAGGTCATCCCTCAACAGGCAGATGTAATAAACACAGCCAGGCTGGGCATAGTGGGGCCGAGGGATCATGGGAACCTCCTGCAGGGAAAAAAGAAAGGGAATCCTGAGCTGCTCACCATGATCAGTCCAAAACTGGGCTGCCACCCATTTGGAAATACACAGAGAAAATATGACCCCTCATGGAACTGAGCCTAAATCAAGGAAGCTTCAGCAGTCCCAAAAGATACAAGTTCTAAAAACAAATACAAAAACTCCTTTAAGGAACTGCTGTAGTTTGTAAGAGTAATAGGAAGGAGAGTCCTGTTTTACCCTGTTGACAGCTCGAGGTTCACACTGCTCACACAGGTAGTGTTCAACGTCTGAATTCACACCCATGCAGTCACAGTGCTGCCAGACCTGGAAAAACAGGAACAGCCCTGTCAGAAATCCTGGCACAGATTCGAGTTGCCAACTGCATTCTCTCAACAAATATTAAGGAAAGCAAGAAAATTAGCTTCACAAAGGAAATTCAAGATTTTCTATGAACTATTTCACACCATGTCAGCAGACAGACAAGATCTCTATGCAACAGTAAGTGTAAAAGCCCAAAATTACTAATTACTATTAAACTAATTTTGCTCTCCCGAGGGCAGGAGGTGGGGCAGCTCCTCTGCTCAATACAAATCGCATTTTCTCTGTGAAAAGAGAATCTCTTCTCTTGTGGAGAGGAACCAAAAAACCTGAAGAGTTAATTAATACCACCAAGCACACGGGAAGTGCCGGTGCCAAGCTCCACGTGCTGTGGAGGAGGAGGAGGAGCAGCAGAGAGCAGGCTCCCTTTGGGCTGCTCACCATGCACTTCTCACACTGGATCATGAGCCCCTCGTCCTTGTAGAGGCCGCAGATGCAGCGGATGACGTCCTCGTCCTTCTCGTGCCCGTGCTCCTTGTCGCACACCGAGGTCTCGCTGCTGTCGGCCTCGCTCGCCGTCTCCCCCACGATCTCGTCGATCTGGGCCGACGCCTCGTGCCGCGCGCTGTAGTAGGCCTTGCGCAGCCGGCACACGTCCCGCCCCGTCGGGGACTTCCTGCCGTAGTATTTCTGTCAAAACCAAAAGCAAACCCCCCAATGGCGCTTTATTTCCGAGTCCTGTCCTGTTGAGCTCCTGTTTAGCGCCCGTCCGGGGTTCTCCAAACTTGGGGTGTTCCTGTCCTGACTCTGGCCAGCAGGTCCCTGGATGTGATGGGCAGGGGAGATGTCGCCCTGATTCTTTCAGGTTTTCTAGTGGACTTTCTAACTCGATGTTTGGTGGTTCTTAGTTCACTTTCTCACAACTAGATGCTATTATTAGAAGCTTGTTATGCTAAGACAAGGTCGCTGGAAATTCCTTCTCTTGGGAGTGGAAAGTGACTGACTGACATTTGTCTTGACCAGTGTGATGGGAGAGGTGGCCAGCTTCTCCTCCAATTCCTGGTCCTTGTGTGAATACTATAAATGGAGTCAGATGTTTTTATTAAAAGCCTTTTCAGCCTTCTCTTGAGATCGTGTCCTGTGTGTGATTGATAGTGACCCACAGCGACAGGGGAGGAACTGAGAGCAGCCCTGGGAGGGGGATTTGAGGTGCTGGGTGACCAAAAACTCAACGTGCCCCAGCCATGTGTGTTCACAGCCCAGAAACCACCCGTGTCCTGGGCTGCATCCAAGGGAATGTGGGCAGCAGGACAAGGAGAGGGATTGTCCCTCTGCTCTGCACTCCTGAGACTCCACCTGCAGTGCTGTGTCCACTTCCAGGGCCCCCAGCATCAGAAGGACCTGGAACTGTTGGAGCAAGTCCAGAGGAGGCCATGAAGTTGATAAAAGGACTGGAGCCCCTTCCCTATGGAGGCAGGCTGGGAGGGCTGGGAATGTTGAGGCTGGAGAAGAGAAGGTTGTGTGGAGACCTCAGAGCCCCTTGCAGGATCTGAAGGGGCTCCAGGGAAGCTGGACAGGGACTGTTCATCAGTAGAGTGACAGGACAAGGGGGGAATGGCTTCAGAATGAAAAAGGGGAAATTTAGGTTGGATATATGGGAGAAATTGTTCCCTGTGAGGGTGGGGAGGCCCTGGCACAGGCTGCCTAGAGAAGTTGTGGCTGCCCCTGGATCCCTGGAAGTGCCCAAGGCCAGGCTGGACGGCGCTTGGAGCACCCTGGGATAGTGGAAAGTGTCCCTGCTGAGGACAGAGTAGGACTGGATGAACTTTAAGGTCCCTCCCAGCTCAAACCATTCTATGATTCTGTGATTCCATGACATCTGATACTGAAAAACAGGGTACCCCTTCCAAACAGAACATAAATTTTTTTAGGTCAGCTATTCATGAGTGTCCTTGACCTTCTCTCTGGCAGTCAAAGAGCTCATGAATTGCTATTAAGCCTCATCAGGACTGGACAAGTTCTCTTCCTCCAGAATAAATTTCTTCTTTTATTCCTGTCAGAGCATTAAAGGAGGGCACATCCCTGCTGCCAGTGCAGCAGCTTTCAGGCCAGAGAGAGCCTCACCTCTGCATTCCTGAAGACCTTCAGCATGTCCCCATCAAAAGCCTCCACAGTTTTGTAGTAGCCAGTCAGGATCTGCTTCTCAATTGTGGCAAGGTCCAAGGGGTCAGAGATCTTTTCATAATAGTCTGCATTTCTACAACAGGAATGTTGGCATAATGTCAGGCTGACCAGCAATTCCCACTGTGCAAACCCATCAGAGAAAGCAGCTCTGGGAAGGCAGCACTTACTTTTTCTTTGAGGGCAGGTTCAGGAGAGGAGCTGCGAGTGCCTGCCTGGAGGAGTCTGCAACAGGAACAGAGCATAGTGCCATCACTGGAGTGAAACTTCCAAAGAAAAGCAACTAACAACATTCAATCTGGGTTAAAAAAGGGCTTTTCTGTTATCTGAGCCACAGGGAATTGAAATGCTTCTGCACTTCTAGATGTTGGTGCCTGTAATTGGAGTACAGGTAGCACAAGAATGACAGTTACTGATTTTTTCTGGAATTTTGAAAAATCAATTCCAAAGGACAGCCACATTTGCAGATTCTGGTGGTAAAGATGGGGTCGAGGCTAAAGCAAAGTGATCATTGGTAAGGGGAGAAATTTTTAAAAATAGGAGTTATTTAACTGATATTTCCCGATGATAAAAACATCTCATGTTTTTCTAGCATTTCCCATTCAGAGAGTCCACTTCCAGAAGTTGAAAACATGCCCATGAAGATTTTTTTTAAAGAGAATCACCTTCACCTTTGTAGGATATGATGCTGTCACATATCTCCTTGAAGATCTGAGCCAGGCGGGCAGCACGAGCCACCTCCAGGTTCTCCTCAGCCGCGGCCAAGCGCCGCGTCCGCACCGAGCGCGACGTCTGCAGCGCCGAGAACTGGGTCATGAACACATCTGAGACAGGGCAAGAGACAGTTACCTCCAGAAATTTCCAAGAGATCAAATCACAGCATCCTCTCTAGTGCAGCAACTCCACCATCAGTTAGTGAGTGAAGGTGTTTTCTAAGCTAATGTAACATCCAAGGCTTCAGTTCTGTATTCTCACCTAAATGGATCCGTTGGTTATTGGAATATTTTATCTTGCTGGAGCAAATATCTCATTGAATTCACTCCAAACACTCACTGTCTAGCTCCTCCTGTGCCTGACACTGGGGCCAAATCCTGCCAGGCTGTGAGGATGATGGTCCCACCAACAGTGTTATTTTTGGAACAGGAACAGCAATTTTCCCCTGATAGTCGTATTTTGCTCCATTCCCACAAGTGACTGCATGCCAAAAACCTTTGTTCTCTAAAGGCCTGAAAGCTGTGAAACTATGAGGATAAATGACAATTTTCACAGTTTACACAACTGTTTATGGTTTAGGAATACAAACAGCAGGAAAGAGCCCTTCTGCACTGGGGTCCAACCATGGAAAATCGTGGAATCACAGACTGGTTTTGGTTGGAAGGGACCTTAAAGCTTATGCTGTTCTCCCCCCTGCCATGGGCAGGGACACCTTCCACTATCCCAGAGTGCTCCAAGCTCCATTCAGTCTGTCCTTGGACACTTCCAGGGATCCAGGGACAGCCACAGCTTCTCTGGGCACCCTGTGCCAGGGCCTCCCCACCCTCACAGGGAGGAATTTCTTCCCAGCTCCGAATAATATCCTCGAATCATTGGGGTTGGAAAAGACCTCCAAGATCACCAAGTTCAACCTGTGACTGACCCCCACCTTGCAAACCAGACCATGGCACCAAGTGCCATGATGTTAAATGCCATTCTCCTCCTCTGACCAACCACTCTTCTTGAAACACCACATGTGACAACTCCTCCCAGGACTCATGACCCTGGGAGGTTTTACCCGTGCAGCACCCCTTACAAAAGGTGTCTGGATCTCAGTGGAACTCTGCACTGGATTTACACAGAGTTTAACTCTCTGTGTCTGCCCTGAGTTAATGCTGAATTGTATCTCCATTTGTCTGTTTAGCTCACAAATAAATTTTGCACCTTTAAAACTGGATCTAAGAGTGAAAGAGAAGCGGTGGAATGTCTGAGGCAGTTGTTTTCAAAACATAAAGATCAGAGTTTTCAGCTTTCCTTCACTCACGGCCTGTGTTGTCTGCAGTGCAGATGGTGAGAGAGAGCTCTCCTTTGCTTTTTGTTAGTTTTTGGCCAGCTGAGGCAGAGAAGTTCTCTGAACTGTGAGGTTTTTTTTTTCCTTTTTCTTGGAACTGTTTGAATCTACTCTGAACTCAAAACCCAAAAGGGCACCAGGAGCTCCCATCTGTGGCCCCCCGGGCCTGCCCTGGGCCCGGCCTTTCCCAGCCCCAGAGGGACTGAGGGCAACTGAGTGAGCTGAGCTGCAGCCCACGGGAGAAAATTTGTGAATTTGTCATCCCTGCAGAGCAGAGAGAGGTTTTGTTGTTTAATACTGTTCATTTGTTGTGCTGGGGAGTGCTTTGCCTGTTAAATAAACACATTTTTTCCACTTTCCTCCAAAGAAATTTTTTTTTCCCAAACCAGACAGAGGGAGGAGCTGTGTAAATTTGCTCTCTAGAGGGACCCCATTTGGAGCTTTCTTCCCTAAACAGGGCAGTGTCCCTCAGCAGCACACCAGGCTGGGTGGCCCCACCTGATTTGATGTTGCCGTCGTCGCGGCAGATGCCGTTCCAGCGCGTGTACAGCGACGAGCTGTGCATGCTGTCACTGACGTGCTTCACCTCCTCCTGCTTCTGCCGGATCTTCTCCCAGTTCCGGACCAAGAACACGTGGTGCTTCAGCACAAAATTCCTGCAGAAATTAGGAAGTTGCTCAAGATTCTCTTTTTACTGGGAAATGAATTTTTTAATGTGGAGAAAAAGCTGGATATTCAGAGGTGGAGGCTGTGCCTTCTCTCCTCAGTGGAGAGGAATTCCAGCCTGGCTGGTAGAGGAGAACTAAAAGCTGCATCCTCAGAAATTTCTGGATGCTCCATTGTTGGGGAAGATGAATCAGGAAAGCCTTATAAATATGATTGTCTAACAAAAGATTTTGAGAATATAGAAACTGTAAGCAAAATTGAAATGCAGGCAACCTTTGACATACCAAACCTCAGTTACTGAACAACCAAAAAGACAATGGTATGTCTGGCATGAATGTAACCCCCCTCTTGTCTAAACAAGACCCTCTGCTTACTGATAAGCATGGAAATGTAAGGATTCTTATAGGCTGTATGTAAATGCTATAGGATTTGTATTCTGTACTAGATTGGTTGGTAGGAATTAGAATATTCAACATAGAAAAGGATTTATG
>VYXF01001422.1:29401-41256 GCA_013397295.1 Polioptila caerulea
TTTTTTTTGTGAACTGGACTTCGCAGTTTACTCCTCTAGGAAAGCCACTGCTGGATACAGAGAACAACTCCTGCACAAGATCCTCCCTTGTTTTCAAAGCTAAAACCTCCTGCAACCACAGATGGAACATCTCTCCAGCACCAGGACTATGGAACTCCAGAGGGAGCCAAGGACTGCAAACACCCCGAGGAGGTTACAGCCATGCTGCCTACAAAAATACAGCTGGAAATGAGGTAGAACTGAGACTGACTCAGGAACCATTCCTTTTATCCTTCATTCATTTGCAACGTACCAAAACCTGAGCTTTATTTGCTGTATTTTAACAAAGTCTCCAGATGGAGGAGAGCTGGAGTGAACTCCTGCTGAGGCAAATTGTATGTGGCTGCAGAGAAATGAGGTACTTTTAAAATACCTTTTTAAAATCAACTCTTGAAATCTCTTTCAACAGTTTACCAACACTGGCCAGGCCAGGTCAAACCTCTCCTGTGCTGTGGTTGAGCAGCTGGATGTGACTGATGCAGGGATAGCTATGACTTGTACAAACCTCAGGGCAACCTTCACTGCTTCACACATCCTTGTGACATTTAGGATTTTTTTAGAAAAGATGAAATAGAGTAGGAAAATGGTGTTAAAGGCAAAGTGTCTGCAGTGAACACTGCAAACAATTACAGAAAACCAGTGGGTAGAACCCACTGATGGAACACAGTGACTGTGAGAATGGGGACAGGGACCAACACTCACTGTCACAGCACTAGAGGGTGCCCCACGATCATGGAGCTGCCTTTTCCTTCTCCACCCAGATCAGGTTTTCAAACTCCTACAGCAGGAAGTTAGGGAAGCAATGGGATAATGACAGGAACTTCTGCTCTCCTCTGACTCTGTCTCCAAACACCCAACCATGTGTCTGACCATGCAGTAGAATGGGAATAGCACATCAAACCAGATAAAAATCTAATTACCAAAAATAGACTTGTTCTATGGATTGAGTCTGCTGAACCAACTGTGTCAGCAGGATGGAATTGTGGGATCAGGCTGTAAAGGAATCCCCAATGGAGAGGACTGTTCTTGCCCAGAGTTCTGCCCTTGCCCAGCTGTGCAGGTCCATGCCCTGCTTCAGCATCAGTGTGCAAACAGGGCAGAGGCAGCTCACATGGTGGAGGCAGCATTTGCTTCCTTGGAAGGGTGAAGTTCCTCAGTGCCCAAAAGCAGCTCATCCCAAACCTCAGGATCAGAGCAGGGAAGAACTCAGCATGTGGAACAACAGGCAAAGGGAAGACAAACCAGCCCTCTGTAAGTGATTTGTAGCAGTGGAGGAGCAGCTCCAATCTCTGCTCCCTGTGAGCAGGGACAGCACCTGAGGGAATGGCTGGAGCTGTGCCAGGTTTGGGTTGGATTTAGGAAAAGGTTCTTCCTCCAGAGGGTGCTGGGCACTGCCCAGGCTCCCAGGGAATGGGCACAGCCCCAGGGCTGCCAGAGCTCCAGGAGCCTTTGGACAGTGCTCCCAGCACAGGGTGGGATTGCTGGGGCTGTGCACAGCCAGGAGTTGGACTCCATGATCTCTGTGGCTCCCTTACAACTTAGGAATGTTCAAAGTTTCAAATATTTACACTAAAGAAAAGGAGAAGACTCTCTCAGCTCTTCTCCTAAGGCAACAGATGAAACTGTGAGATTTGAACGTGGCAAGCAGTGGACAGCAGTGACAGAACATCCAAGTGGTAAAGTTTTAGCACATCTCTCTAAACCAGGTAAAACTCAAGGGGCTTCACTTTGGTCAGACTGAGATCTTTGTTTCTTTCTTAGTCTTGACCCTTTCACTGATTCCTTCACCCTACTACAGACAGAGGTTACAGCAGGAGCAGCTGATAAACTGTACTGGCAGTTTCCCAGTGGTCTCTGTAACATTTTAAAGTGGTCTATGAGAAGGTGCCAAATTTTCTCTCTTTTCAATCTGTCAGATCATATTGGAACAGAAGCACAAATTTCTGACTTCCACTCATTTGTCCAGATGGCATTAGAAAATGTGTGTGACTACAAAGGGAAGGGAAAGAAGGAGGTATCCACATTCTAGTGGACACCAGGCTGCAAACCAACCAGTGGGAAAAATAAAGAAATGCTGAATTTTTTTACCCTAAACATCTCAGAGAAAATAGAAATGAACTTCACTGAACTGTGAAATGAACTGGGTGCATATCTGAAATTCTTTTCACACAGATGAACAGTTGTCACCATTTAGCCAATGAAAACAGGAACCTAATAACCCCTTCTCTGCAGACCTGTGCTCAGCTCCTGCTCAGAACCTGCACACATCCAGCTCTCCCAGCACCTGGATTGCCAGGACCATTAAAACTCTTGAATAAATCTCTTACCTTCTTCAAAGCTGATAATCAGAAACACTTTCAGACTGCTCAAGGCTTCTCTCTGACTGGGGTTACATTTTACATCCTCACTGGGTCAGGTTCTGACAATTACCACATCTGTAATTTTCCACAGGCTTCAATAAGGTTGATGGTTTTATTTCACCTACTCATGAGGGGCAGCTCTTTATGGTTCTAGGTGAAAGGAGTTTCCTCTTGGCTATCAAAGAGCAGTTTCCCTCTGGTTTACTTACTCTGTTGTTTTGTACACATCAGAGTAGAGCCCAGCCTTCTGGTACTTCTTCTTTGGGGGTCGAGGGGCTTTCTTCTCCCGCTGGGTTAGAGGAGGCAAAGGCTGCTCAGGGGTTTCAGGTTCAGGTGGTTTCCCAAGGGCCTCATGTGGACTGGGAGGTTCAGCTACTGTCTCAGAGAAACTGGATGAAAAAGTAGAGATAAAAAAATCACCATCCCATTAAGATCATCTCACAGTTTTTAATTATTCCTCTACTGAATCTTGATCAGCTGAAAAAGTCCATGTTTCTGAATTTCTGGGTGTCTCAACCACCTAAAAATATGCAACTCACTGATCATGATCAAGTGGGGGTTAAGCATAATCATAAGAAAAGTATGATTTTTTTTTGTGACATTATTATTAGAAAAAGAATGTTGTTTGTACAGCTAATGTTTATCCCTTGGAGCCTCAGCTGAGTAATTCAGAAGGCAGCTCTTGCTCTCTGCTTTTGCACTCTAAAACCAGCACGTGGTAACCCTTTCCTCAGCCTTCAGGAGAGCCACAGAGCAGCCCCTGAACACGTGTTGCCAGCAGCACCCTCACAGCACCCATTTCTGGAAAGGAGAATTCCTGCCAGAGTTTGATCTGTTTATTGATGACTTTGGGGACAAGCATGAGATGAAATCAGAGAGAGATTTTTGGTGTGTGACTTTACCAGTGACTGCACAGGTGCACCCTCCTTGCTGCTTTAGCTTTACTCTTTATCTGTTGTACATCACTTGACCTCACTTTACATCCTGTGTTGCCTGGAAGTATTTGTGATCTATGTGAGTAAACCCCACAGCACACACAACTCTTCAGGGCTCCCTATTCCACACAGGATGAAGGAACAACCTGTGGCACCTCATCAGTAACCCAACACAACGAGTACAGAAGGAACAGTTCTAGGTCACCTGAGATTCCCATTTCTGGGGTGTGTTCAGTACCTGAGTACCCTGAACCCACTTAAGGCTGACATGTTGGCTCCCTCTACACTGAACAGTGTAGGTTCCCTCTACACTGAAATCCTTAATAAAATCAAGCAGAAGATTCCCTCAACGACTGAAATATTCTAAAACCACCTGAGGTACAAAATTACAAGAGAATCACCTCTTATTGCTCTCCTGCTCATCTTCAGGCAAAGACTTGTGTCTCTTCCTGGCCTGTTCCTCCGGCAGCCACCTCTTCCTCTTCCAGCCTTTGCGGTGCTCAGGGTTCAGGTTCACGCTCTGCACCACGGCTTCGATGACATCTGTGATGGTGTCTGGCCCCAGGTGCAGGGGGCTGCTGCTCTGCTCCCTGTCCTGCAGCTCCTGGCTGACCAGCCTGGCTGCCTGCAAGGCCTGCATGGACACCACAGCCTGCAGCGGGTACTTGCGCGGCCGCCCCGGCCGCCGCTTCACGAAGTTGTTCCCCGTCCGCGACTGCCTCTGCAGCTTTTTGGCTTTCAGGATCTTGTTGACGTGGTCCAGATTTTTTTTTGTCGCCAGGATCTTGTTGTAATTGCACATTTTCCTCGCCTGGCGCTGCATGGCCTCCACCATGCTCCTCTTGAGGTGCCGTGGGGAGTAGCTGCCGGGCAGGCGCTCCTGCAGCAGGGAGATGCTGTCGCTGCAGGAGCTGCTGGCGATGGCCGCAGCCCCCAGGCCGTCCTGCTTGCCCAGGGCTCTCTCCCGGGAGTGGTTCCGGGCAGGGCTGGCCGATGGAGGGGCAGACACGTTGGCCATGACAGCTTCCAGGCTCTTGTCCAGCATGGGGGGCCCGTCCTGCTGGGCCATGCGCTGCAGCAGCGTGTCCACCGAGTCCTCGGCCGCCGGCGCCAGGCGCGCGCCCCGGGCTGGCCCAGCCACCCCTGAAACACAGACACGGCTGCAGGTGAGGCCTTGGGGTTTCAGCTTTTGTGTTATTTGTATATTTGTAATCCTGCAATTCTTTGGTGTGTCACTCTAAGGGCCATGCACAGTGTCAGCTGCTGTTCTCCCATTTTGGTGAGACACAACAACTCCTCTCTAGGCCTGGGAATCAAGGACACCTGACTGGCTCAGGCCTCGAGAAATATAAATAAAAATGAGTTGGGGGCANTCTCCTCTCTGGGCCTGGGAATCAAGGACACCTGACTGGCTCAGGCCTTGAGAAATATAAACAAAAGTGAGTTGGGGGAGCAAACTTGGGGTAAATTCATTATCTGAAGCTCTAATTGGAAGATCAACCCCCAGTATGCAAATGGACCAAACTTAGAAAAGTTTGAAAACCTGTGACCCATCATCCATTTTTGGGTGTAGACCCTGGGGGGCTTCATCTGCCCTGAAGGCCCTTCAATAAATAGAACTGCTTTATATTATCTCAATTTTGTCTGCCCTATGTTTTTAGGTAGCCCCAAGAAGACATCAGAGTGGGGATAGGACAAAAAACATCAACTGACAGCATTTGTGTCATGGGGCTGCCCAGAATGTTGGTTGACAAGATTCCATAATATGGAGAGCAACCCAGGGACACAAGTCAGTCACATTTTATATCATCACTTTTAATGTACAATTATTTTCTCTTTATTCCCACATAATCACCAGTTTCTAACAGCAAAAAGCAATGAGGGTTCACACAGTCCTCAAGTTTCTTTCTATTCAACACTAAAAATACAAAACCCTCTGTGCACGTAAAAACTCAATCCTAATAAAAAAAATGGAGCAACATTTGAAATATTTTGAAACGAATTTTTCTTTTTTTATAGTTTTTTATACAGTTTGGAGGTACTGAAACAACTATTCTCATTGCTCTTGCTGTTTTTTTATCAAATAGACAAGGGCTGATGATGACAGAACTGATTGGATGAAGGTAAATCAAAGGATCTGGACAAAAGAGAAAGGCTAATTTACACAGGAAGTAAATTTAGATCTGACTTTTAAAACTGTTATATGCTTTAGAGCTGAAGACTGGTGTTTGAAAAAGAAAGTTTCCAGGTCAACCACATAGATTATGCTGCATTAAAAAGGGATTTGTTCCAAACTAAGAGCTTCCCAAAGCTGCCCTGCTGCTCCTTAGTGATAACAGTCCATCAGAAGAAATCCTGTTCTTTCTGGAATGAAATGGATGCTGCCTTCTCATAAATACATCACAACTGCACATTAGCATTGAGAAAATGTTACTGTAATTGTGGTCAATTACTTAGATCAGACCTGCTTAACACAGCAGGGCCCAGGCTGGAGCCTGAGCAGCGTGTCCAGATGTCAAGGAAACTCTTGAAGGAAGACAACAAAATGTGTTTATAAAGGGCTCTAGCACTTGATAGGAGGGAGATTATTTGTTAGATGGCAGAGATAAAACACAACCAGTTTAAATATTTTCTAGCTATTCTTGAAATATTTTCTAGTTTAAATATTTTCTAAGATTTTTCCAGTGCTCAGCAGTCCAATTCATGACTCTGGAGAACTCATTCCTCACTAAGATTCCAAAGTCAGGAGTTTGTAAGTGCAAATGGAAAGGTGCTTCAGAGAGCACACAACTTGGAGGAGAGAGTCAGCAAAAAGTGCTTTAAAAATCCTCCTCTGGACATTGCTCTTCCTGGTGACAAAGGACAAGAGAAGCCTCTGCCATGAGCAGACATGGACACTCCAACAACTCTGAGACAACTGGAAGGACTGACACTTTGCATTTCAGCTGAAATAATAAAGATAAATTACCCTTTGTTTTCTTCTGGCCTTTAGAGGCACGTGGGGCTGGAGCTGGGGCTCCTCACAGACCCCCAACCAGCACCACGTCCCATGGGTGCCCTGGGGCTGCTGCTGCCTGCAAACTGATCCAGAGGGCTGGGACACTGCAGGCCCTGATGTGGGACAGCTGCAGCTCCTCTCTGACAAACACTCTGAGACCCACAGGCATCCCAGATCCAGGGTAACACAACAATGACTGATTCTCCTCAGCTGCATCGTCACCTCGGTGACTTTGAAGTTGATAAACTTGTGATTCATAAAACACTCCTGCATAAAACACTCCTCAACTTTAACACTTCCTATTCCCAGTTACAACAACTGCAGCTGCCCCTTTCAAGTGAGCAAGGGCAAGAAAGTGAATGAGACAGAGGAAAAAGGAAGATCCCTTTGCCACTGCAAAGGACTTTCTGCAGCACAGGCTGAATGGAGCATCTGTTGCAAACATCTGTTTAAAGCAGGGAGGAAATGGCACTTTTGGCACATCCTTCCTTTATGGAAATCATAAGTACTTCTAAGTACCAATCCTAGGGATTTACTACATATTTGCAGTCAATTTGGGTGTCTAAGAATGTCTGAATTCTAGAAATGGAGTGTTTCTGCAACTGAGCTTCTTACAAAATGGGTCAACCTGTTGGATTTTCTTCTGTCCAATCCTAGGAGAGCTCACATTCCATTTTTACAGAATCACAGAATGGTTTGGGTTGGAAGGGACCTTAAAGACCTTCTTGTTCCACCCCCCTGCCATGGGAAGGACACATTCCACTGGAGCAGAGCTCTCTCCAGCCTCTCCTGCTACCTGGGATTAACCACTGGGTGACAACATGCAGGAAATGAACATCTTCAGATCTTCCCTGTGACAATTTGGGCAATAGATGTGACATTGTCGTGGGGTAAAAGGTGACTGACAGCAACACACACAGAGTCACACACACCCCATGTCTGCATAGGTCTGACCTCCTGACAAAACAAAGCTCAAGCAAGCAGAGTCACAGAACCACAGAATCACTGAGGCTGGAAAAGAACTCTAAGAGCATTCAGTCCAACCTCTGACCAATCCCCACCTTGTCCCCAGCCCAGAGTTCTGAGTGTCAGAGCAGGAGTGCCAGAGTGCTGGGCCCAGGTGCTCTGAGCACCCTTTCCAAGGGGAAATTCCTGCTGCTGTCCACGCTGAGCCTGCCCTGGCCCAGCCTGAAGCTGTTCCCTCTCCTCCTGTCCCTCTTCCTGGGAGCAGAGCCCAAATCCCCCCCGGCTGTCCCCTCCTGTCAGGGTGTTGTGCAGAGCCACAGGGGCCCCCCTGATCCTCCTTTACTCCAGGCTGAGCCCCTTCCCAGCTCCCTCATCCCTCAGATGACTCTCTAGAATGCCACTGCCCTGTCAGGAGGGAGAACCTTTCCCTTCCTCACAAGCCTCAGGCAGTGACCTTTAGGAATTGTCAGCCCTTGGCTCCCTTGCTGTCCTGCTGCAACATCCACTCCAGTTCACCAGAATCCTGCAGCCAAGATCTGTTCTTGTATCATGGACTTGATGAGATGCTACCAGAGCTCCCAAGCCTTTCAGTACTCCCATTATCTCTGTCCCACAAGCATTTCTGTCTGGGGGCATTCACAGCTTCACTGATGGCTGAGATGAGCCACGTATCATCCTCCATAACCTTGGCTGGATTCTCACATGTGAGGAAGAAAACCCCACAGCACAACCTGGTCTAATCCTCCTGTGACCCACCCAGGGGCAAGAACCCTCTGCCTCCAGAGCAGTGCCAGAGTCAGGCTCTTCCCCAGGGAGGAATTAATTTATTCCTCTAATTGATTGATTAACTGTAATATCACAGGTCTGGATTAAAGCACTGAGCTCCACAAGGCCTAACTTAACCTGGTGAGGAGCCAAACACTACCCTGTCACAGCTGGACTGTTGTTTCTCTGAGCACTGGCTCAAGTCTCCCTATTCCACAACCCAACTCACAGCCCTTGTATCCCAAAACATCAGGAGAAAAACTCAGAATCTCCATGAGCTGAAGCTCTCCCAGCCATGCTGTCCCAGCTGTGCCTCAGCACAGGTCTGAGCACACAGGGATCCCAAATCCCAGGCCTCTGAGCAGCACTTGCCTGGAGAAGAAGTGCTCTCCGACGTGGATCTCTTCCTGGAAGGGCTGCAGCTTGTGCTCTCCGACTGCCGCTGCAAGGGCTTGTCCTGGCTGGGCAAAGTGCCTGCAAGGCAGATCAGGGAAAGGCACAGAAAACAGGGTTTCAGTCTGGCTGTGCCAACACAGCACCAAGGGCTCAAACTGGGTTACTCTGGTGTGGCTTCAGGAACAGCAGAGTGCTCCCATGAACGCAGGGAAGGATGGAAAGGAAACACCAAGCAGGGATTTCACACAGGCCAATGGCAGAGGGACACAATCCATGTAGTATCAACCACCAGAATTAGCTTGTATGTGAAAAAAGAAAAGAATACAATCCCCTACATATTCCTACTTTCAATTGAATCCAAACTCCTCGATTTTCAGAAGAGTTTGGAAAAGACCTCTGCAGATTACCAAGACCAACCACCCTGCTCAAAACAGGATCAGGTTGCTCAGGGCCACCACATTCCACTGGGTTTTCCACATCTCCAGTGACACACACTCCACGACCTGCCATTCCCTTAGCCTCACTGTGAACACTGCTTTCTTCTGCACAAAGAGAATCCCCTGAACTCCAGTAGGTTTCCTGCTACTGGGCACCACCAGGACCAGTTTGGCTCCTTTTTCTTCATTCCCTCCCACCTGGAACATGGACACACTGGGAAGAGCTCCCTTTGTTCCAGGCTGGTGAATCCCAGCTCTCTGGATGACCGACCCCAGTTCCCCCAGGCCCTCTGGATGACTGATCCAGCTCTCCCAGGCCCTCTGGATGACAGAGGCTCCAATCCCCAGGTCACTCCTGTGGCTCTCCACTGGACTCACTGCAGCATGTTCTGGGCAGCCCAGAGCCAGACACAGCAGTCCAGCTGTGGCCTCTCCAGGGTGGAGAAGGGAATAACATCCCCCTCATCCTCCTGGTGATGATCTCCATAACCCCATAATCTCCTGGTGCTGCCCTCAGCCTCTCCAGCCCATCCTGCCAGTGCAGGTCCCCACGTGTGCTGGCACTGTCCCCTGCCATGCCCACTGTCCCTCTCAGCCCCTGTCCCACCACTCAGGGCATTGGGAAGGAGGTGAATCAGTGCTGGAACCCAGATCAGTGATCTGTGCTGCTGATCCCAACCCTCTGTGCTGGAAGGTCACCTCACTCTGGAAAAGCATTCCCTTCCCCTCCTTGGGCAGAACTGCTCACCCGGAACTGCAGAAAGGTGAAAAGCTAAAAAAAAAAAAAATAAATAAAAAATTCCTAAGATTTAAAAATTCTTTAGGTTTGTCCCTTGCTGTGTTGCTTTTCCTTTTCAAGATCCTGTCACAATAAAAACCACAAATATTTCTGCTCCAGTCCATCATGGCAAATCTGTGAAAGCCCTGGTGTCTGAACAAGTGAGGACAATGATTATCCACACACAGACCAGCACTGGATTTTAGGCACCTGCAAAACACATTTCACTCTGTTCTGAGCACACACTGGCTTGCCAGTACTTGCTGAATCCTTGGATGATATCATCAGGCAGCAGGAAGCACAATTACCTTCCCTTGAGTTAAAACCAATTTTAGAAAGACACAGGAATCCCACGACTGCTGCAGGGTGAAGGGACAGGGCTGGGAATGGCAGCTCTGCTGAGAACACAAGCAAAGACCTATTTCTGTTTCCCTTTTTACACATAAATATTTTCTTACAGTAAACTGCTTTATTTTCCTAAAATTTCAACTTTTAGAGGATCCAAATTACTCCTGAAAGCAAAGGCTGTGGGAGTCATGAAAATGTCACAGAAAAACCTGGTATTGCAGTTATGAAAATGCTGAGATATTAAAAACTCAGATCAGTATAAAACCCCAGATAAGCAAAAATGCACATGGCAGTGTGAGAGGAGAATGTGCATATCCTGAAAATATCTAGAAGACAAAACCCAGGATGCAAAACCCCAGATTTTTGCTGTTTCCCTTCAAAATACAGTTCATAATGAATGAGCTATTTGGTTCTGAGCTCTTCCCTCCCTTCCTCAAAGAATCCTCCACAAGGTAACAGCAATTCTGCCCAAAATTCTTCCCCTGCCCATGGCCTGGGACTTCAATGCCTTAGAGAAAACCCCAAGCTGTGTGATGATGGGAGAATCCTTGAAAGCACTAAACTGATTCACCAGAATCACCAGAATCTCTAGGAAAATCTCCTTTTAGATCGTCTCTTGCCTCAAAGTTTGGAATTTTTTAAATCATGGGCACTCTAGGCTCCTGATGTAACACCTGTGAAGGGTGGAGGGAATGAACAACAGCACTTTTCCAAAGATTCCAACCTTCCAAGAGGGCAGAGGGATAGCTCTCATTTTCTTGAAGGCTCTCCTCAACAAGGGCATCATCACAAGACTCCTGAACACTGTCTCAGGCTGCAACCCACGTTCCAGGGGAATTTCCTCACAGCATCCCACTGTAGG
Organism: Polioptila caerulea; assembly: GCA_013397295.1. Classification (NCBI taxonomy): domain Eukaryota; kingdom Metazoa; phylum Chordata; class Aves; order Passeriformes; family Certhiidae; genus Polioptila; species Polioptila caerulea. Next base: position 40,286 of record VYXF01001422.1, read on the forward strand.
ATGGTGCTGGTGGGCTCTTCCAGCAGATCTGGGACCTGCTGCTCCCACCACACCCGGGGAAGGCACCTGCAGCAGAGCTGAGCTGAGCTGGGGCACTGCACAGGTGGAAGGGCTGTCCTGGCTCCAGCTGGGACAGAGTGAATCTGTCCCACTTGGCTGGTCCAGCTGTGCCTGGTTCAAGGTGAGGATGTTCTGGTCACACCCCAACGTTTGGTTGGTGCCCAGCAGTGCTCACCCTCAGCCCAGGACTCTCCAGGACAGCTGACCCCAGCTGGCCAGAGGATGTTGCACACCAGGGAGTGTCCAGCCCAGAGGGGGTGGCTGGGATCCCCCAGTGGGTGCTGGGCATTGGGTGGGGAGTGACTGCACTGGACATCACTTGTGCTTCCTGGGGCTTATTCACAGAATCCTGCAGTGGTTTGGGCTGGAAGGGACCCNTTTCATGACAATTATAACTACTGTTATTATTATTATTATTATTATATATAATTTTATTTCAATCATTAAAGAGTTCTTATCTCAACCCACGAGTTTCACTTTATTCTGACCTCTGCCCACTCATCCCTGTGGGTTCAGGGAGCTGCTGAGCTGCCCAGGGGTTACACTCACAGCAGGTCTGTCATTCCAGGGTGAGTTTTCCTCCTAAAGAATGCCAAGATGCATGGAATTCATAAAGTCTACACTAAACAAGTACCCTGGGAGCAGGGACTGAAAACAGAAATAAAACAGCCGGAGTTAGTGTTCAAAGTGGGAATGGGCTGTAATTCAAAATAGGGAAAAAAAAAGAGGGAGAAGGTTTTGGAGGTCGCAGGGATGGCCCAGCAGTGCCTGTGCTGCTGGCAGGGGGTGGCACATCCCGGGGGCTGTCACCACCAGTGTCCAGGAGGCTGCCACCGCCAGGGCTCCGGGACCACAGACACCATGGGGGGCCCTGTGTGACACCCTCAGCCCCCCCTGCCCCGCTCACCCCC
>VYXF01001422.1:42155-52920 GCA_013397295.1 Polioptila caerulea
ACAGGGACCGGCACAGGGACAGAGGCCCCTCGGGACAGGGACCGGCACAGGGACCGCCACAGGGACTCCTCGGCAGGGACTGACACGCGATCTGGGACTGCCCGGTTCGCCCCAGGAGCCCACACAGTCATGCCCGGTACCAGCAGCTCTCCCACGGGAAGGGACAGGGTGGCACCTGCACCTCGCTCAGACTGGGACGGCCAGAGCAGGACTGGCCCGGTGTTTGCAGAGGGAATGGAGGTGGAGCAGGCGGTTCAGCTGCACCGATCCCCTCCACACGGCTGATGCCGTTTTCCTCCCGGCTGTCTGCCAGGACTGTAAGTGGAACACACCGAGGCCACAGGAATTGTAAGCAGCGCATCAAGGCACACCAAGGCTGGGTTACATGGCATCAGTTGTCCAAAATAACTCCTGATGTGAAGCTGCACAAGTTCAGGAACAGCGCCTGGGAACTCGGGATGAACAGGCAGCAGCGTCCTACAAAACTCCCCCGGATCAAACACCGGAGCCTCGTGACCTGCACGGCTGTGGCTGTGCCAAGGTCACCCAACAGCCTCAGCATGGGAACTTCCACCTGTGCTTCACCTCCCGGGAAACTCCGACCTCCCCGGGAGTCCTGTCTGCACCAACAACCAACACAGCTCTTTCCTAACACAACCCAGACATGGGCAAACCTCTGAAAATACCTGCCACAGGCCAGTATCGTAAAAAGAATTAGTTCATTCAGTCGGGCCAGGTTTACACTCAAAAGTCTGTGGAGGTGAGGTGGATTTTCCACAGGGAATACTCTGAAATAAAGCACCACAAACATTCCCTATGGATCCCAAAACTCCATTCTGGATGGGTTCCCTGATGCTGACCCCTGACTGTTTATTCCAAGTGATTCTGATCCAGCACCTCTCCACCACACACCTAAACTGCACCTGGTTTTATAAATAAACAATCTTTCATGCACCAAAGGTTTTCCCTTTATCTGTGCCTTTTCTTTCATCTTCCAGGGTCATGGATTCAGAATCACCACTTGGCACCATGGCTAAAACAAAAATACCCCAAACACAACATGCAAACTGACATGGATCTAAAACCCCCAAATCTGGCATTTCTTTTTGCTGGGGCTTTTTAACCAGATGTGGTTTAAGTTTTCCAAGTGGTATGGGGCACTGGGAGCTCCTTGGGAATGAGCTGGACACCGAGCCAAACACCAGCCTCACAAAACAGCCAGGTTCCAGGTGGGAATGAAGAGATATCCCATGCCTGAGGAATCACTCAAACTTCCTGGGGCAGGGAGCAGGCAGAGCCTTCACCAAAAAGCATCTCTTCTCTCCCCCTCCCTTGGGTTACTCCTCACACAAACCCAGGTCAGATCATTCACTGCAATGGAAAACACCTCAAAATTCCCAGAGCTGCACCAGTTCCCACAACCAATTCACTCCTCAGAGCAAATTTAACCCTCTGAGTTACCCAGCACTTGGAATTTCTCTTTCCATCACTGCAGGAGAAGCAATCTCATGGCTCTGCTGCCTTCTCCACACTTCACTCACCACCCCAAGTCATTTCAGTAGCAGCACAAAGAAATATGAATTTGTCAAAGATCCAGCTGCTTCCAACTGCCCTTAAAATAAAGAAGGAAAACATAAACCCCCCAAGTCAAGAGAAAAACCCTGCCCACACACAGGTGTGCAGAGCAGGAGGTGGCAGGAGGCATCAGAGCAGGAGTATCCCATGGGAAGGAGCAAAATGAGAGCCAGGAATGTGAGGAGGGATTATGCAGTGCTGGCAGCTGGTTCTTGCTCTGTGAAGTATTAGTCACAAGTGGCTTTGGACAATGATTTAAACTTCAAGGGAGAATGAAGGCAAGAAGGGGAGGGAGAAGCAGCTCAGGCTTCCTTCACACGCTGGGAGCAGGCAGGAGCACAGCCACACTTGCCCTTTGCAGGTTATCTTTTCTTTTCATTAATATTATGCAAATGACAAGTTCCTGTTCCTGCTCCTCCTGTTCCAGTTTTGCTCGAGGCTGTCAGAAGCATTTCCCAACTACAAATAAATCCAAAATTTCTAGGTTTGCTCTCAGGCATCCCCAGCATCAACCCCAGCTATTCTGAGGTGTTGCAAGAGGCCTCCAGGCAGGGATTGAAAACTCTGTTGTAGCAGAGATTGTCAAATTATCAAAATGGAGTTACAGAAGGAATAGGAAACATTTTCTTAAATGGAAACATTACTCACAACAGTAGCAGCAACAGCTGATCTGAACCAAACCAACCAAACTTCAAACAGAAACATGGCTTTTAAAATACCAAAAATTGTAAGAAACTTTCTCTCATTTCTCCGGAAAATTAAAACCGTATGGAAAAAGCAAAGACCTTTGGCTGAGAAAGCATCCTTAGCTTGTAAGGAAGCAAAAGGAGTCTGCTGGGAGGAGGGACAGAGTGCCATGGGTGGCTCTGGGGGAGATCCCACATCGGTCTGTGCTGACACTGCAGGAACAGAGCCCTGAGGGAGGGCAGGGGCAGGGCTGGAGCCCAGCACCGATCCCTGCCCCTGCTCCAGCTCTGTGTTTGGTACAACAGAACCCGGCAGGACTCGTGGAGAGCAGGTGCAGCCCGAGCTCCCTTACCTGACAGTGGCTGCAGGGCCTTCTCCAAGGAAGGCACGGGCTCCTTCCGGAGCGGCCGGCTGAGCGCCGCGTCCTGCCCGCTGAACAGTCCGGGGCTCTCAGGTAACTTTTTACGTCCGTTGGTGCTGCCAGAGTTGGTGACTCTGCAGCTGCCTATTGCACTTGTGAAAAGGTTTGTGTGTTCATCGCTGCTGGCTGGCTCTGAGCTGGGAGTGAATCCCCCCAGGGACAGAGCTGGGGCATTCTCGGAGCAGTCTATCTGCAGAGGTGTCTGCAACCCCAGGGCCAAGGAATTCGACTCCGAAGGCTCTCTCCTGACCCACTGCTCATCTCTGCTGAGCAAACCCTTGGAAGGTGACAGGTGAGGACAAGACATGTGGCATCTGTGTTTCTCTTTATGTTTGTACCTCTCGCCAACAGCCTCCTTGCCAAACCTGTAGCGCTTCAAGGACTCCAGAACCGTTCTGGAGGAGCTGTTGGCCGTGATGGTGTCCATGGAAACCTGTGGCTGCTCGGAGGAGCGGTGCTCCCGGTGCTTGTGGCGGTGCCTGTGCTTGTGTTCCAGCATCCAGCCGTAGGCCATCTCAGGTGGGACGCTGGGGTACGTGCTCATGGACAGCAGTGGAGTCCTGCTCGTGGTGAGGAAAGCTTCCTGGCGCAAGAGTTTATGCTTCTTCTTGTGGTATTTGGTGGGGTTGAGAAGCAGGTGGCCTGTATGCATGTAGGAAGGTGGGGGCAGGGGGGTAGTGAAAGAAGGAGAGGGTGGAGGGGGGTAAAGAGGTGGAGGGTACCTTCCATAATAACCTAATCCTATGGGAGCAGCTGCCAGGGGAGAAGGGGAGTAAGGCATGCCATAGGAGGGGTAGAACCCGGTGCTGGACAGGGGAAAGCTGAGGCTATGCATGAAGGGCATTTCTGCCATAGCTTCCCGCATTTTTGGAGGCCTGCCTCTCTTTTTCTTTAAATCAGGTTTTCTAATGTAGTGCAAAGGATCTAAAGGAAAAGTAGGGTGAGTGTAGAAACTATTGAAATTTATCCTAAAAATGGTAGGCAGCAAATCTCGGGGTATAAAATGGTGACTTCTGTGGGTTATTCTAATTTCACTTAATCGACTTATTAACTCCTCTAACTCAGCGAGGAAGTCGGGGTCCTGCCTCCCTCGGAGCTGAGGGTACTTCTTTTTCCTTTTTCGCTTCTGCCTCTTCATCTTGTCGTAGCTGAGGTAATCGTGGCTGCGGCGCTTGCACTTGTGTTTGTGCTTTTCCTTCAGGTTACTCAGCACGGTGGAAGTCTCGGGTGGGATGAGGGACACGTGGTCGAACGAGTGCCTTTTCTTCTTCTGCCCGCAGAACTTCTCCGCCCGGTCCGAGGTGCTGTTGTTGTCCGTGCCTATCCCGCTGTCGCTCGGGATGGTCTCGTCGCTGTGGGACTCGCTCACGGGGGAAGGGGTGGCCTCTTTGAGCGCCGTCAGCTCGCTCAGGTGCGAGGGGGAGTTGGGCAGCAGCGTCGGTGGGGACAATCTCCTCCTGCCCTTGGCTGCTTTCTTCATGGCGAGCGTCTGGACGACGCTGCCCTGCCTGGAGTGGAGGTGCAGGTAGGGCACGGAGCTGGGCTCGATGAACCCCGCGTCGCTGCTCACGGGGCTCTGCCCCCCGCTCACGGCCGAGGACTGCGAGCAAACCGGGGACGGGAGGATCTCCGAGGGGTTCGCTGCCGAGGGCAGCAAGTGGGGAAGGACTTGTCCTAGGGACGTACCAGGAGCTTGCTGGGCAGACTTCTCCAGAACTGTCAGACTGGCAGCACTGCTGGCTAAAATGCCATTCAGGACAGCTTTAGGTTTCCTCCCTCTCCTTTTTCCTATGTAAATTGTTCCTTTCTTGCTGACATTGATTTGCTGGCCTAGTTTTGAACCAAACGTGGCAGCAAGAGTTGACACGGTGTTGTGGAGCTTGGATTGCATCTTCCCTTTGGTATTTGGTTCCACTGTACTGGACAGAATCTGATTCAGAAGTTTCTTTCGCTTCAGAGTTTTCATTTTATTTATTTTTCGAATAATTGTTTTCATTAACTGTCCGTTATTTCTCTTGGCAACTTTTCTGTCTGAGTCTACTTCCAAATCACTCATGCTGCAAATACTGGGGCTTTGGACTTCTTCTGGCCCTCGGAGCTGGTCCTTCCTCTCAAAGAACTCTCCAGGTCGATGCTGTTCACTTTCAGGCCCCATCTTGCTTGAGTTCTCTGTTCCAACGAAAGGTGCCACAGACAGAATAGGCGGTTTCATTTTAATCGATGACCGGATCTGCCTTTTAGGCCTCCCTCTCTTTTTAGGAAAAGCTTGTCCTGACAAGCTTTGTTTTAGGGAGGGAATTTCAACTTCAGGCTGCAAAATTGGAGGTTCTTGCTCTTCTTTTGACTGCACTGAGAAAACTTTTGATGCTGGGATCTTAAGAGTTCTTTTAGGGGGACCTTCAAGTTCTGGCATTTCCTTGGATTTAGGTCTCCCTCTCTTGGGTTTGTATATGTCAGGTAAGAAATCATCCGACATACACAAGCTAGAGGGTTGTTTGTGAGCACTGTAGAACTTCTGAGTTTGTTTGTCAGTCTCAGCCAGCAGTGCCAGAGACTGTCCATTAGCTTCATTCAGCTTTGGCAACTGATGTTTGACAAATTCGTGCTCCACAAATGAGGACGATCCGATGTTTTTCAGGAATTTGGCCTGTTCCAAATTACTGCTCGATAGTGCACTGTATGAAATGTTTTTAAAAAGCTCTGACCTTTCTAGTTCCAGACCCTTTGGAGGTCGGCATGCGCTTCTTGACACCACTTTAGTCCATCGTGGCTTCCTTCCTTTTCTTTTCTTTAAAGGTTTGGATTGCTGAGGGCTGCTCAGGTTTTTTGTTCCTTGGCAGGATTTCTCAGATGCAGCTATTGCACCGATCTTGAGGAACTGCTTGCTACCAAATAAGCTGGTAAAACTAACTACTGAAGGGGTGACAGTAGTGTGGATGCTTGTCTCAGCTGCCAAAATGGGCTTTTTCCCTGTGGGAGGACTCGTTCTTGAAGTTTCCACGTAAGATGCTTTTGAATCACTTAAGTCTTTCTCAGCACCTTTAAAATCGGTGCCGAGGGTGTGATTCAATGTCCTGTTCAGACTCAGGAGGGTGCTGTCCGAGGAGAACGGCGTTTTGCCCATCGGATCTGAAATGCCTTCCAAGAGCTCTGCTGTGGAACTTAAGTGCAATGAGTTGGACGCCAGCTGAGAGGAGGCTGTGGAGAGGCTCCTGTTCAGGGTTGGGACAGACACTGTGGGGGAAGGAGACGGGAGATTCCCCTCTCCCACTGCACTGAACGGGGACTTGGCTGTCGACACCTCCGAGGCACCTCCTGTCCTGAAGTCTGGTGAAGTGCAATAAACGGGAGGCTGCTTTTCGTGCTTAGATGTTTCATAAATCCCTTTCTCACTGGATGAGTAGGCATCCTGTGGAACACACATTCCTTCATTGAACATCTCTTTGCCTACATCAGCAATTTCTTTCCGAATTGAAAACTTGTCCAAGATACTTTCTTTGCTCTGTTTCATAATGTGCTTCTCAAAGGTTTTGCTGGTAGTATTTTCCTTCAGTAAATCCGCAGGCTCATGGCTTTCAAGGCTACTGAGGTTTGAATTGCAAGGAAGCTTAAAAGGCTCTGAGGAGGGCCCGAGGGAGTCTGCTTTCAGAGTTCCAGAGTCCTTGTTAGCCAAACCAGCCGGACTGCCAATCCCTGCTGGCTTCTTCCCACATTCCTTGCTGACCAATCCCCCGGGACCGCTAATTCCTGGCATCTTCCTCCCAGGGTCCTTGCTAACCGGTCCCATCGGGCTGCCAATCCCTGGTGTCTTCCTTCCAGAGTCTTTGTTAACGAGAACTGTGCTGTTCCCAGTGCCTGGCATCTTCCTCCCAGCATCCTTGTTAAGCAGACCTGTAGGACTGTTTATTCCCAACAACTTCTTCCCAGCATCTTTGTTAACCAATGCTGCCGGAGTGCTGATCCCTACTGGCTTCTTGAGAGGCTCCTTGTTAGTCAGTGCAGTTGGAGTGCTGATCCCTGGAAGTTTCCTCCCCACATCTTTGCTGATCAATCCAACTGCAGAGCTGGTCACTGGCTGCTTCTTTCCCGAATCCTTGTGGACTAACCCTGTTGGAGTGCTGATCCCTGGAGGCCTCTTCCCAGAGTCCTTGCTAACCAATCCAATTAAGGGGCTGATCGCTTGGGGCTTCTTCCCAGAGTCTTTGTTAACCAATATGGCAGCGCTGCCAATCCCTAATGGCTTCTTCCCTGAGTCCTTGTTCACCAATCCAACAGCAATCCCAGAGCCTGGCAGTTTCTTCACCAAATCTTTGTTAACCAATGCACTCGCAGTTATGGTTCCTGGCAGCTTCTTCACGGAGTCTTTCACCAAACCAGACGTAGCTCCACTTCCACTTCCGGGCTTCTTCTGCTTTGTCTTGGAAGACTTGGAAGGAGGACAAGTTGCAATAAGTTGAGCCAATTTTTCTGTGACAGTTGTTGCTCCATTAATTTCTGTTCTATCCTTTAAGTCAGAATTATGGCTACTGATAAGAGTCGGAGGAGACGACTTTATATAATCTGTCATTTCAGAATGCAATGGGGAAACTTTCTTAGATAAAGGGGTTGTTTCTACTTGGATACCTTCTTCCACGTGTAACTCAACTGATGCAACTTCTCCAGCTTTCTTGTAAGACTTTGAAGGGTCCTAAGAGTTAATAAACAAAAAAAGTCTTTAGGAACAGAGTACAAAGTATCACTTTAAGTAACACAGGATCTTTTTATGTTAGCACTTGCCTGGTAACAGGGTTACTGTATAAACAGAGGCTTCATGATCGTATTAATTTTAAAGCAAACAATAGTAATATTAATAACTTAAATAATAAAAGTCATAATAAAATAAACACATGCAGCAAATAATAGTGATACTCATATTTAAAGCAAAATTTTAAAACAGTGGCCATGCTGAGGCTTTCCTGGTGTTAACGAAACCCAAACTCCCTCCCAGTCCGGAAATATCAACCATTTAATCTGTCCCCCAATTGTTATAAATATTCTCCAAAAACATTGTTGATGTTTATTAATAAAAACCCACTAACAAAAAAGTGCTGAGCTATTTATAGTGTGAGAGCACTTGAAGAGCTCACATGGTGCTGAGCAGCAGCTGAGCAGTGCCCTGCAAGGGCTGGCACTGTCACCCTGTCCCTGCACAGCCCTCCTGGCAGCTCAGCCGTGTCCCCCCAGCCCCTGCACCAACAGCTTCTCCTCCCAGCACAACACTGACAGTCAGGAAAATAAGTAAAATAAAGTAAGTCAAGTTATTCTGTTTGCATGGGGGGAAGAGGTGTGGTAACTCACACACATGGAATAACTGAAACTCACACTTACTTCCAGTTTGGACCTAACTGAACTTGAAATTTATTCTGTAAAGGTTAAAATCAAAATTTCAATACCCATTCCCTTCATAAATCCTATTGAGAGCATCTCAGTAAATTCAGCTTTTATTTTGGAAGGACATTCTTTACATCCAGTGCCCCACACATCTCTGCAGTGCAGAGGATACGTTCACTCCAAGCAGGGGCTGGGAACGGAAGGCTCTGAACTCTGATGAGGTAATTCTGCCCAAGGTTCTGATGTCCCCAGCATCAGAAGGACCTGGAACTGTTGGAGCAAGTCCAGAGGAGGCCAAGAAGTTGATAAAAAGACTGGAGCACCTTCCCTATGGAGGCAGGCTGGGAGGGCTTGGAATGTTGAGGCTGGAGAAGAGAAGGTTGTGTGGAGACCTCAGAGCCCCTTGCAGGATCTGAAGGGGCTCCAGGGAAGCTGAAGAGGGACTGTTCATCAGGAACTGGAGTGACAGGACAAGGGGGGATGGCTTCCAGCTGACAGAGAGGAAATTCAGGTTGGATATATGAAAGAAATTCTTCACTGTGAGAGTGGGAAGGCCCTGGCACAGGCTGCCCAGAGAAGCTGTGGTTATCCCTGGATCCCTGGAATTGTCCAAAGCCAGGCTGGACAAGGCTTGGAGCAGCCTGGGATGGTGGAAGGTGTCCCTGCCCATGGCAGGGGTGTGGAATAAGCTGGGCTTTAAGGTCTTTCCCCACCCAAAGTCACTGTGATTCTGTGATTTCGTTCCCAGTTTGAAAACCTCTGTTTGAAGATTTGAAAACTTTCTGACCTTCCATAACAAACACTAAATACAGAGTGAAAGTCATCAATGCCACAGCTGTTCACCCCTCTGCAATAAAAACTGCCATGGCAATGGCCTGGCCCTTCCTGCACTTGATTACAGTCAGCATTACCCTGATCCCAGAGCTGTACCTATGGCAAACACCTACAGGTGCTGAAGGAAGGCTCAGCCTGGATTCCTCTGAAACAGCCAACTTTGGTGCTGATCACGAAGGAAGGATTTGTTCAGTCAGCTGCACCAGCAGGACTTAACCAGGAGGCTGCAGCCTGGATCCAGCTGGACACTGCTGAGATGAGAAGCAGTTGTGTGGATAATGTGGGAGCCTCTCCAGGCAGCCCAAATCCAGAGCTGCTCCTTCCTGCAGGGAAGGGGGGGTTCTTGCTGCTCACCTCCATGCCTGGCACTCACATGGAAACTCCTGAGTCAGCATGACACCACCCCCAGCCTGCAACCCAACCTGCAGCCCACGCTCCTGGAATTCCCTGGGGCAGACTCTGAGTGCCAGAGAGGGAGTAGCCTTCAGAGAGCTGCATCCTCCTTTCTATGGCCTGAAATTCTGACAAGAACTTTGGAAAAAGAATCTCCTTTGTCCAGCGCACTTCAAAAATTGACTTGGGAATTCAGCTCCTCACCCCTGCATTTGCTCAGCCATCAGTAACCACACTCTTCCTTCTTTCTTCTGTTCCCCCTGGGTGCTCTGCCAGCCCCCAGGCCAGGTTCTGTGGTGCTGCCACTGCTGGGTATCTGATGCCTCTTGGCAGCTTCTGCTTTTCCCTGCTCACCTCCGTCTCCAAACAAAGAGCTTGGAAGTGTGAGTAGACACTTAAATAATAAATACATAACTAACAAAACCCTTCCAAACACCAGCTTTGATCTGAGCAAGATGCCAGGATTCTGAAAACAAGACTGCACCATCAAACACAGATCCTTTGAAAGCTGAAGGAGTGTGCCCTGGAAAGCTTCTTCTCATCTAAGGGTGAGTGAGTTTTCCAAGCACACTGAAAATTATTTCAAAGAACATGAATAGCAAAACAGGAAGCAACTAGTGAGACGTCAGACAAGACGTCAAAAAAGTCTGTAATTTTTTTCAGCATTTTAAAATCCAAAATTCTTATATGAGAATTTTTTTTTCCCCCACAGATCTACTTAATAATCAGCATGATTAACAGAAACATTTTGGAGGGAAATTTTTAAGGACAACATTTCATCTGGTAACTTCTAATAGAAACATCTTGAGATGTTTCCTTTGGAGAAGGCTGCAGTGGCTGCAGAAACATTAAAAAAACTCCCAATATCAGCCACAGAGTCACAGCTGCCTCTTGCAATTCTGTATCATTAAAAATTTCAGATTTTTGGCTGAAGTGAATAGCAGGTATTGCTGCCACTAAGGAGAATCCCACTGGAAGAGTAAGAGTATTGTAGACAGATACCAAAATCAAACTGCAATCATGCACAGCCCCAAACTTCAGGAATAAAAAGGACATTTTCTGTGCAGAGGCAACAGTGGAAGAACTGGATTCCACTGCTCATATACTGAGGGAATCAGATAAATCAACTTCAGCCACATCAGCCCAACTTTCCCAGCACTCCTGGGAAACACCCCCTGGGAAACAGCCCCTGGGAAATACCCCCTGGGAAACAGCCCCTGGGAAATACCCCCTGGGACACAGCCCCGGGACACTCCCTGGAACAAAACCCAGACAACCCCAGGACACACCCAGGGACCCCCAAACACAGGGTACAGGACACATCACTGAGTCCCCCAGGACAAACCCCCAGGACACACAGCCACACCCTGGACACACCCTCCAGGCCAGCATCCCCAGGACACAGCCCCAGATACACCCCAGAGCCCCCTGGGACACCCCCAGGACACACCTTGGGATACACCCCCAGGACACCCAGGACACACC
>VYXF01001422.1:55715-67557 GCA_013397295.1 Polioptila caerulea
CATCTCCTGAGTGTTCCACCTGCTCTATCCTCCTGGCCCTACAAGCATCTGCCTCAAGCCTCCTCACTGCTGCCTCAATGCTGCAATCAAATGGACAATGCCATAAAAAACAGACTAGAACAGTCTTCCTGGAATTCTGTGCCTTTTCAGCCCAAATTTCAAGCCCTGTTGCTGTGGTGTCAGATGGAATGAAATGGCCCATCTGGGCACAAAGCTGTTCAAAAGGGTGAGATTACGTTGCATCCAAAAGCATTTTGTGCTTTAAAAACTGAAACATTTGTTCCTGTGCAATCTTTAGTTCAACTGTCTGGTTTAAGAATCCATCCAATAAAAGTATTGCCCAAAGCAATTGCATAAAACATGTGACATTTCCATAAAATTGAATTCTTAGTATTATTCTTAGTTTGACAATGAGATGAACTGAAAATTCCCTATCTCCTGTGTGAACATCCAGTTTCTCTACATGCACCATTCATCTGAGGAATAATAATTCCAGGTCATTTTGATATAAACTATTAACAGGTTATAATCCATCCCTGGGGACATGGGTTTGAGGTGGCCTTGGCAGTGCTGGGAGAACATTTGAACTCCATGATCTTATAGGTCCTTTTCAACCTGAACAGTTCTGTGATTCCAGAATCATCACAGGCACCAACAGCAAAAAAAACTTCTAAAAAGGGCACCAGGGTTTATTACCACTAGACCATTATTTACTGTCATTCTCATTGCAAAAAGCTATTTATTTACAAAAAGCTCAAGAGTAGTGGATCTTTCCAGAGAACAGGGACATCTCTCAAGTCTGGTGTCACTTCTCTACAAAACACAAAACAGTCTCAGCTTCCAACACCTGAAGTAGTTTAGAAGGAACCAGCCTGTTAATGAAAATTGGAATTTCTCTTGAGAAATTTTTTGAGGATTTTTTTATGCACATAAACAGATTTACCCATTGTTTTGGCTGTTGTACTCCAGGCCAGTGCTCAGGCTACAATTCAAAGGAGCATTCTGAGGAATCACAGGAATTGTTTTGTAGTTGTGGCATCAACACATTCTGTGTCATTCCCCAGATAAAAACACTGTTTATTTTTCACCTCCAAGACTTTTTAGTCTTTTCTAAAATCAAGACTGAACTACCAGGAAAACAATGATTCTGTGGAATTAGTCTAAGACAAAAACTTATGTCCCAGATCCTGCAAGAAATCTTCTTGAGCTATGCAAAAAGAAAATAAATCAATTCTTCAGCTTTTCAATTTTTTGCTTGAAATTTTTTTTCAATTGGTGGCTGTGATTTCATCAGCAAACTTCCCTGCATGACCAAAGGCAAGAGAAAGAGCTCCAGAATCCTGCACTCAGCAGTTTGACACAGGAATAAGGAGATGCAGCAGGAGGGCGAGTCCCAGCCTGCTGCCCTGAGAGTTACACAGGCTGCTACTGTCACTTCTTGCCTTTTATGTGCTAAACCTTCACTCCTGCACCTCTGCCAGCACAGCTAAACCATTCCTACACACCATCCTACAAACTAACAGGGCTAAAATGTCTATTTTTGTTCAAGGCTCAGGGTTTTGGGCTTAGCTCAGCAATGTCTGCCTGCCCCAGGACACTTTCTGAAAGAATGAAATCCATACTCTGTGTCAAAAAGCAAAGTGAACACTGCCTGGTTTTTGTAGTATCTACTCATTTTGTTTCTTGTAACACCTGGGAATCTCAGTCATTTCTGTGTTTCCCTTAACTGCTCTATGATTTTCTCCTCAGAAAAAAAAAATAACCCTAACTTTTATATCTACACATTTCTGGAGGACAAATTGTAAATATAGGAGGAAAAATTTCTCCCCTGAAAGGGTGATCAGGCATTAGAACAGGCTGCCCAGGGAATTACCATCCCTGGCAGGGTTCAAAAACGTGTGGATGTGACACTTGGGCACAGGGCTCAGAGCTGGGGAACAGCTGGATTCCCTGACCTGGGAGGGCCTTTCCAACCCCAATGAAACTGGGATTCCAGCTCACCTCCCCTTCCACACTAGGGATAAACCCTCAATTCCTACACCTGAAGACACTCCCCAAGTTTTACAAGTCCTGTCAGCACTAAATGTGAGGAAAAAAGCCTGGCAGAGATGGCAGTGCAAAGGATTCTCCTACTCTTTTCATTTGAGCACTGGTATTCCCAGGAGAAGAATTCCACTACTCCTCTTTGTCTTTCAGTGGTGAACTGTGCACACTGCAAGTGCTAAATTTTCATTCTAATTCTTTTTGCTCCTTTAAAAGAACAGAAAGTTCTGTTTCAGAGCTCCAAGTAAAGCCACACCTGGCTCTGAATGGGTCACATGCTTGCTTTCCCCTCCTCTGCATCCACAGCAAAAAATTCAGGGATAGCTTTCCTTTGCTGAAGTGTAATTTGCAGTGCTAAAACGAACTTTATTACATGGCAGTAAGACAAAAAAAACAACCCTTGGGTATTATATTGAAAACATGTGATGGCTTTAAGCCATCATTCCTATTTATTTCCACACAGACACTTCTAATCCCACTTCAGGAATCAGCAGGATGTTGTTTAGTGTCATTTCTAACAATCCAAAGTGCAAAATGGCAGCAGGGAACAGACAGACTTAAACACCATCTCAGAACAACTTGGGAGAGAGCAGAGGATGTAAAGTGAGTTATCATGAGTCAGGGATTTGAAACTCTTGTAAATAATGCAAATTTAATGCAACAGATCCTCTGCATCACACACTGCTCACCAGGCAGGAGCAGTGACTGCACTGAGAGGAGCTGCAATCTAAACCTGATGTGCTATCAGTGGTGTCATGCACCACACCACACCAGCAATATTCTACAACACCACTAATGTTTGTCTCCCTTTCTACTTTCCATTTGAAATGGGATGGATCTCTAGAAAAAACTCCTGGCGTATAAACAAAGATGTCAAGGATGAAGGATCCCTGCTGTCACCATGCAAATTCAAATATGGATTCTTTTCCCTGGTAAAAACTCCCAGGGCACGATCTCTTGATGCAAAGGGAAAGTCTCCAGACACAGTGGTGCCTTTTGAGTGTAGAATCAGGGAATTATGGAATGTTCTGAGCTGGAAAGGACCCACAGGGATCACCCTGGCCCTACACAGACCCCCCAACACTCCCACACTGGGCATTCCTGGGAGCACTGTCCAAAGGCTCCTGGAGCTCTGGCAGCCCTGGGGCTGTGCCCATTCCCTGGGGAGCCTGGGCAGTGCCCAGCACCCTCTGGGGGAAGAACCTTTCCCTAAATCCAACCCAAACCTCCTTTAATTAACCTAACATTAAACCTCCCCTGAATAAGAGATTTTCAGCTGCAGAGGCCACCTCAATTCAGACATCAAGGGAAATCACTGGTTGGATATTCCAGACTGGCCCAATACTCAACTCATTGCAACAGAGTCTTGTTGAAAATAAAAAAAAAAAGAAAGAAAAAAAGAGAAAACCATCAGTGCAACAACAAACTGTGATCAACTCTTCCCATGTTTTTCAAGCCAAAGTTAGAAACATCATTAGAAATAATAAGCTTGTTCTGAAATGGAAGAATGTAAAATAAAGGCCATTGCCAAAATTTTAAGTTACGCAACGTACACTTGAGAATTTCCTCTTCAATAGGCTGACTAAAAACACCTCTGTTTCCAGTGGAGGAAAACCCCAATGTGAGTGCATTGTAGAGTCTGGAAAAGGCAATTTTAGTCCTTACACATAACATCCAGCACACATGTTTTGTCAGCACATCATTTATTACTCAGAATCCCAGACTGGTTTGGAATAAAAGGGATTTTAAAGCACATCCAGTTCCAACCCTGCCATGGGCAGGGACAGCATCCACTGTCCCAGGGTGCTCCAAGCCCCATCCAGCCTGGCCTTGTGACACTTCCAGGGATCCAGGGGCAGCCACAGCTGCTCTGGGCACCCTGTGCCAGGGTCTCCCCACACTCCCAGGGAGGAATTCCTTCCCAACACTCCATCCATCCCTGCCCTCTGGCAGGGGAAGCCATTCCCCCTGTCCTGGCACTCCAGGCCCTTGGAAAGAGTCTCTGAGGCACTGGAGGCCACAATGAGGTCACCACCAAATTTCACTTCTCTTTAAAGGTGACTCTTCCTCAAGGCCAATTCCAGTCAGGGTATGCCAGGGGAAAGGAAAAGGTCTGGGGATGTCAGACAGACACCACCTCAGCACAAGGTGAGGGCAGGCTCTGCCCTGACAGATTTCTGCAGGGAGCCTTGAGGACAGCACATGGGCTGGAGAAATGGAAATGCTCCCTGAACAGACAACTCCTGCAAAGGAAGGACTCCAGCTTCCAGGGATTCCCTGGATTCCCCTGCTGAATCTCCTGGCATAAGGGCACATTCTAACACTAATCACTACAAAAGGGCATATTCTAACATTTGATTAGCAAAACCTTTATGTTTCTTGGAAAAAAGAGCAGGTTGTAACCAGACTCTTCAGAAATTTAGCATCTATACAACTATATTTGTAATCCTTACCATTTATCCTATTTGCTCTGTCTGCTACTGCTGCTCTTACTGATTACATCATGGAGATCATAAAAACAAATCCTCGAGGCAGGGCTACTTCCTGGAGTTTGGAAAAGCCCTGGCACATCTCTCCAGCATCTCTCTGCATTTACATGCAGATTATCCCCAGGTTGGTTTCTAACTCATTTGGGAAAGTCTATTTTACTTTTCAGACCCTGCCTGAGCCGTTCATGGCAGTGACAGGTGAGATACAGCAAAACAATTGTGAGGAAAGGTAGGAAAAAACGTAAATCCAAGCACCAGAGACAAGCACAGCACATCCAGAGTCCCATCTCAAGAGAGACAAGACACCCAAATCCCTCCACTTTGCTACAGAAAAGAGATTAAACATCTCCCCATTACTTTTCAGAAATGAACCCACTTCAAGTGAACATGGGAATTATCTTTCACTGCTGTTGAAACAACAAATTGGCGAACTGTGAAAGAGCATTTTTTCCTGCTAATGGCCACAAAATAAAACCATTTCTAACTCCAGACACTTCAGTATCAGAGGTTACACAGAAAAACAGCAGAACACGGTGGTGCAGAGATGATGAAGCTTTTAAACACAGCTCAAATGTACCATGACTTGCAAATCACCCCACAGCCACATCACTCACTTGCTTCGAAGGACAGTGCTCGTTCTTCTCCTCTGTCATCTTCCCACTCTTGGGAGCCCTTCTTGGCTGCTTGATGCTGGTTTTTATGGCAGGCCGGCAGACATAATTCTCCAGGTTCTTGGGAGGCTTTTTTGTCCTCTTTGCTTGAAGGCCAATCTTGAGTTTGAGGTTTCCCTCGGAGAAGTTGGTTTCCTTCACTGAGAACTGCTGCTGTGCATCTCCCAGGGCCTCGCTCCTGCCGCTCTCCGCGTTCCCCTCCCGGCTCTTCTTCTTCCCGTCCTCCTCGTCCTTGGTGCAGCCTTCGAGCTCTGCTTCCCCTTTGCCCACCAACGTGCCAATGTTTACCACAGAGGGGCTTTTCCCAGAAAACCCTTCAGAATCAGAAGCCAAGCCTAACATAGCAGTATTCCGAGGGTCCATCACAGGCGGAATATTTGCCTTCGGGTGATTTTTAGGGAAGATTTACAGAGGTTTGTTCCTCAGAAGAGCTGTTCCACTATGGGCAGTCAACATCTTTCACTCTGTGGGAGGAAAGGACAGACAGAATGAACTTGGGTTTTCTAGCAGAAATTAAATTAGTATTAAAACCAAGTGTATTTCAGACAAGCACAGCAGCTGATGTTCCAAGACACCAACCCTTCCAGGCACCTCCTTCAAAACCACAATTTATCTGTAAAACACTTTTAAATGGTAAGTGAAAAATAAAAAAGTATGTGGAAATTATAATTTCCAAATAATCCACAGGACACTTCAAATGATGGCTACAGATTTTAATATTGATCATCAAAGTAATTTTTTTATTTATAGCAAGAGCCCAGTTAGTCCCAGTCTTGCTGCTTCTGGATCCATTGGAAGAGCTGCATCTAAGGAAGGAGCTGGCAAATGAAACCCATGAGAAAGCATCCAAACCCCAGAAATATTCTGGCTTTAATTATCTGAGCCACCAGGAAAGTTGAGCCTAAGCCACGTGTGCATCAGTTTACAAACACGCCACAAAATCCGCTTGCAAGTTCAGGACTTTCCACAATGCAGGAAGAAGGATGGGAGAACAGAAGCCAGCCCCACCAAACATTCACACTCTGGTTTGTGCTTCCTGAAGCATGGGGAGAGGCAAGTTCACACTTCCATCAGCACAGATCCCGTTAGGAATACAGGACTGACCTATTTAGCATAAAATAATAGAGGGAACCTTTTTTCATCTTAACTACAGCAGAAGTCACTTAGAGTCAAGCTCTAAGTTTGTGAGAGTCCCCAGAGCCTCGTGCAGCACTGACCCCCTGCTCACCAGACCCCAAGCCCTGAGCTTCCCTCCCTGCCAGAGAACAAACCAAACTTGTTCTCACTGTAGTTTTATCATGCAGACAAAAATCCCAAAATCCCAGAAATGTTTGGGCTGGAAGGGACCTTCAAGAACATCTCATCCTACCCCTGCCACAGGCAGAGACATCTTCCACGATCCCAGGTTGCTCCAAGCCCTGTCCAACCTGGCCTGGAGCCCTTCCAGGGATGGGGCAGCCACAGCTGCTCTGGGCACCCTGTGCCAGGGCCTCACCACGGAGCCATTCCCCACTGTCCTGTCTCCATACCCTTGCAAAATTCTCTTGCCATCTTTCTTGCAGGCTCCCTTGAGGTACTGAAAAGGTATTTGTTCTGAGGGCATTCTAAGAAGAAAATGTTTAAATATCTTCAGCACTTAAATACCTTCATCATTTTTGAAATTAAATGGATCAGAAACAGGTCTAAAAAAAACACTGATTTGCTGAAAAGTGCATCACAGGCACCAAACCAGCCTGAATCTCCTGCCATTATCTTCTCCAGTCATTAAGGCTGAATTGTGAGGAACAGCACGGAAAGATGTCAAGAACTCAGAATGAGTTTCAAATAAAGGTCTCCAGCACTTTTCTGTGATGTTTGGCCTCCTGGCAGGTCAGCAGGAGCCCACTGGAGCACGTGGCAGGTCCCACATTCCCCTGGCCAGACAAGAACTGGGGAAGCAGCAGCAGCCAGGAGTTGTTTTTGGGGTGGCTCTGGAGCGCAGGCACTGCATGGAAGGGGAAAGGATCAGCAACGTGAAAGGTGACACCAGAGAGCACCAAGGCAACTGCACTGGACACAGGTTGGAGGACAGATGCCAGGATTAGTGGGGGCAGAAGAAATGCTGCTGGGAACACTAGATGCAGCCAGTCACAAAGCCAGGCTTCCCTGGCTACGTCCTCAGAGAAAACAAACTTATTTCCATGTGTTCTGTGCACATTATTCACAGGGTTTCTATCTGCAGCTCTGGCTTTCCAACTCTGCACATCCTCAGAAATCAAAGCTGCTATTATAACTCATAAAACCAGAGGTAATTAGATAAAATCTCTATCTTACAAGGAGAAAAAAATGGGTAGAGCAGTGTGATATGGACACAGAAAGTGTCAGTGGCACTGCCCAGTTCAAGGCCCAACGTTAGTCCAACAGGTTTCACCATGTCACCAAAAATGGGCTTTTTCATATACATCAATGTGCAAGGAAAACTGGCCAGCAGGTAAATAATTCTGAGCAAAAGCCTGAATTTGTATTATCCAAGCCCAAGAACAGGGACAATCCCACATGCCATCATGCAACTCTCAAATCTGTGCTCACACAACTATTTCCTTCTCTAGGGACTGGCGTGCAGAGCACTGACAACACTTCAGACATTTTCTTACAAATAAAATTAACTACAATTCAGATACAAAACCAACAGCAAGACTCACACATTAGAAACTGCAAGACCCAAAGTGCATGGTGGGAACCAGAGCAAAGGAAAGGTGTTCACATCCTCCTCTGTGCTAAGAGGATCAGTAACTATCCAGAAACAAAGTCACTCAACTGATGGCTCCCACAAACACAGAGCAGGTCATTTATTTACCCATTAATTGCTCTCAACACAGACAACAAAAATGCTAATCTTGGCCCTGATCACCATTTTGCCTTGATCTTCTCCCAACTCCCCAGTTACCCCACTAATTCACAGGATATGTGTCTGTCACTCCTATCTCCCTGAATCCCCATGTGCTGCTTCCTCCCTGCCTTATCAAGTTCAAGCTTCCTGTCACTGTCTCCAAGGTGCTCTCAAGTGTACCTTGGCTCTTCCCTTGCTCCTGTTCCTCAGAGCTGTTTCCCGAGTGATGTCACCATTTGTTTTCTTTTCTCACTTTCTCTGTGCTACTCCTCACACCCCGCGTGCCTCACTCGCTGCAGGATCTGCTCCACTCCTCGTGCAGGTTGTGCCTTAAAACCTTGTGGATGTCAAAGCAAATGAGCAGCCAACTGGTGACAGCCACAGTTCAGAGGCAGCTAAAAAAACCTGCATGAATTTACCCTGAAAACTCTGATGCTTTGGGACTTTAAAGATGCAAAATGATCATATTTAACCATGTGAGATAGGTACTTATCCGTGTCTCTGCTTTCCAAGTTCCAAGTCTTGTTCTGAATTATCCTACATCCATGGGATTTTAGGTTAACAAAACTCTTGCTGGATTGAAAATCATCCAGTACCAAATCCCTGCATGGCCTCTCAAGGGATGAGCAAGACACGTCCTCCCCACCTCCCTACAAAGCAAATCACATCAAACTCCCAGCCCCTCAGCCAGCAGGTTCTGTAGATCTCAAATCCCTCCTGAAATTGTTCTTCCCCAAAAAATTAACTATGAACCATTTTAACATCCATTTTGACACGTGCCACCTGGAACTAAGTGGTGTTCATTAATGATTTCTCTAATGCCACACACAGTTTTAATATCTGGCATTCATCCTTATTCCCCTGGTGTCACATCCCAATCTCCTTCTGCCCATCAGCTGCTAAGATTTCTGTTCTTCTGATCCTCTGCTTTCCCAGAAAGAAAATGCCATACATAGGTTGATGCTACTGCCGAATCCCAGATATGTTTCCCCACACCCCCTCAGCAACATTAACTGAGATTTCCCCCTCTGTTCAATTCAGGACACTGGGTTCATTCCTGCTGCTGCTTTTGTCCATGAAAACACACTGTCATGTCAGATTTGGAAGGTGAATATTCTTCTTTGGGTTCTTTTCATTGCTTCAGCTCCAAGGGACATTAAAACCAATTCAGCTGAGTGTCAGAAATCCCAGAATATTACTAGAAACTCTATGGCCTCCCACAGTCCCCTCTCAAATTTCTTGTCTTCTTTTCTCTGCTAAGGAAGACAGCTACCACACTCAGAAAAGAGAAATAAGAAGTGGGACAAAGCTTTACAGTACTTCTCTACATCACAGTCCCTGAACAGGGGAAACAGGTGCTCAAGGCCCCTGGATCACCTGCACAAGCATCCTTAAAATGTTTAGAGATGGAGCCTTTAGAGATGGAACTTTATCAGGAATAAAGTTCCTGTTTGCGTTCCAGGAGGTAACAAATCAAACACTTTCCAACTGGAATCTGCTGGGTGTGTTTCTGACAGACAGACATCCCAGGGGATGTCCTGTCAGGAAGAATATTCCACAGAAGTGCTGGGAGCAGAGGCTCAGGTTTTAGAGCAGGACCTAGGCTTAATGGGAAGAGAGGCAGGGGACAGACATGGTAACACCCTGCAAGTGTGCTCCCTCAAAGGTCATCCAAATTGGGAAGCAGAAATGGAGTTTTTCCAGTGTTTTAACCTGGCCCCAGCTGACACCCTACCTGGCTGCAGGTCTGGAATCACAGCGCTGAATTTGGAGGTGCAGAGTCATTCTGTCGGTTCCCTATTCATATGCAAATAAAGGCAAAATTGCTAAAATCTGCATAACCAAGCCGTGTTTGATGGGAGCAAAGGTTCCTCCACCCTCAGGCTGCGAGTGCCAACATCAGCCAACGCTGACTGCCGAGGGAAAAGCAGCTTGGGAATTCTCCTAAAATATTATCCCATCTGCTCCAGTGTGAGTCAGGAGCTCCCTGAGAGGTCTCTACATCCAGTGCTTTCCAGGGGATTTTTCTGGACAAAACTCATTTATTTATATCCATCTAGTAAAAGCTAAGGGTCACAGCAAACCAGCACTTCCCTTTACCTCCAGATGCTTTTGGTTATTCCCAACCCACCCCATTCCCAGCATGGCCACACCTGTGCCACAGGTAATGGACAGAAAACCACGGACAAACACAGATTTTGCTTTCACAGAACAATCACAATAGGTTTCAGGACAGATTTTTTCCCTTTGCAAGCTGGAGATGGGACTCATGACCTCACTGGAGTGGGAGAATGTGTCCACAACAGCACCAGCCCTTCCAACAGCAGCAGAAATTAATTTTATTTTTAAAAAGCCAACAATCCCATAGACAACAACATCTATTCAAAAATACCTTTAATTCAGTAACTACATGTGCTATTGCCACTTTTCTCTTGTGACAACAGCACTGCCATTTTTACCAATATGTCTGTCTCTTCCACCAAGGAAAAAAACTGCTTTTTATATCCTCCAGGACAGTTTAAACTTTTGAAAACAACTGGGGATGAAAAAAAAAAAAAAAGCTTCTTCTGGAAGTCGTAGCTCAAATTTTGTCACTGGTTATTATCACTCAAACCTTTTTAAGCGACTGCCGACTGCCTGTAGCAATGAATTCAAGTCCAAAAAGAACTTGTGGTAATTTTGTCTTTTAAACCAAGATGTTTCAGACTTAGAACTCTTCAAAATGAAAAAAAAAAAAAAAAAAGAAAATCTCTTTTTATACTCTCAGACAGTTGAGAAAAGCTTTGAGTAAGAACACTCCTTAAGAACTCAAGCAGGCAGACAGATGATGATTTCAGAGCCCATCTCTCCCCATATGTTCAAGCAGCTGCCAGAACTTCCCCGTTTCCCACAGAGGCACCAGGGATGATCCAGAGGTCCTCAAGGATGACCAGGGGAAACACGAGTCTCACAGGATTGACCCCAAAACCCCACACCCCTGGAAACCAGTGCAGCTGCAATTTACATTACTGCAAGGAGGGCAGCCAAAACAAACCAGAAAAGAAGGTGCACTGCTCCTGAAAATGAAAACTGAGGTGATTTCAAAGCCACAAGTTCTGTCCCTGCTCCCAGAGCTCCCAGCACCTCCAGTTTCCTTGAGTGGCTCCTGACAACACACAGCTAGCAGGAGAGTGAATGTGTGTCCCGAGGCCATCGGATGGGAAGCCACATTCCAAACAGCTTCCAGTTCTCTGCTACATAATTAACAGGGAGAAGAACCACAAACCAAGGGCCAAAACCAGGAGTGAGAAAATCAGGAGACCACGGAAGAGAGAGACAAGGATGGGAACACATTTTGGCTTTTGATGTGAGAGATGGGTAAGGCCAAGATAAGGCTCAACCACCTCAACCCAAATTCATGGTCAAGAATGCTAAAATAGGATTAAAAATGCAATAAGAGCCAAATTTCAGAAGTATGATTTTGGAGAGGGGGGATGACAAAGTCTACAAGACACTGACCCAGTAAACCAGCCAGTAACCCAAAAACCCAAAAAACCACATAAATATTTGGCAGGGAGACCCCCGGCTCCGTCCCCCGCATCCCCCGCCGGTCACACGGGGCAGGACCGCGCCGTGCCCGGGGAAACACCGAACTTGGGGGATGCGCAGCCTCGGGCACAGCCCCGCTCCGCAGGGAAGCGGGGGCTCGGAGGGGCCCCCGGCACCGCTGTCAGTGACCCTCCGGCCCCCGACACCCGGCCGAGCGCGGCTGTCAGGCTGCCGCACCCCAG
>VYXF01001422.1:69297-89836 GCA_013397295.1 Polioptila caerulea
CTGAGCCCAGGAACTGCCCCTGCACAGGAGGCACAACTTGTGCCCTGGCAGAGTCCAGAGAGGCTGTGGGGTCTCCTCCCTGGGGATATCCCAGAGCCATCTGGCCACAGTGCTGTGCCTTCTGCTCTGGGATGGCCCTGCCTGAGCAGGGAGGTGGCACCAGATGTGACCCACAGCGCTCCCTCCCAGCCTGACCCAGCCCGGCATTCCGATTTCACGTGGCCATTTCTAAAAACCTGGCGACGACCCGCGAGCGGCTTTCGCGCTGCACCCGCCGAACGCGGCGCGGAGGGGCCGGCCGGGACGAAATCAATGAAATCAATTAAACAAATTAACGCTGTTCATGCAGAAACGCCGGCACTGGAGGCCACGCCCCCAACCACGCCCACGTGGCCACGCCCTCCATGGCCACGCCCCCCGTGTCCCTCTGCGCCTCCCGTAGCGGCCCCGTCACTGCGGGGCTGCGGCGGCGGCGGGAGCGGCCCCGGTGAGTGCGGGGGCACCGCGGGCCCCTCGGTCACACCTCGGGGGCACGGCCGCGTCCTCCCGCTTCCCCTGGGAGCGGCCGCGCCGTTCCGGCCCCGGGTGTGACCGGGAATGGGGAGCGGAGCCCGCGGGCAGCACGTGGGAGGCACTGGGGGGGGCCGGGCCGCGGCGAGCGGGGGTTGGTTTGATTTTATTGTATTAATTTATTTATGTAACCGAGGCGTTCTGCTCGCTGATGGGTGGCTGCAAATGTGCCTTTGGGGTTGTCTGCGTGGTTTTGGAGGGGTAAAACCACAGAAATCCGCGCGTTTCGCTCCCGTAGCGCCCTCGGTGCCCCGGGGCTGTTCTGAACCTGGCCCAGGTGCGCTCAGGTGAGCGGCCGCGGTTTCCATCTCCTGTCCCAGGGACAGAGCCCCAGGGCAGCCCCCACAGCTGCGGTGGGATTTCCTTCGGGGATTCTGCTCGGGCTGCCCAAAGTTAACGGCAGGTTTTTAAAGAGGTCAACAGCAAGTTAAAAAAAAAAATCAACAGGAAGTTTTTTTTTAAAAAAAACGAACAGGAAATTTAGAAGTATTGACAGAAGTATTTGTGACTCTTAAATTTTCCTGGTTATGTCTGAGAAAGCAGCTTGCCCGTCCCTGCTTTCTGTGCAGCTCAAACCGGTGTGAGACCGAGGGGGTCGGTTCCCACGTGGAGCAGGATTCCTCCTTGCTGTACCATTTGTAAAACGACCAAAAACTCCTCTGCAGGATGAGACCTTTCCTCATTCCAGAAATAGAAAGAGTGGGGGTTGTTTTCCCCGTGTTTATTTTAGCTGAACGAATGAAAACCGCCCTCCCCTGGGGGGCTGCTTTCCCCCTCGCAGCAGTAACAGGTGGAAATGCTGTTCTGTGCAGGTGAACCAGCTCTGTCCTGCTCAGCTGCAGGTAACCACCAATTCCACTGAGGCAGCACCTCCTCCTGAGGAATTAAGGTAATTAATACTCCATTTGAATTCAACTTATTGCACCCAAGAGTTCTCCAAGTGTCCTTGTTAGGCTCTGTCAGTGTTTTCTCCTCGGGAGGTTCTGTGAAGGAGGCCTTGGGTGCCAGCAGAGAGGGCAGATGTAACCTCTTTACTTCTCTCTTGGCCTTCATTTGTGCATCACAACTGCTCAAGTGTTTTGTTCTGGGTTTTTCCTCCTGCTGTAACCGAGGGTGGCTGAGCAGGAGATACTGGTAAATGATCAGGATGAAGCTGGAGACACAGAAGCACTTTCAGTCTCTGCATTATTCCAGTTCCTTCATAATAATCTCTGCTGCAGCTCCTGCATCTCTCAAGAGCTGCAGTCAAAATTCCTTTCCCAGTCAGTCCCAATAAAAGACTGTTCTCCTTGCTAAGGAAAGTTGAATATCTTCATTTACAAAGAGGTTTTTTTTCTCTTCATGTCTCTGAGAAAATGATAATACCACATAATTAAAGGAATAGTTTTTATTAGTTTTATTTATATTTTATTAAGGTTTTAAAAAAATATTAATGGAATAGTTTTTCTTTTAAACTGTTCGTAATTTTTATTTTTTAATAGCATGGTTTTCATTTTATTATTGTATTAATAGTTTTCCTTAGGCAAGTGGTGATGATCACCAGCCTGTGTTACTGCAGAGCATCTGACACTTGGTCTGAATTATTTGTGTGCCTTGTCATGGAGGCCTTTCAACATAAACAGTTCTCTCCCAGCATAAGATAATCAGGCATAACAAAACTGACTAAAATATCCACTTCTGTTTCTGCAGGAAAATGCTGAGAAGTCTGAAAGGACTCATCTGCCATTCTCTGAAGGTGAGTCCTGTAAGAGTCTGTTGTTATTTCCAAGATTTCTACTTTCCCCTGGCCTGGAATGACAATTTACAGCTTAAAAAGTGAGATTCTTCTTACCTTTGTCAGCTAAAACCTTGGTGGCTTCTCTAAGCTGGGGGTATAAACTCCCATTGTAGGCTCAGGAAAGAGCTGGTCCAGCATTTCCACATTTCCCTGAGGAGACTGGGGAGAGGGAGCCTGGCTGAAACCAGGATTCTGAGATCCTGCACCTTCCATTCACGTATTTCTCAGGAAAAGGGGATTATTCCACTTGCTCTGCATGGCTGGAACATCCAGAGGAAGAAGCCACCAGCCTTGCACAAAGCCTGTGCTGCTGGTGGGAAGAGTTTTGCCAAGAATCATGGAATATCCCGAGCTGGAAGGGACCCACAAGAATCCTGGAGTCCAACTCCTGGCCCTGTCTGGACACCCCAACAATCCCACCCTGTGCTGGGAGCTCCACAGGCTCCTGGAGCTCTGGCAGCCCTGGGGCTGTGCCCATTCCCTGGGGAGCCTGGGCAGTGCCTGAGCACCCTCTGGGGCAAGAACCTCTTAATTTTTTTTTATTTTCTGAGCCAGAAGGATGCTCAGTGCTTGGGGTGGGCACAGTGATAGCAGCTCTGCCCCAACCCACAGCAGCCCTGTGCTATCTGGAGAGCCTCCTTAAACCCTAACCAGCAGCAGGAGCTCATGGTGCAGCTCTGGAATGGCTTCCTGAGGATGGGAAGGAGTTCCAGCTGTGTTGTTTGCAGCTGCCTTCTCCAGGCTGTTCCCCTCAAGCACAGCAATGTGGCTGAGGGTGGCTGCAGCTGCCTTGTGCAGCCCTGGCTGTGCAGGGCTCCCCTTCCCAGCATTCCCAGAGCCCAGGATCCATGGAACACCTGGGAACAGGCCAGCATTCCCAGAGCCTAGGATCCATGGAACACCTGGGAACAGGCCAGCATTCCCAGAGCCTAGGATCCATGGAACACCTGGGAACAGGCCAGCATTCCCAGAGCCTAGGATCCATGGAACACCTGGGAACAGGCCAGCATTCCCAGAGCCTAGGATCCATGGAACACCTGGGAACAGGCCAGCATTCCCAGAGCCTAGGATCCATGGAACACCTGGGAACAGGCCAGCATTCCCAGAGCCTGGGATCCATGGAATGCCCAGGAACAGCCCAGCATTCCCAGAGCCTGGGATCCATGGAACACACGGGAACAGCCCGGCATTCCCAGAGCCTGGGATCCATGGAACACCCGGGAACAGCCTGGCATTCCCAGAGCCTGGGATCCATGGAACACCCAGGAACAGCCCGGCATTCCCAGAGCCTGGGATCTCTGGAACACACGGGAACATCCCAGAGCCTGGGCTCATTGAAGATGCGGGAACAGGCCGGGATCAGTGGAAGATGCAGGAACAAGCCGGGATCAGTGGAAGGTGCAGGAACAGTCCGGGATCAGTGGAAGGTGCAGGAACAAGCCGGGATCAGTGGAAGATGCGGGAACAGCTCCACCTCATGGCTCGGGTCTCCCAATCCATCTCCAGGCACCACGTGATGATTCGCTGCCATTTCAGGGATCCCAGGGAGGCGATTCCTGTCCTCTGGCAGATGGAAACTTGCCCCGAAAGCCTCTCCTGCTCCGGGGGAAACGGCGCTGGGAGAGCCTGCTGGATGTGCTGGGGGAGGCTGTGCAGAGCTGCTCAGGGAGCTCCGTGGGTGTTTCTGGCGTTCCAAAGCCGAGGGATGGATGCTGAGCTTTTGTTCAGGAGCAGGGACCAAGGGGCACCTTGCTGCTTTGAACTCAGGACATGGAATGCTGGTGTCCTGAGCCATCTGGAGGCAGTTTAAAATGTGGATTCTCTCCCAGGTGGATTTTGTAAATGGAAACGGTGATTGGTGAAATGCAAGTCTGTATCTCTGGGGCTCAGAGCAGCTGTGAGCTGGACCCTCCTCACTGCCTGTGTCGGCTTTGTAGCACCTCAGGGAAGAGCCATTCCCCCTCCAGGTCCTTGGGAGCTGCTTCCACACCTGCAGCCCACAAAGGCAAAGTTCCAGAGGGTTTTGGGAAAGAGCTGTTGTGCTAAGGCTGCAAGTGACAGTGTAAAACAAGGTCATTGCAGGGGACTGGTGGAGCCATTTACAGATGGGGACTGGTGGAGCCATTTACAGATGGGGTGTGCTGTGTTGACAGAAAAAAGTAGAAATTTAATGTGTCTGGCTGCAAGACCAGAGGACTGATCTTAAAGTCTCCTCACACTTGCATTCTGACTTCCACTCCCTTCAGAGAACTCACGAGGAGCTGGTTTGTGTCCCATAGGGATTCCAGGTCTTGCTGAGCTCACTTTGGGCTTTTTATAACATGAGATTGCTAATATTGGTTTGATGTGAAACATTGTTCATCTGGACATCCCTAAAATCTGAACAGAGCAAGAAGTTCATCCTTGCTTCATTTTCCTTCACCACTGCCGGTCAGGGATCAGGATTTGTGTGATGCCCCTGGGAAAGGATGAGCAGGGAGCTTCCCTGCCAGCTGAGCAAAGCTCACAGCCCTCACACACTCACCTAGGGCTCGAGGAGGAGGGAATGTGGGATCACAGAATGAACTGGGTTGGGAGGGACCTCACACAACATCCAGTCCCACCCATGGGCACCTTCCTTAGACCAGGCTGCTCCAAGCCCAATCCAACCTGGCCTTGGCCACTTGCAGGGGTGGGACAGCCACAGCTTCTCTGGGCACCCTGTTCAAGAGAAATGAGAGGGACTCTGATTCCAGGCTGGGAGTGACTTAGGGCTGGCATTCTCCAGGTGATCAGGTGACAAGAGTCACCTTCTGTCATTATTAATGTATTAAATGGGCATCTTGGTGCCTTGCTCAAGGCTGTAAATTGCCACCTCCGTGGATTTTATACTAAACAGAGCCAAATAAGCCATCCTAAAGGATCATTTGGATTTGAGGAGGAAAAGGGCAACGTGGGAACAAGATGTATTGGGTGATCTCCCTATTTGCACTGCAGCTGTTTGTTCAGAGGGTCCAGACTAGTTTCATTCCTTCCCTTACAGGAGGGCAAGTGCCCAAATGCTGATTCAAGCATCCAGAATGTGGGTAATGCCACTTCCTTTCACTGGAGCCTTTGTGGCTTTGCAGTGGCCCCCTGAGGAGCACTGGGGTGGCAGCAGAGCTGTGTCATTCCATGGGGAGGGAGCTGAGACAGCTGTCCCTGGCTCTGAGCTTTGCATTCTGCTGCTCTCACCCAGGCAGACAAAATAGGAAACTGCTGGCTCTGTTCAGCTGCAAGTGGCCCTGTCAGTGCTGTGAGGGGCTCTCAGCTTCTCCCAGAGCCTGTCTGGAGGATGCACTTTCTAAATCATTGACAAATGTTTGTGTTTTCTTTCACCACAACATAATAAAATGCTTGTCCTGCCACTGCTCACTTTCTTGCCTGTTTTGGCTGGGCTTTGCAGGCAGGCTTCAGCAGTCTGTCTGGGGAAAAATGAATTAATCAGCTTAGCTGGCTGTTTTGGTTTCTCAGCCACGTCTGTATCCTAATGCCAGAGTCTGGATGCAGGGACACAGTCAGGGAAATCAGTGAGGGAATGTAATTATAAATATCAAATAGTGGGCAGAGCTGCACTAATCCCTCAGTAATTGAGGCGATTATGGGTTGCTAGACAGCCTGAATTTTCAGGGTGCTGCCACTCTTCAATGTAGGCAGAAACATGGTGGGCTCTTCCCAGCAGGGAGGCCTTAGTGGCTGGATGTGGGATCTTAAGGAATTTTGTGGGGTAAAACTCAGGTGTAGAGCTTGGCTCACTGAGGTGGCTTCAGGTAGAACTGGCTCAGGTGGGAATGGTTTCAGTGCAGGTATCTAGATGTGAAATCTGGTTCTGCAGCATGTGGGTTTTTGTGATGAATTTCCATGCTAATGCTGAGTTTTTCATTCTAATTGCAATCAGAGTTCAGCTCTGGGTTGCACGTGCCTCGGTGGGATCACAGAGTGTGAGCCATGAGTGCTCAGAACAGACTCCCTGCGTTGTTTTTTACCAGTGATCCTTGGCTGCTGAGAGCTTTGTTGCCTCTTTGCCTTGTTCTCCCCTCAGCTGGACCGTGGCTGTGCCCTCCACACGGCGGTCAGGGATGGCCTGAGCTCTGTGTCCAGCCAGGATGTCCCAGCAGAAAGGCCCCGAGCAGTTTTCCACACCAGTGAGAGCGACCCGGTGAGTGACTGCCCCCACTGTCCCTGCCACGGGGATGGGGGTCCTGGGTGTCTCCAGGACCTTACTGGGAGCCAGCAGTGCTGCCTGGCACTGTGCTGTTCCAGGGAAGGGGGTACACAGACCTCAACCAGGGATCCAGCCCCAGGGGAACGGGCCATGGCTGTGCAGGGCACCTGCTCAGGATGGGGCTGCTCTGCCTGAGAGCTCCTGGGAACAAGTGTTGATCCCTCCTCCAGAGCTGCACAGGTGAGAGTGCATTGCAGAAGCTGGGACGTGGCTCAGCTTGTCACCAGACACCATTAATTTCAACTCCAGGGTTATTCTTCCCTGGAAAAGCCTCCCTGAGTTGGCTGTGAAGGGGATAAAAACCACACCCCAGATGACCTCAAGCTCTGCAGCATCCCAATTCCAGCCTCACACTCTGTCTCAAGCACCAAATGAAGGGGAATAAATGAATGGAATGAGCCTTTGAGGTGCTTTTCTGCTGCCTGTGTAATTGGAGTCTCTCGATGCCGATTCCTCCGGGGTCTCTATGGAAACAGCAGCAGGAGATGATCTGCTGCACGTGACCCGGTGTCTCCACGGATTGCACAGCACAGGCCAGATGGCCACGATTGTCCCCACTGTCCTGTGCCTGCCTTTTTGTTGCCAGGCAACTGGCTCTGGCATTCTGACTTGTGCCTGAGCTTTGGCACGGCTTTGGCCGGCCCAGCCCTCCCCGAGCTCGCGGGGTCGCTCCAGCAAACCCTGGTGCTCACCAGCTCCTGCTGAAACCCTGGTGTCACCAGCCAGTCCCGTTTAAATGGGACTAAGAAAGCCACTAAACAGGAAATTTTTCATCAGAGTTTATGTACACTGCCATTAGCAAAGCGCCAAGTGACTGAACGTGAGGTTATAGACAGTGACCCACGTGTAGGAGAGTGAAGGAATTTGCCCAAAGTCATGCAGCAAGTCAGGGATGAAGTGAGAATGAGTGTGTGCTCTGGATTCCTGCTCTTCTCTTTGAGCCTTGCAAAACCACAGGTGCTGTTGGTCTGTGTCCAGCACGTGCAGAACTCCAGGGAATCCGGAGTTTGAAATAAGATTGGGAAAAGCCTGAAGTGTCACTTCATAGTTCCCCTCAGGTGACACCTCTTGACCAGCCAGGATTTAACATTTCTCCCCCTGTTGCAAAGATTTCCTGACAGTGAACCCCAGTTTGGCAGCTCCAGCAGCTCAGCCCTTTGCTGGAGTTACCAAATGGTTTCTTCCTAGAAATCATTCCTTGAATCAGTTCCTCAAATCCTGCAGCTGTGCCAAGGAAAACCACAGAGCCCAGGACACCCTGGCCTCCCTTTCCTAGGGAGGTGTGGAACAGGGGGTAGTTGCCAAGGGGAAGGGGCAGAAGGTGAGAGCAGGGGGGCATTTTGTGCTGAAAGGCTGCAAATCTGGTCTGAAGGGAAGGGAAACTTAACAAGAATTCTGTGTCCAAAAAATCCATGGATATGCAACAGAGCTACCAGCAGTGCTCCATGAAGAGTCCATCAAAAACTGGGAAAAGCCAAATATTCCTGGCCAAGCAGGAATAACCAACACATAAAAATGCTTGCACATGAAATAAAGAAAACAAGGAACTTTTTATATTTGTTGTTGTGCATGTCAGTTTTTATACATAACAAGAATAAAGAGGAGAATACTTCTACTTTAAATCCATGGAAAAGTGCAGAAAGCAGAGCAGGACAAGACCTAAGCTTCAAAGATTACAAAAAAATTGTTAAAAGTCACACAGGCAGAGCTGCAGAGTACTGTCCTAATTAGACAAGACACAAAAATGGATGACTTGAGCTGGAGGAAATAAGTAAATGCTTTGCAGGTATTGCATGGCAGGAAAAGAGAATAATGAAGGGAAAAAAGTAAGTGTTAAATTCTCAGATCCCAGTGACAACAGCTTCTTGCTGTCATTATGGTGAGACCTGTAGGTAAACACTAGAAATAAATGCAGGATTCAAGTCCAGTGGAGGAATAGCCCTGATCACTGAGGTCACCAAAAGGGACTGGAAATTATTGCCCCAGAAAAGAGACTGTGAGTTTTTAAGCCTCCAAGCCCAGTAGCCAAATGGCACTGTGGGAATTCCTCCTGGGAGGCAGCAGCTCGAGGCAGAAAACATCATTTTGTCACAAGAGAAAGTGAATGTGACACCAGCAGGTAACTCAGAAGGTAGTCACACCTTTGTTAAGGTTTGGGGGGACTGGTGAAAGGTGAGGTAAATTCATGGAGCACAGGGCCACTGGTGCCCCCAAAACACCACAGTTTGTACACGAGCTCAGGGAATCCCTTCATTCTTCAGTGCCAGGTGGGATCTCCTTTCTTTAGCCTCTTCCAAAGCCAGCAGTATCCTGACACCACAATTCCTGCTTTCTCTTGCTCTGCCTCACATTAAGAGGGTATTGCCTGTGAGCATTGCCTCCCTGTCCCACCCTCCCAGGAAAGAGGCATCACCTGTGTGACAATTCCCATTTTCCCTTCCAGGCCAAGCACACGGAGCAGCACGAGGGGCGTCTGTACAACATCCCCCTGGAGGAGGTGAAGGCTGTGTTCCCCCATGGGCTGCCCCATCGCTTCCAGCAGCAGGTATTCCAGCTTGGAGGGATTGCACTCAGGGTGTCCAGAGCAGCTGAGGCTGGCCCTGGGTCCCTGGAAGTGTCCAAGGCCAGGCTGGATGGGGCTTGGAACAACCTGGGATAGGGGAAGGTGTCCCTGCCCAGGGCAGAGGATGGGATGTGATGATCTTTAAGGTCCTGTCCAACTCAAGCCATTCCATGACTGTGTGGGAAGAACCAGATCCACTGGTGACTGTGTTTTCCTGTTGGAATGAGAGAGAGCACGAGTGCAGTTATTCCTGGCCCTTCCTGTTTTCAACATCTTAGAGAAATGAGTCAAGCACCCAGAGCAGTGGCAGAAGAATTTGAGGGTTCCACCTCTGGCAACCTTCATTCTAGTGCTTTTCATCTCTTACATCCAAGCACATAATGAGTAACAGAAATACTTTCCATGGCTATATTTCTGCGTGAAACAGGCTGTCTCATGAAATAAGTTTATATCTGCAACAAAACAATCTTGTCTCCTGCTTTGTGTAGTGAGGCAGACGGAGCCTGTGCCAGGCTCTGCTCTGTGTGCAGCTGCCTGCCTGAGTCAGGAACAGACTCCTTACCTGTGCATATCCAGGTCACTGAGTTGGATTCATGGACAGGCCAGTCACCCACGCCCCAGTGTCTGGGAACAGGGTGGAACTGATGCAGAAAATCCTTCCTGGCCTCAGGAAAGACAAGAAGGTCCTTTCACTGAGGGGAAGCAGCACTTGACCAACTCCGTGTGTGCTGCTGGGCAGAGCTGGGGGTGTTGGAAGCCTCCAGGCAGGGATGGAGCTGGGCTGGGGGCAGCTGTGCTCAGCCAGCTTGGTTGCATCTGGTCCTTTCTCAGATCCAGACCTTCAACGAGGCGCGTGTGATGGTGCGGAAGCCGGCGCTCGAGCTCCTCACGTACCTGAAGGGCTCCAACTTGGCCCACCCTGCTGTCAGATATGTGATCTGTATCCTTTAACTCGGGGGTGGAATGAAGAGAAACAATTTGTGCAGGTGAGAGGGTTGTTGTGAGCCTGAGCTGGTTCAGTCTCCAGGAGGTGGTTGTGCCACGTGGTCTGTGGTCAGTGCAGGGAGTCCGGGCACTTGGGGAAACTCAGAGCTTGGATCCCTCTAATCCAACTCATGGCACAGACCTACAAACAGGGCGTGGGGCTCCTCAGCTCTGCTCAGTGGGGTGGGGGACAGGGAGAGGGAGCTCTCTGGCTTTGCTGGATGAAATGCCATCCTTGCTTTGACGAGCTCTGAACTCCCTTTATGCCCTTTCTCAAGGAATCACAGTCAAGTACAAACTGAAGTGGCTTTTCAGAGACTTTCCTTGACAGTTCTTGTTGGAGATGGTGAGAGAGGAACAGGGAAGACCATGACCCTGTGCCACGTGGTTCACTACTGCTCGAGGCAGGGCTGGCTGGTGCTGCACATCCCAGATGGTGAGAAAACCAGGGCTCTGGTACCACTCCAAACACCAAAAGAAGCTGTTTCAGGAGCTGTAGGATAGCCCACCACAATCTATCCTTGTTTTTCCGTAATGGAGAAGGCTCAAAAAACACAAAAGCCCCAAAGAAAGTAGAGCATAATGAGTTATTTTCACCTGCTCACACATACTTTGGTTTTGTCCATTGTTAACGAGCAGGGGAAGAGATTGTTTGGGGTCTGTGTGCCCTCCTCTGACCCCAAGGGAGAGCTCTCCAGTAAGGATGGAGCTGCATCCACCTCTGGGGTCCCAGCACAGGAAGGACTTGGACCCGTTGAAATGAATCCAGAGGAGGCACCAAGATGATCAGAGAGATCAGGGGAGCAGCTCTGCTGTGAGGAAAGGCTGGGAGAGTTGGGATTGTTCATCCTGGAGAAGAGAAGGCTCTGGGTATATCTAATTGTGGCCTTCCAGGACCTAATGGAGCTACAAGAAAAATGGAGAGAGACTATTTACAGGGGAGTGGAGGGACAGGACAAGGGGGAATGGCCTCTCACTGCCAGAGGGAAGGGCTAAGTGGGATATAGGGAAGAAATTCCTTCCTGTGAGGGTGGGCAGGCCCTGGCACAGGGTGCGCCTGGATCCCTGGAAGTGTCCAAGGCCAGGCTGGACAGGGCTTGGAGCAGCCTGGGGCAGTGGAAAGTGTCCCTGCCCATGGCAGGGGTTAGGACTGGTTGATCTTTAAGGTCCCTCCCAACCCAAACCATTCCATGATTCTGTGACTTTCCTTACCAGAGTTGCAGAATAATGACAGGCAACACAAACACCTTCACCACCTGCACCTCATACCATTATTTTGCCTAAAAAAAAAAATTACATTCAAAACAACTGTTTTATTTTGCTCACAGCTCATCTCTGGGTGAAGAACTGCAAGGAGCTTATGCAGTCTTCCTACAACAAGGACCGGCTGGATCAGCCTCTGCAGGCCTCAGTCTGGCTCAAGAACTTCAAAACCTCCAATGAACGTTTCCTGCAAGAGGTTTGTGGCTGCAAACCCCACCCACTGCCCTGTGCTGGACTTCAGGTGCTGTAGGAAAAGCACTTGGGATCCCCTCTGTGGGGATGGCTGCTGGTGGTGGGTACTTCTCCCAGATTCTGCAATCCAGCCGTCCGTTGCCTCCTCTCATTGCCAGTCTAATCATAGTTTTCTTTCCACAGATAAAAACACAAAAAAAATACATGTGGGGCAAACGAGAAAGCACAGAGGAGGGAAGACCTTTGAGAGAAGTGGTGGAGCAGGTAAGGAACAGCCACAGCTGCTGGTGTGGTCTCACCTTGCACCAGAGGATCCCATGGCTGTGTTTGTGGAACAGATTGCTCCTAAAGATCTTAGAGATGTGAGTGCTGGGGAATAGAAGGTGTCTCCCTGTCAACAAAAGATCTGGTGGAGGATGTGGATCTGTAAAGAAAATTGTACAGAGAATTTGGATAGCAGACAAAGAATTTAAAATTCCCATGTTTTGATGCTCAAGCTGCTCCTTGGAAGGGAAGGAAGAGGCTGTTGACTGTCAGTTTGTCTTCCCCTGAGGAAGGGCAGCCCAAAAGTCACCAGCATCACCCCCTAGCAAGAAAAGCAGGCTGAGCTCTGTGCCTTGTGCTCCCTGCAGGGTCTGGCTCGTGTCAGGAGTGCCAGTGACGCCGTGGGGGTGGTGCTGAGGGAGCTCAAGCAGCAGAGTCACCGCGGCTCCTTCCGGCTCCTGGTGGCCGTGGACGGCGTCAACGCGCTCTGGGGACAGACCTCGCTGAGGAAGGAGGACAAGAGCCCTGTGAGGATGATGCCTTCTTGGGGTGCCTAAAAACAGAGGGAATTAAGGGATTAAAAAGCAGTTCTATTTATTGAAGGGCCTTCAGGTTCATTTTGGGCAGATGAAGCCCCCCAGGGGCTACACCCAAAAATGGATGATGGGTCACAGGTTTTCAAACTTTTCTAAGTTTGGTCCATTTGGATACTGGGGGTTGATTTTCCAATTACAGCGTCAGATAATGAAGTAATTTACGCCAAGTTTGGTCCCCCCAACTCACTTTTGTTTATATTTCTCGAGGCCTGAGCCAGTCAGGTATCCTTGATTCCCAGGCCTTCCACCAAAATGGGAGAACAGCAGCTGACACTGTGCATGGCCCTTAGAGTGACACACCAAAGAATTGCAGGATTACAAATATACATATATAAAATATAAAAGCTAAAATCCTAAGGCATCATTCCCCCCTTCATCACTGCCCCAGAGCTCTGCCCTGGGGACAGCCCTGATTCCTTCAGCAAGGGGGAGCAGGGAGGGTGTTTGGTTGTTTCTGTTTTATGGCAATCCCTGAAAATGTTCAGGCTTTGGAGGCACCTAAAAGGTTCATATTGTGCTTTAGACAATATTGAATTTTTACTGTCTCTCTGTGAGACAGAAGTGCAGGTGGGTGTTGGTGGAGAGGCAGGGCCTGGTGTTGCTCAGTGCAGCATGACTCAGGTTCGATGCTGCAGGGCTAAGGGAAAGCAAAGAAAAAAAAATGTGCCTGAAGGATACAAATGATCCTGCCAGCCTAATTGGAGGGAGGGGAGGGGATTTCTTGTCTGCTGCTGGCAATAAAAAAGTGATGCAGACAATCTCCACCAGGTTTCTCCAGAGGAGCTGACGCTGGTGCACAACCTGCGCAAGATGGTGATGAACGATTGGGTGAGTTCCAGGCTCTGCCTTTAGCTGTGTCACTCCCAGCAATTAAAGCTGCCACAAGGCCAAAGCTACGAGTCCAGCACAGCTGAAGGAGAGCACAGGCACAGCATCAGTGTCTCGTCAGTGTTTGTGACACCACCTCAGGTCAAATCTGTAGCAGCATTTCCTGATTGCTCTGCCAAGCTCTGGTGTAGGACCCTGAGCTGGAGGTGTGTGATAGCCCTTGGGACAGTTTTGATTTTTTTGAACTAATGAGAACTTCTGGTTTCTAAACATTTTGCTGTAGGAGGTCAACTCCTGCTGCTTTTTCAATCCCCTGAATGCTCAGAGCTAGAACAAGTACACTTCAGATTTAAAGGTATATAGGAAATCCTTTTTCAGGTATTTCACTTGTTTGCATATAGAAAGCCCATTATAGGTAAGGAAAGTTTTAATGCCAGCCCTGGGAACATGAGTTGTGTATTTTCCCTGTGCTCACATGGACTTGGAGCAGCCAGGATTAGTGTGGTCAGGAGCATAATAAAAAGTTAATCTTGTAGCATTTTTGAAGAATTCACATCCCAAAATGGGATCTTAAAGCCCACTCAGTCCCACCCCATGGCATGTGCAGGAACATCTTCCACTGTCCCAGGCTGCTCCAAGGTCCAGTGTCCAACCTGGCCTTGGGCACTGCCAGGGATCCAGGGGCAGCCACAGCTGCTCTGGGCACCTGTGCCAGGGCCTGCCCACCCTCACAGGGAACAGTTCCTTCCCAATATCCAATCCAGCCCTGCCCTGTTACTGTGAAACCATCTGCCATTGTCCTGTCCCTCCATCCCTTGTCCCCAGCCCCTCTCCAGCTCTCCTGGAGTCCCTTTAGGCCCTGGCAGGGGCTCTGAGGTGCCCCTGGAGCCTTCTCCTCTCCAGGTGAGCACCCCCAGCTCTCCCAGCCTGGCTCCAAAGCAGAGAGGCTCCATCACTGAACCTTCATGGCCTCCTCTGGCCTTGCTCCAGCAGCTCCATCCTCCAAGAAGAAGGTGCCTCGAGGTTGATCCTAAACCAGCACTGGGTTTGCAGCTTACAGGATTTTTATTTCTGATCTGCCTTCCAGAGTGGAGGTGCCATTGTGACCACCCTCAGCCAGACTGGCTCGCTCTTCAAACCCAGCTCAGCCTACACTCCCCAGGAGTTGCTGGGAAAGGTGAGTCACGGCCTCTTTTGCATTTTTTTCCCCTCTTCATATTGGGAAACAAACAAAATGAAAGGTCTGAAGCTGCTGGGGAGTGTTCAAAGGAGGGACATGAGGATGGTGAAGGGTCTGGAGGATGAGGAGCATCTGAGAGCATTTGGTCTGTCCAGCTGGAAAAAAGATTGAAAGGAAACCTCAGCTCCTCAGGAGGGGCAGCTCCAATTTGTGCTCCCTGTGACCAGGACAGGACCCAAGGGAATGTCTGGAGCTGTGTCAGAGGAGGAGGGTTGGGCTGGATATCAGGAAAAGGCTCTTCTCCCAGAGGGTGCTGGGGCACTGAACAGGGAATGGTCACAGCCCCAAGGCTCCCAGAGCTTGAGGAGCGTTTGGACACTGCTCCCAGGCCCAGGATGGGAATGTTGGGGTGTCTCTAGGGCCAGGAGTTGGACTGGATGATTCTTGTGGGTCCCTCCCAGCTCTGGATATTTCATGACCCCATGACTGAGCTCTGGTTGAGCTCCCAAAGTGTCTGGGGCCGCGTCCTCCCCCAGCCCCCACAACTGACCCCGGCTGACCTGCCTTCCCAGGAGGGGTTCGATGCCTTGGACCCCTTTGTGCCCATCCCGGTCCCCAACTACAGCCCGAGAGAGTTCGAGAGCTGCTACGGCTACTACCTGGAGCGCAAGTGGCTGCAGCACGAGAGAGGTCAGTGCCCGGGGAGGGGCCAAAAGCGGGGCTGTGCCCGGGGCTGTGCCCGCCCTGCGGTGCCGGAGCCCGCTCCCTCCCCGCCGTTCCCTCCCTCCATCTCGTGTNCGGGGCGGGCCCGGCCGTGACGCGCCCGCGGTTCCTGCGGCGGGGCCATGCCGGGGGAGGCGGTCACGCTGCAGCTCGGGCACTACTCGGGCTGCGTGGGCGCGCACTGGTGGGGGCTGCAGGTGCGGNNGCGGCGTGGGCTCGCTGAGACCCGACGGGGCGGGCACGGAGCCTCCGGTGACCTGGTGAGTGCGGGGCGGGGCGGGACGGGAGCGGACGGGACGGGGACGCCGCAGCTGCCGCCGCTTTGTGCCGCAGGGATGGGGCCGTGGCCGATTACCGGGACCGCGCCCCGGCCGGGGGCTGCGCGCCGCGGGGCACCGGGANCCGGGAGCCGCAGGGTGAGCGCGGCCGCGCTCCCGCACCGCTCCCCGCCCGGGACACGAGCGGGGACGCGCCCCGTAACCAACGCGCCGGGATTGTTCCCGTAGGGAGACGCTGCCGGGGACGGGAAGGGCAATCCCGGTGCTGCGGGGCCAGGTTTGTGCGCGGGGCCGCTGCGGGTGAGGTTCATTCGCTGGGTTCAGAGTTCCAGAGAGACAGAATTCCCTGGCCCCTGCTTGTGTGAACAAGAAGGAAAACTCTGGCTCTGTAAGCTTGGATTAGAGCAGCAAATGGGCTAAAAAACTGGACGAGTTAAAAAACTGATTTCTGCATTCACGGGGATGCTCAGAGCTGAAGGGACCTTTGCTCTCCCGTCTGTCCCCCTGCAGGTGCAGCTCCTACGAGGCCCCAGGACGCTCCCTCGGTGCGGCTCTGGTCCGATTACCTCAACGTGCACCTGCACCCCAAGAGTGTCTACGTGATCCGGCAGTACCTGCACGATGGGTACTGCCCGGGGTCTGCTCCAGAACCCAAAACAGGAGCCCAGCTTTGCCTTAAGGATGAGTAAAAGGGATAAAATAACCCCCTTTACCCCT
Source organism: Polioptila caerulea (assembly GCA_013397295.1). Classification (NCBI taxonomy): domain Eukaryota; kingdom Metazoa; phylum Chordata; class Aves; order Passeriformes; family Certhiidae; genus Polioptila; species Polioptila caerulea. The sequence continues at coordinate 85,476 of VYXF01001422.1, forward strand.
TTTTCTCTTAGGGATTGTGGTTGTCTTGAAGCCTTTGGGCAAGGGGAAAGTCTCCTGCAGGACCCTGCCTGCATCGAGGAGGTGGAAGATCGGTTGCACTTCTTTGTTGAGGAGTGTGATTACCTCCAGGTTCACATCTTATCCAAGCTCCCTTTGCTTTCAACACACTTTCTGCTCAAGATGAAGCAGAATCTGAGGTGCTGCCATTGTTTTCCCACAGGGCTTTCAGGTCCTCTGTGACCTTCACAATGGATTCTCTGGAGTTGGTGCCAAGGTGACAGAGCTGCTCCACGATGAGTATTCACGGAAAGGAATCCTGACCTGGGGCCTGACTCCAGTCCTGAGTACTGTGGGAGTGAGTAAACAATGGGGAGAACCAAGAACAGGTGCCCAGCCTGGGTTTTTGACAGATTCTTGTCCATTTTAAGATTCCAAAGGTTGGTTTGGTTTTTTTTCCCCCCACCAGGACCCTCAGAACAGTTTTTACAGACTGATGAACACGGCCCTGGGCATTGCCCACCTCTCTCGGCACAGCTCTCTCTTCTGCCCCCTGTCACTCAGTGGGAGTTTGGGAATCAAGCCAGAACCTCCTGTGATGTTTCCATACATAAAATACGACGTGAGTCCTGGATTGGGATCACCCACTGTGGCTGGCTTTGAGCTCCACAACTTTACCCCTCTCTAAGTGATTTCTGCAGCTCTGAGGTTTGCTGGTTTTCCACGGTGCTGTTCTGCTCAGCAGAGACCTTTTCCTGCTTTTTCACTGGGACTTAGCTGCCAGTTTTTAATTTCTGTAGTTTTCTTCCTACTTTTGAAAATACTAACACATTTCCTTGGCTGCTGTGCTTTCTGGTGGGCTACTGCCTGCAGTGTTGGCACTGAAGAAAAGGCTTTCCTACATTATTCTTCATGCTTGGAGTAACTCCAGCATTACTGGAGCCCTAAGGAGCCAAAGAAAGATAAGGAAACTGCCACCAAAGCATTTGTTTAAAAACAACTGGGCTGGAACTACTCTTACACAGTGGCTGCTTATCCTAACCCTGGCATAACTGCTTCACACCTCTTCTAAAGGCACAATTTACAATCTGGTTAAGTTAAACACACCAAACTGTGTTAAGGAAGGGGTGACTGTGACCTGTCCTGTACTTCCTGCATTTGTCTCCTCCCCAGGCATCCCTGAACTACCACAGCAGCGCGATTTTGGCAGCAGCACTCGACACCCTCACGGCTCCCTACCGCCTCTGGTCCTCCCAGGGCTCCATGATGCACTTTGCTGACTCCCTCACCTTCTCTGGGAGGAAGGTGAGGGCCCTTTCCAGCTGTGCTGCAGCTGTTCTGCACACCCTGCCTGCCAGGAGCGTGTCCCAGACTCTGCTCTGTCCCCCAAATCCAGGCTGTGGCTGCGTGGGCAGCTCTTCCCTTCCCTGCCCCATCTGGCTCCTCACTCCCCGATGTTTTAAGTGCCCACCAGCAGGATGTGCCCTGGAAGCTTCTGTCCTCGTGGAGGGAGCAAAAGGTCAGCTGCTGTTTTGCTCAGTCTGTTGTGCTACGAGGAATTTGCCAAGAGAAAGCCACCAGGTAAATCAGCATCTGAGCTGCACTTCCTGCAGGGACTCCTCACTGGAGCCATCCACACTCCCTCCATTCAGAGAGGCAGCTGAAGGGAGGGGCAGTCTAGTGACTGAGTGCTATGAATCCTAGAGAAAAACAGCTAAAAAGCAGCTGAGGCAGTGATGGTTTCAGGCTGGAAAACCCCAAATTTCCTTTGCAGCAGCTGCCCAGGCCAGCCCCGGTCCCCCCTGCACAGCTGTGAGAGCCCTGAGGAGGTGCTCCAGCAGTTCTTCCACACCCAATTCCCAGGGGCCTTCAGGTGGGTATGGGCAGGGGGTGCTGCTTTAGAACAGGGAACAGCTGAGGGAGCTCTGGTAACTTTATTCATCTCCTCACAGCACATCCCACGTGCTCCAGCAGCCCTGTGACACCCAGCCTCCCTTCCCCCAGTTCTTCTCTCCTCTCCTGACCAGACGAGGCTTCCTCCTGGACAAAGCTCAGGGCTTTTCCTCAGCAGGTAACAAATGCCCCTTAAACTCTGCAACAGAGAAATCAGGGCCTAACAGAGGTAAAAATTACTAATAACAAACCAACCCAGCACGGAGTGTTTGAGGGCACAAGCTGGGAGCGTGGAGCAGCCGAGTTCAATTAAGGCAACTGCTCTGAAGTAGCAGAGGGGATTTTGATGGGTAATTAAGCCCTGCTGTGTCTCTCACCCTGCAGGTGTTGAGAGCATCCCCGTGCTGGCAGCCCTGCAGAGCTCCCCTGTGCTGCACTCGCTGCTCTCGGGGCTGTGCCGGGAGCTGCGCGCGCCCAACGTGCGGCGCTGGAGCAGCTCCTTCATGGCTGGGCTGGAGCAGGACGACTTCCAGGAGGCCCTGGAGGAGCTCAGAACTCTGTCCCAGTGCTACCAGACAGGGTTTGGAGCAGATGGATCTGAGGATGAGGCAGATTCAGACTAACCCACCTTTATTACTGGGGGTAGGGGCTGTGGCTTTAGGATGACTCCCAAAATAAAGGGAATGGTTTTGGAGACAGCCCAAGCCCAGCTGCTCCTTTCTTCTCATTTCACCAAAAATCTTCTTACTTCTGGCCTAAGTTCTCCAGCTACTCACAGGAGGAAAGCTGCTTTTTTGAGGGGGCTGGTTTTATATATTTTGGTTGGGTTTTTCCAACTGTGCAAAGTGGATTTGCTCTGCCTGTTCAAATAAACCCACACAATAAATAGAAAATTCAGACTGTAACTATCTCACATACAATCAGCACAAGGGGAGAACTTAGAAAAAGCCATGTGTTTGTTCCACATGAGAACTGACATTTTAGGGTACAATATTTACAGGTTCTGGTCAGAGGCTGCTGGGCCCAACCTTTACCCTGAAGCCAGGTCAGTGTCCACAAGCCTCAGCTCTGTTATTTCACTGCTGAAGCTCCCCAGGGAGGTTCTAGAGAATGTCTTCTTCTTACTTCCAGCCTTTGGTTTGGTACAGGCTGGAAGTGCAGCAGGAAATTGAACAAAAAAAAAGGAAGGTGCTGTCTCAAGTACCTGTGCAAATGTTTTTCCACAGCACCTGCCTAGCAGCAAACTGGCAAAACAACCCTCTTCTGGTGCAGTCAGTAGTTTATAGCCTCAGTCATCAGGTTCTTCCTCAGAAAGCAGAAGATCTTTATCTGACAGCTGGTCTGTGTTACTGGTGCTGGTGGCATCTTCCTCATCTTCAGAGCTCCCATCACAGGACGTGTGGAACAGCCTCATCAGTTCCCTGAACCTGTGGGACACCTGGAGAACAAGGGAAATCCTGGGTGACAAGTGACCTCAAAGGTGTCATGGGACTGGAATTTCACATTACAAAGTTCAGAGTGTTTTGTAACAAAAAAAAAAATCAATACCACAATGGTGCTTCACACAACATTCAGCCATAAAGGAAGAGAAATGGAAGGGCACTGGGTTGTTGTTTTCCCTGGAAGAACAGTTACATCCTCCAGGTAAAATCTGGCAGTTTGGGAAGATTCAGAGACAAAAGCAGATCCTTTGTACAGAAGCAGGAGGCTCAAGACCTGAGCAGCAGCCACTGAAACAACTCCAGTACCAAAGGTGCAGTTTGAGTATCAGTGGTAACCCTGCCAGAAGGCACATGGGATTTTTGGCACCACTACAACAGCAGAGTTTGGTTTGGTTCTGACTTTTTTTTGCAACTGAGACGATTTTTCATCAAATTGAAGTTTGGGAGACTGAAATGACAGCAGCCCCCACCTCCCCTCTCCCACCCCACCCCTCACCTCACTCGCTGTCTTGTTGCCCAATTTCTGGGAGATGGCATGGAAGGTGTCCAGGTGGGCTCCCTTCTCCTGGCAGGTGGTGAGGATGACTCTGTCAGCCTCCCTGCAAAACAAACCCCTGTGAAAGCAGCCTGAAACCAGTGACACACTCAGGCATCCCCTGTTCCCAGTTCAGCAATCCCTGAGCGAGGCTCCTTCCTTTATTCCTCCTGCCNGAGATGGCATGGAAGGTGTCCAGGTGGGCTCCCTTCTCCTGGCAGGTGGTGAGGATGACTCTGTCAGCCTCCCTGCAAAACAAACCCCTGTGAAAGCAGCCTGAAACCAGTGACACACTCAGGCATCCCCAGCCCTGTTCCCAGTTCAATCCCTGAGCAAGGCTCCTTCCTTTAGTCCTCCTGCCACCCCCAATCCCAAGACCCTTCTCTAAGCAGAGAGCTCCTTTAGCCTGGCTTCAAGTTTTTTGAAGAAAAAAGATTCTTTCCCAGCCTGAAGTGCTGCAATAACAGCCCTGCCAGGAGCAGCCATCAAACCCA
>VYXF01001423.1:0-12841 GCA_013397295.1 Polioptila caerulea
AAGCTCAAACCTAAGGCATCACTCCTTTCCTGGCAAAGATGGAACAACACATTAGAGCTGTAAACACAACAGGATGTCTTGGTCCTGTTCTTTCCCTGTAACTCATTAGCACTGGGCTGCACTCGTAGGATGGATGTGCATAACTTAGCAGGATGCTCTGCCTAAGTGGGGGCAAACAGCCCAGGTAATTCCCTGTTTGCCAAGTGATCAGAGGAATGAAGATGGGGATCACTTTTGGGGTTGAAGGATGCTGAGAGCAGCCTGGCTCATCCATCCTGAAGTTAAACACCAGGGAAGAACAGTGTTTCCTGAGTTCCTGACAGAGGACCCAACAAATTTTAGTGCTGACAACTGATCTAAAGCTGCTGAGCTGGCACAGCCTGGGGGCATCTGACTGACAGCCCAACACTTTATAGTATAAAAACCCAGTCCCAATTTTTAGAGGAGGGATTTTCAGCTCTTTCTTGGTATGTGTGTGGAGATTCTTCCCTGGAGTGGGTCACTCCTCAAGGTTACTCCTCAAGGCTGAGCTGAAGAGATTTGCCCACAGTCATTGGGATGGGTGAGTGACATCAATCTCCACTGAGAAATTATTCTGCCAGATTTAATATCATTGCTTCAACAAATAGTGCACTATAGAAGTATTCTGAGCTGCCTATACTGTGCAGTAAATAATTCTGATTCAGATCTGTAGTCTAATCATTATAATTATCATCATTAATCTAAATAAACCATTTATTTTATTTATATAAACATATTTGATTTGCCATCCTTAATCCTGGAGGGGAAAAAATCATATAAAGGCTCCATTACACCTGTACAACCACTACCCAAATCTGGGACTGGTTTTGGATGCAGGCACACACCAGACTCCCCTTCCCATATTGAACCCTGCTGTTGACAGCCCCTTTGTGCCTGCTGCACATCCCAGGGGTTTCTTTGCTTGGCTCATCCTGGTGTGTTTCCCAGCAGTGCCAAGAGCAGTTCCTGTCCTCAGGTAGCCCCTGAGGAGCAGAGAAAAGCAGGTATCTATTTGCACTGATTAAGTTTTTAGGGTTGCCCTGCCTGCCATTGAACATTGATCCTCCCTGGATTTATGTTTACGGTGATTAGCCTTCAATCTCAAGCCCTGACAATTACATTTTGTTTCCAAAACATGCAGCTTTCCCATTTTTACACTCAGCGTTCCACTGAAAGTCTTGTGGACTGTCACTAATGGAGCATTGTGTCATATAAATTAAATGGCAGAGCAACACCGTGGCAGCAGAACACAAAGAAGGATTCAGGATTAGAGCTAAGCAGATAGTTTTCATTAGATGTCTACCTTTTTAAAGGTTATTTTGAAAAATTACAGAACTAAAAATGAAGTTGCTGATTTGTTTGCTTCTTTCTTGATAATTTTGACAGGTTGATGTAGATGAATATGAGAAACATTTGTTATGTTCACTGCTCAGTAAATTGTCGATAAATTCTCAGTGTTGCTAAAAATTCCTGGGAGAGAGAGGTGAAAAAGGAAGTCTTTTTTTACCCCTCCCAACCAGAGATGCAATGTGGAAAACTGCGTGGATGAAAAAAAAAAAAAAATTCTTTTGAAGAGCCTTTACAGAAATTATTTCCCTAGTGCAGAAAACCCAAGGTTATGACTCAGTGATGCCCTTTTGTAACATCAGGCTTTTAAAAGCAGAGTCATGGAAGACTTATTTAGAGCTTTTCTGCATCTCTCCTTTTTCTGGTAACCTGCTACCATGGCAGAATTCCTCAGGTCAAAAACATCCCTTGGCACTCTGGGAGTGAGGTGGGGCTACGTCTGCCCCCCCAGATCAGCCCTTGTGTCAGGGGTGCAGTTTTATTTTCCAGCAATTCCACCTTTCTGATATTGTGTTAATCCAAAGCCCTTTCACCAGTTTGGCATTCCTGGCTTGCTGGAATGATGTCAGGGGACATCTCTCACTATCAACACCTCTGCAGCTCCAGATCAGCTGTGCCAAAGCAGATGTTCTTAAGATATCAATGGCTTGGCAAGAAAAATGATGGAAGAAGCTAGTGGTGGCAAAATCCCAAGTAAGTTTATTTGTCAGCCTTGAAGGAAGATGAAATCATGGAATAACATCTGCAGGTGCCCAAATCAAGAGGTATTAGTACCAAGTTAAAAATCATTTGTTATCCTTTTCAAGAAAACTTCAAGCTGGCTTACAAGCAATAGTGGGACCATTTGGGACTGGGTAGTTCAAGAAGAACGTGTTTGTCGGGGGGGAAAGAATTCACTCAGTTACTGTTTTTTGCCAGAATTCACAGACTCATGGAATGGCTGGGGTTGGAAGGTGTCTCAAAGAACACCCTGTTCCAATCTCCTGCCATGAGCAGGGACACCTCCCACCAGAGCACGGATTGAGTTACTACAGACACATCATTTCAGACTTGGTGATCACAAGAGCAAATCCCAGGACTGCTCGTGGACCATGGCCACCACTTGTGGAATTCAATCTGTTTGTAGAATCCATTCATTTTCTGAAGAGCCCCTAAATTTCTGGCAGGCTGCAAACAGCAACTCTCCCGTCTGACTTCAGCATATTGGTTTTTATATCTGTGCCATAGATCCTGCTCAATTCAAAGAGAATTTTCCCCCATTAGACTGTAAATAATTGATATGTCTATTGATTTTGTTTAATGTTTTTTCTGCATTTTGTTTCTTTATCATTAACTTAATGTAACAGTGGGAACAACATTTTGTGACTGTCATAAAAGGTTACTCAGGGGAAAATATAATTCTTCCAAGGCTTTTCAGAAGTCTCATTACATGTGTGCTTATCTCTGTTGCAGAAGTTGGGTGGGAACAAAAGCATATATTTTATTCTTTAAGTGTTAAAAAACAAAAATAAAACAAACAAATGAAAAACCAAACAAAACCAAGCAAAAAAAACCCAACCAACAACAACAAGGAAAACACACACATAAAAAAACACATGAAAAACCCAAAGCAAATATCCAAAAACCAAAACAAAACAAAGAAAGAAAAAGCTGCTGCTCTGCATGGTGATCTTATCCAAACAGAATCCACATTTTTTACTTCAGAATGCTTAAAAACACCTCAACAAACAAACAAACANGAAAAAGCTGCTACTCTGCATGGTGATCTTATCCAAACAGAATCCACATTTTTGACTTCAGAATGCTTAAAAACACCTCAACAAACAAAGAAACAAGCCAAACACCTGCTGTGCTTTAATTACATTTTAAACTATGCATTTCTTCATTTTCAACTCACCTGTAACAGCACCAAATCTAATTCTGTATCAAAAAACAACAGAGTGGTTCATGTAATGTGCTCAAAAATATTCTTGTCCAAACTAAATGTTCCAGGGAAAGTGGCCAATGGCACGGGGTCAGTCAGATTCATGATTCCAAAGAGATCCAGGTTCTCCCACCTTTTCTGCTTTTCCTTCTACTCCAAGATCAGGGAGTTCTTGCTGTGGTCTTATTCTGAGTAATCTTCATTCAGTGAGTACATTTGTCCTACCAGCCTGAGCAACCCCAAATTCCATGTCCAAGCCCAGTGCCCAGTTACCCAACAGCATTGGCTGGACACTGAACAATTACATGACAGTGGATGTATCCCAACATCTTTCTGTGATCAAATTTATTCTGTTTGCAAAGGTTTTGCATTTTAATACAACCTTTCTGAGCTTGAGCCCACATCAGGAAACTCAGATTTTCGCAGTTTCTGCTAAAATTAAGAGTTAGGACTTGTGGAAGTTACTTTTCCCTTTATATTTTAGGACAGGTTTGTGCATAACTGAGATAATGATGGATTGTGCAGGTATATTGAACATGTTGCTATTATCAGGTTTGTAATTCAGGCTAACAAGGAGGAAGCAGCAATGAAGGAACCAGAATCCACCATATCAATTTGCCTTCCTTCTCCAAAGAATCCAAGAGCCAAACCACTCAGAGGCCTTGAAAGATTAGCCTCAAAACACTTATGTTGAAAATCTTGGCAGTATTAAAAATGTAGCTTTATTTTGTAATACATTTCTGAATAAAAGTACTGAACTTTGAAGAGATGATTTTTAAAAATCTCTATAATCATCAGATACATTTTCATATTTGCTGGTTTTTTTCCTTTTTTTCTTCATGTTTGAGACTGAAGCAAAGGAATGATTTCTCTCCATTTTGTTTTGTGCTCCCTTTTCCTTTCCTTATTGCCCTGACGTGGTGCTTTGTTGCAGAGTGATTTTTCTTTTTTATTCACTGTTCTCCTTCAAACTCCCACTGCTCTTGTCTTGGAAACAAACATAAGGATGTATGCCTGGAATCTCCTGCTGCTCTGTACTGGGTCATGATTTTGCTCCAGGTTTCTCAGGTAGCCCACAGTTCTTGGATTTGGCAGCGTGGAAGTGCAAATATTCCAGTTATTGATTAGCTTCTCAGAAAGTTAGTCATTCTCAGAAAGTTAGTTGCAGAACAAAAAAGGCAGAAAAAAGAAAATGTAAGTGATTATAGGCAGAAAAGTGCCTTTTTTAACAAGGGACTATGGTGAGGCAAGGGCTAGTTTAATTTAAAAAAAAAGTAGTAGAGACAAAGGTTTAAAAATAGGAATTAATAAGGCAAAGTTATAGACTATTACTTCACAGGTGTTTCTTGGGATTAAAAAAAGGTCACCTTGTTATATAGATTTAGTATCAGTTTATATAACTGCACAGGGAATTATGCACTAGAAAAATAGTCCTGTGGCAAAGGAGTTTATATTTATGAAAAAAAGGTACAAACATGTTTACAGTCAAACCTACTTTTTTACTTTAAAAATAAATCCATTCTAGGTCTACATTCTAAGAAAAATATGTTTATAGCTCTTTAACTCCTGTTACAGTTTTGCAGTTCATTTCCACAGCTCAAATAAAACAGATCATCTAAGTGACTCATGATATTTTTTAGAACATGGTCACAGTGACAACTGGTTTACAGCCAAGGAAGAGGAAAGGGGAGAAGCATTTTAAACACAGTTCAGAATCACTATCCTGATTGCAGGACAGGGGAAAAAAAATACCCTCTTTGGGTTGTGCCAGCATCAGTTTAAATTGGCACTGCAAAGCTAAGGAGCCATCAGGGAGATGGAAAAATGAGTGTCACAGTCCCTTCTGACTGGACAGGAGCAGGCAGTGCCTGGAGAGGAATGGCTGATTGTGACACACCCATTGCAAGCCCATTTTAGGAAAGGATGAAAAATCCAACTTTTGTGATTAACTTCTTGATATCTTCTCCAGGTGGAGGGACAGTTAGTCCATTATATCCCTGTGATAAGATGGGAAAGCCAAATAAAAATGTGTTTCCCCTGGCAACAGGCAGAGCTGGCCAGGGCTGATTTCTACAGCAAACATGAAAGGAGAACAGCCCAGCACCAGCACGTTGTGCTGTACGTATGGTGGCTGTACAAACAAGCTCTGCTAATAATCAGCAGGTCACTGATGAATAGAGGCACCTGGTTTTGCTTACAACTTATGATTAACATTTTATCATTTCCTATCAGCTTCTTATGCTCCAAGGTGCTCTCATGGGCATTTAAATGATGAAGTTAGTTTGTCATAGACCCTGCAGCCATGAACCATTTTAATTGTTGATGCATGTGGGGAGAAGATTGATGTGAAAAGGAATTCAGAGCAGTAAACTATTGCACCTCAAACATCTCCATCCCATATATCACTCTACACACAAGAGCTCACCAGATTAGCCTTGTTTAAATATTATTTGCATTTAAATTGCAGGATAGGTTATAGACTGTGGATTTTATGAACGAGGCTAAATGCCAAAGCCAGCAGTTACATATTCCTCTAAACACTGAGATCCACTTTGAAGACCGAGTTCTAAGCACACTGCAGAGTCAAAGACACGAGAGGAAAATCTCATTTGATTTCTGTAAAGTAAGGGGCTGGAAGACGGGGCAGGAATGCACCGACTTTGTGTTCTGAACTGTGAACAAAGGGAAATATTCCTTGTTCGGAGGAGGGCTTCTGTAAACACATCTTCATTCAAGTATTGTACAGCCTTAATAGATTTTTTATGCACTGAATTTTTCTGTTCTTTTGCAGTTAACTTCAAAATGCTGTATAGAAGGCAGCTATGCTGATGGACTGCTACCAAATCACTTCTATCCAGAGCTTCAGTAATGAAGCCTCTAACTCTATATTGATGCTAAATACCATTGTTAGGAAGCCCAATTATATTTTTTTCCATACTCACTGGGAAGAAGTGCAGTAGGTCACCCATTCTGAATAACAAATCAGCTTCTTAGCATTCCCCTGAAATAATTCATTATTCAAAAAATCCATTTTTTATTTGGTTGCTGTAAGTTTTATAAAAACACAGGTTTTTTGTTTTTTTTTCCCAGGGCCTTTCTAATTCAGTGCCAAGTGCCTAAAATATGCATTACCTTTGCAAAAGAAAATAGTTTCCATGCAAAAGGTTATAAAATGAAAAATAGAATTTAAAATTCTCTTTGTGGGTTAAAATCTGTAGGGTTTCACTTTGTTGTGCTAACAAAGGGCAATGTATCATAAAATGTCTTGAAATTTGCTAGAGAAGGGTGTGGGAATGCTCTTGTAAGAATGATAATATCAAGCACCTCCTTTGGAATCATGTCTGCTAATTCAGAGTTTTATTGATGAGATCCTGGAAAACCCTGGCTGACAAAGAATCTGGTCCCAATCCAGAAAATAATGAAAGAATGGGATATCTGTGGAGGGGAAAAAAGTGCCTACTGGCAAAGATGATTATTGGAAGACTTCATCAAAAGAATGAAGCTGTGTCACTGGCATGCTGGCTGTGACTTGCAGGGCATGAGGAGCAGAGCTTGGGAAATCGTTCATGATGAAGGGAGAGCTCATTTAAGAAAGATGAGATCTTTTTTCCATGAAGTTAGAGAATCGCTTATTGGAAATGTTCAGCTACAAAATTGTAATAACTCACAAGCAGCTCACGGGAAGTTCTTCTGCTCCATCAGGCACTGCAGGTTTGTGATGTGTTTGCTCAGGCCATGGGGGTGCTGCATCTGCCCACAGCCTCCAGAACAAACTGCTAAACAAAGAAATGAAGAGCAGCATCAGCGACACTCTCTGTGCAACATGCACAGCAGCTCCAGTGGACTATGGCATAATTAACAGGGAAATATTTCCATGGTCTCACATTTTTCCCTTGTCATTCCTTTCTCTGTTACTGTCCAATTTATTTAGGGTCTGAGCCTCTCACTCATCCCACACCTGATGCTGGGGAGTTTGTAGTCACTGCTGGAATGAATTCTGAGCACTTTGAGGCTGTGAGGAAGAGCCCAGAGCTGGACTGAAGACACACTGAGAGACGGAGGGAATCAAGATTCCTGAGGCTGTTCTCCCCAGCTTCTTCCTGCAGTATCCCCCTTCACTTCATGCCCATCCCACTCCCTTTGGTGGCTCAGAAGCTCAGGCAGAGAATCTGCAACAGGCTCTTCTCCCCCGAGCAAGTTGCACACATCAAAGTTGGTATGACCTCGCAAATATGATTTGTGATTTCATGTCTGTGTTTACAGAAGGTGGGGGGAATACTTTGAGCAATACATGCAAAATGTTTGTATAACTGTTGAGACTCAGTAAATGGTTATTAATCCTGGTAGTAGTTCCAAAAAAGTGTCTGTATTTGTATCTCAGAGCTGCTTCCCAAAATAATAGGCAGTACATAAAATCAAGGGCACTGGGTTCACTGATGCACCAGCTGCTCTCCCAAGTGGAATTCTTTACAAACAGCCAATAATATGCCCTGCACTAAGAAGTTTAAAGCATCTTTTTATTAAACTAGGAGTGCTAGAATTGTGTATATCTCCTGGTATTTCATTAAGGTTACTGGCCTTGTGTCCAGGGGGATAATAAGATGCCAGAAGGCTGCAAGAAATGCAAATAAAAATGATCTGTAGTCCTGGGACTGTTATTTGCAATACTGCAGTATTTTAATTCTGTAGCACTAGCCTTGGCTTGAGAATTGTAGGCTAAAGCTGAGAGTTACTGATGCACATCCTCAGCCACAGGAACAAGATTTTTTTGGTGTGCTCTTTAAACCATTTTTTTAATGCTCCATACCAGGGTGGTTTGGAGTAGACTTTCATGTTGCCAAGTTTTGGACTGCTTCAGAAAGCTCAATTAACAAAGCCAGCATGTTAAAAAGCACAAGTTAAACATGCTCTGCTTTACTCTCTGGGGAAGCCTGTCTCTCTCCTGTTCCTACAACAAGAAAGCAGTTCCTGAATATTTAAAATTGGGAATAATTTTCTGCTTCTCCCATTAATTATTTTAAATCTTTGGAACCTTAGACTTTGCCTATTGTGTGAGGTATTTAAGAAGTAGCTTCTGTTTGCTGTGAGGGCAAGACTACAATAATTGTTATGTTAATTCCAGCACAGCATTTGTTCAAGGACAGGCCTATTTTACAGTACTGGTAACAGAAAACAGATTATTTTAACCCAGAGTAATTGTGAAGTGCTTTTGTGGCCTGTGGCAGTGGGTAAGAACTAGTGAGATTCTAAATGTGCCAAGCATGGTGCCTTCTCCTGACAAATAAATCTGCCAGGTTAAATCAGACAGCTCCCTGCTGTACAGAGCACTGGCAACCCCTGTGTCAGAGTGCAGAAATCACTTGCAAATTTAACTTAATCTTTACTCTCAGTATTGTTTAAAATAATAATAATCATATATACCTGATTTGGATATAATACTATTCAGAAGCAAATAATAAACTTTCTAATATCTCCTATGGAGGCCATGTAGGCTGCAGTCTGCAAAACACATTTTTCCTTTTTTGGCTATATTGTCATCTTAAGGAAGATGTCACGATGTTCAAATGCTCCTAAGAGTTGTGTTTGTTATAGAAGAGAATATGAAAATTGTGCCTGGAATCAGTTACAAGGAAGCACATTCCTTGTCAGGGAATCCCTTTGGACGTTTATCAGGTAAAATATTTTTGCCATCAAAATTCCTTTGATTTTCAAATAGAAATATTATTTTCGATGGGATGAATAGTCTAGAAAGGCAGCACAGAGGAAAATTTAAAGGAAAATCCTAAAAGTCAGTATATTTGGTGACATCTCCAGGCCCAGAGGTGTCTAAGGAAGGCCTGGACGTGGCACTCAGTGCTCTGGTCTGGGTGACAAGGTGGGATCAGTCACAGCTTGGGCTTGATGGTCTGGGAAGGCTTTCCCAACCTTAATGTTTCTGTAATTCTATGAAATCCTAGTCTATATTTTCCCCAGCATTCACTACAAATGATTCCCACCTTAGTGTGAGGCCTTTGGGTCTTACCAGAGTTGAAATATTTATTGATAATAAGTCTTGCAGCAATTGTTGTAGGCAATATTTTGCTACATCTGATAGGATCCATCCAACAGGGAAGAGTCATCTGGTTAGCATTACTAGGAAAAGAGAAAGTTAATTTCATAACCTACGCAGATGTAGTAAAATTGGCAGAAATGAAGGTAAAATTCAATTTCACTTATAAGGCCTTGAGAATGACAGAACCCCTGCTGACCAAAAATGCCATTAGGCCAGGAACAAAGGGCCACCCCTGTCAGGGAAGGATGTTTCGTTGTGAAGCTGGCCTTACTCACAAAGCTTTTTATTTTTTCCCCAGATTACTGGAAGAAATAGGATGCTGGATCCAAAGGCCACTTTCAGGGACCTGAGACCCAACAGCTCAGATCAGTTGGATCACAGAGTTGGACCCGGTGCCCATCCACAGGAACCGTCCCAGACTTTAGCTCAGCCCCTCTCATGGACACCAGTGGGATTTGTACATAAATCACAAAACCCCAGACTGGTTTAAGAAGGAAGGGATCTTAAATCTCATCCTGTGCCCCCCCTGCCATGGGCAGGGACCCCTTCCACTGTCCCAGGTTGCTCCAAGCTCCATCCAGCCTGGCCTTGGACACTGCCAGGGCTCCAGGGGCAGCCACAGCTTCTCTGGGCACCCTGTGCCAGGGCCTGCCCACCCTCACAGGGAAGGATTTCCTCTGAATCTCTCATCTAACCCTGCCTTCCTTCAGCTTAAGGCCATTCCCCCTTGTCCTGTCACTCCAGGCCCTCATAAGGAGTCTCTCTCCATCTTCCTTGTCAGCTCCTTCACCTACTGGATTCCCACTTCATTTGAATCAGCCCAGTTCAGAAGCACCAGTGGGACTGGAACATGAATTCCCATTTATTTAGAAAGCTAAGAGCCATATTCCATACTTGGAACTGGTAACTGGCAGCTATTCCCCTGGCCCCTCTGGACACCATTCTGTGTCTGTGTGTGCCCCACACAAGCAGCTGTGAACATGTCACAACCAACCCTTCAAAGGGCACAGATTTCAATTTCAGCACCTAATTAAAGTCTGGTCAGGGGGTTTGATATCAAAGACCAGCACTATTTGATGTAGGCAGCTTTTCCTCAGTGCTGCTCTGATCACCCTCTTTCCAATTGCTTTAGTTGTTTGCTGTATAATTTTTTTAGTAGAGCTACAACCTTGCAAGTCCTTGGGTGAGTTCTGATGACATGATCAGATTTAGCTTTCTCTGGTTACTGCACACCAGCCCAGATACTCAGCTCAGTGTTTAATTCAGGAATACATCAGCACATCTCCTGCCATGAGCCAGTGAAGGCCCCCCAAAAGTGCCCACCTCCAACTGGTCACTGGTAAAGAGGTTTGCACACACAGACTCAGGGAACACCTACTTATGGCATGAAAATGGATTATTTTAGGTTTACAGATCTATAGAGCAATGAAAGGTCACATCAGCTGTTATATAAAATCCTGTCTGTGGTATGCATCAGCTAGTTAAAAAATAACAGGTTCAATTAAATATTTATGGTAACTGTAAGCCTTAGCATAATCATTTGCATTTCTAATTTACATTGAATTAAATGAAGAAAACCTATAAAGGTATTTCTAAATTACATTTGCAAGAATAGACAGATTAAAAAATTAATATATCTATGTAATATAATGCATTCTGTGCTTATTACATATTATATATTATTAAATATTAGAAAAGGGGAAAAAAAACTAAAACAAAAAGTGTATTTAACCATCCTGTCCCATAATAGGAAAACTTCTGAAGCACTCCCTGTAGAACTCCTTCTAGGTTTCACTCTTCCACACATTCCCATGAGACTGATGCAATGCAAAACAAAGTCAAAAGGATTAAATTTCATTTTAGATGCCTAAAGAGATAATCAGCTGAAAACTTTGTGTTCTGGATTTAGAATCCACAGGCCACAGAGAAACGTGTGAGCGTGATGGTTTCAATAATCTGAATGTGATTTTTTCACATTTCTGTGTTTAAGCATCACACAGTATTTGTTTCCCTAGAAAAAAAACAAACTGATCCTTTCCAAATTCCGTCTGTTTCATTTTCAAATGTGACATGTTGGCACTTTTTGAATATAAAATGAGTTGCACCAAACCCAAATGCCCCATGACACATCACATTCAGGAGTGACAGACAACAGTACCCCATCAAAACAAGTGACTTATATAGAAATAAATGGATTTTATGTATGCTTAAAATAATGCTTAATGCTTATGCTTAAAATTTATGCTTTAATAATGCTTAAAAGTGGTGCCAAGTCAAAAATAATTCCTGTTTTTATGAGACCCATGCCTTCTGCCTCGTCCTCCCTCTTCAAACAGAGAATTCCTAGAAATTTTTGGGTTCTAACCTTGATTAGACAACTCATCCCCAGGATGATCTTGACAAAATAGATTTGCAGAGCAAGCATGGTTGAAAATATTTTCTAATTACTGTCGTTTCTGTTCCATTTTTGTGTGACTTTCTTAGATAAGCTTTTCCCTACTTGGTAATTTTTTTTCAGTGCTTCACTGGAATGTTCTTTGCTTTCTCCTGCTGCCGAGCACCAATATTTCCCCCGTCACAGTTACTGATCCTTCTTTTGGTTTTAATATTCTTTCATGAGAAGAAATAAGCTTAGCAGGATTTCAGAGCCCTCAGCAAATCCAACTCTCCAGCTACCAGGATGATGACTTTCCTGCCTACACATTTCTGAACAACAATATTTCTGCATTTTCCTTGCTCATACAAATCACCAGAAAGTTTTAAGCAGTGTATTTTTTCACTGCTTTTGAGAGAGGAATAGAATTGAATCAAATCTGCCAAGATTTGAAAAAGTTTTTAAAGGGCTCTACTAGTTCATAGTGGGGAAAAAAGTTGTTTTTTTACTGTTGTCATTTCTATAACATTTTTATCTTATTATTTTGGGCATTTTCCACGCCTGGAAGTAAAACCACCATCTATGTACATGTTACTCTCTGCAGTGTCCATCATTTTAAAAATTCCAGTATTCAAGGAGATGGGAAAAGCAAAATTAACCCCCTAGGAACTAACCCCCTAGGAAAAGGAATGGGTTTTATTCCACAATTTTATTCTAAGCTGATCAATTTTGTTTACAGTAATAATTTCCTCATTGACAAATGGAAATAAATTTCCTGTTCCTTTTCCAGTCTCAGAAGCTATGGAAGAGGGAATGGATCATCAGAAATTTGTCAAAAGGTCCATCAGACAATACAAGATGTCAAGTTAAGCAGGACAGGCCTTTCACAGCAAAAGACTGGCACTGATAAGGTTAAAAAAGTGTCAAAAAAAAGTGTCCTCATCTGCCATAGCCAAGATTGCTGAACCTTTCTTAATATGGATCTGAACATTTTCCTTTATGTCATGAGTTCCATCCTGGATGATGAGTTCTGTGTGAATAACTACCTCAGAAGGCAGCTCCATTAAATGCATTGTTTAATGTGATTCTTTAATTTGTTAAAATTACTCTTCAATGTCATGTT
>VYXF01001423.1:12971-23299 GCA_013397295.1 Polioptila caerulea
TTCCTTCCTTCCTTCCTTCTTTCCTTCCTTCCTTCCTCACTTCCTTCCTTCCTTCCTTCCTTCCTTCCATCCATCCACAATAGGGACACAGGAAATTCCATTATTTCTATTTCATCCATAGAGAAATTAAAAATTTGACTTACATGGATTATGAATATGATTATGGAAGAAAGGAGAAATGAAATCTAGAACTATTCCTGGTTTTATTTTTGGGATGTTTTCTCCCCTTTTCCTGTCAAAGGAAAATGCTATCTTGTTTTCATATTAATATTCCCTTCCTGCTTCTTATTGTGTAAAAAACCTAGAATATTGGTGATTTATGACCTCCACACTGAGTTGACTGACATGGCTGTGGTTCAGCAGCCTCTTCGAGAAGTTTGTTTCTAGATGTTCAGAATAAATCATTGATAACTAAACTCTACTAAAAACATAATACAGAGCTTAAATAAAGTAATAAATTGCTGTCCAACAAGCTTCTATAAAGCTCCAAACATTTCCACTGGGACAAATCTTCATGATCTAAAAAAAGCCAGGAGTTATTGCTGACAGAGTTCTGGAATCCTTCTGCTGACGATATGTTCAGCATTCATTTGAAAAGCAAGCCAAACTACATCATAAATTTTTCAAGAAAACAATGGAAACATGGGATTTATGATCATTGACTCTTGCTGAAGGCTGATCCTGTACATCTGTATTTGTCATTTCGATTGCACAAAGTCATTTTTCAGTTTTTCATGGCTGGCTGAAGGGTTAGAGTGCCAATGGAAACATCACGTTGAAATAACAGATGTCAGAAATATTGCACCAGGAACCAGGAGCTACTTTAACAGACCTTGTAAAATATTACTCCTTCCTATACTGAACATAGGGGTAAGAGCATTTTTTATTTGGTTTTTAAGTCAATTGGCACTTTGTCTCAACTGGAACCGCAGGCTGAGGTTGTGAGGGAATTTCAGTTTGTGCCAGTACATGTGAAGTTTTGTTTTCAAGGCAGTGAGCTACTTGCATGGGCTTTTGCTGAGCAATAAATAAATTGGCTATTTAAAGGTCCTTGAATAGTGTTGAAGCATTGCATCACTCCTCTATAGCTGTTTCATTGAAAAATATTTTATTCTTGTCCTCTCTTGCATTCATCTAAAGAAAGGTTATTAATTTTCTTTCCAGCTGTGCTTTGCTCAGGGAATATTCCCCAGTGCCTTCCTGGCTTGAGCTATGCTTGAAGGTTTTCCCAGCATAAGTATGTCAAAGCAGAGTGTGAAAAATCATTTCCCTGTCAAGTGCATCTTTGCTGGAAAGTAACAGTAGGAATAAAGAATGTAACTGGGAAAGGGTGAATTGTTAATGGTTATCCCATTTAATGCAGTATCTTATTTTGTAAGAGTTCTGTTCGATGAAAATATCGTTGAATTTTATTTAGGGTAAGAGATCAATATTTGCCGGGTCCTGCATTAAAAAAATGCAATTGTTCACATATATCAAGGAAAGTGTTATCACTGTTAAACAGTGATCCAGGCAAGAATTATTTTTTTGTTATTATTTTTTCTCCAATAAGGAAATTTGATTCAGAGTTGCTTGATATGGATTTCGTAAAGATCCTGATTTTGAGGGGAAAAAAAAACAGACTGGTGCTACAATGAGAGAAACTGAGAAACTAATGTTCAGGTTCTGTGAAACAGAGAACTTCAAGTTCCCCTTAGCAGAAGTATGAAGTCAGTATTGGAACTCAAATGCTTAACCTCAAAAAACAACCTGGTGTTTTAAATATTTCTTTGTTGATTGTTTTGAATAAGGTCTGCACAATCATGTTATATAAATATTAAATATTCTAACAAGCCAAAGGCATTGCTCCTACAAAAAGAAGCAATATTTCATGTGGTGGTTTAACCTGCAGGCAGATAAACCCCATAGAGCTGTTCATTCATACTTTTATTCATTTCTCCAAGCTGGGGTCGGGGAGAGAATCATAAAAAAAGTAAAATGCAGCCTCCATTTTCCTTTCTTTACCCTTATCAGACTCTAAACCAGGAAAGCAACCATGTGAAGTTTCTTTCCTTGAGTTACTCATAAATAACAGGACAGTAATTATAAAGGGAAGGAAAATTTAAAAAAAAAACAAGGGAAAAAAATATAACAGTCATGTAACAGCAAAAATCCCAATGAAATCTTGAGGAATGGAAAGCAAACAGAAGAGTTGGGATGCAACGATGGGACACAGGGAAATGAAGAGGAAAATACAGAGAGTGAAAATTATCTAATGATAAAAAAAAAGGAAACAATGAGCATATTCAATTCAAGGCCCATTACTTTTGCCTGGTGGGTGTTACAACCCCACTTACAGTCAATGAAACGTCTCCTCTCGTCTTGGAAGGATTTTCAATCAGGCCCAAAGCATAGTGCCTATAACAATTGTTAATCTAAATGTGCACAATTTAATAAAGTTGGGAGGTTCTCTTTTAACCAAGAAACCTGAAAGTTCAGAATGCATTTTCATATATTTCAGGATGTGTCTAACCCAAAACAGAGCAGCAGCTCTGCAAAACAATGCCCTGAGGCCGATTGAATCCTAGCACACAAAACTCACCAGCTCCTGTAGATCACTTGTGCATGGAAATTACAGACACCACTCAGAATGTAATTTCCTTCAAATTCTCACTGGAAAATAAATTACCTCTGATTGGATGAAAGATCTTGCTAAAATAGTCTTTTGCAAAATGAAACTCCCACAGCTAGGCAGCTCTGAATAAGTTCTGGTTGAAAATAGGGTATTTTTTAGTATTCTGTAATTTAATGATTTTTTAATTTTTTCTTTATTTTTTTTTTTTTACATTATGTGATAATAGAGTATTTGTGCATACTGTGACTTAATGGCAAAGTATTATATAATGAGTCAATATACATATTTTTCAAATAGCAAAAAATTGCTCCTGCACTGACAAGGGTATATTTTTGTATCTATGTTGATCTGGAATACACAATATATTCAATATGTCACAGTTTGAGCCATCCATTACAGCACTCTTGCTATATTATTCTGATATATCATTTTTACTATCTTGCTACTTGCTGAACAATCATGATGGAATATAAAATGTACATGCAAGTTCACAATACTTTTCTAAACATTTTTCTAAAGCCATTGCTTAAATCAGTTGAAAATGAAATGCCACTTGATAAAATAATATTTTCCTCCAATGACAGCTTCTGGCAATTTGGTGGTGCACAAAAAATTACATCTTTCAGTTCTGCAGGAATCTCTCCTCATAGCACTCATATATTTTTTCATCAGACTCTTTTTAGAAGAGGCGAGGGATTTCTAGCAAATATACACTTGCTTTCACAGGCGTGGGGATTTTTAACATGAATTTCTTATTTCTGTGGTAAACAGAGAATTTCTGTTCACGTGGAATCGTGGAAGCTCCTGATTAGAATTGGTCACCACCCCCATTTAGGGAAGTCACAACCTGTGTTAATTTGATGTTTAGTTTGACCAAGTCTGACAATGTGTTTTGGATGGAAATAATTCAGGAAGAATTTGCACCATCAAGCAGAGATTTGCAGATCTGTAGTAGATTACTAACTCCACTCCAATAATGGAATGGCTTTTAGTGGGGTAGTACTGGAAACTGAGAGTTTGTGCTTTATTTTTTCATCTGAATTTTAGTAAACACATTCAATATGCATATTGATACAGAGAATTAGCAGGAAAAAAATACCTTATGATTACTGATGCCATTTTTTAGAAGATCAAATGACTTGTATGAGGAACAATCACCACCATTTTCTTTACAGAGAGGAATGGAGTATTGGTAAGGGCTTACCTTCTTGCTGGTAATGTTCCTGCAAATTCAGTCTGATTCACAAACGTCTGCTCTAGCTGAGCTGGGTGATAAACTTAAATTGGGGCTTATTCAGCCAGAACAATGCTTGTGACTAATCTAAATCGTAGTTGCGCTTCACATCTTCAGAAGACTTGGCGAAATTTTTTTTTTTCAATATTTTTGGCTCCTTTCCTTCCTTTTCACACCCAATAATAGATATTCTATCACTTCTCTTAGCCTGAAAGTTGTCCATTTTAAACATCCAGAAGAAAATTGAACTCTCCTGAAACTGAAGAAAAGTAATTCTTTAACTTCATGGAGTTAAACATTCTTTAACTTTTTTGGACTCTCTTTAGATATCCTTTTTTATGTAATAGAGGAAAGGTTGTATCGCTAAAGTAAAAAAATGAGTCTTGTCAATTATACAGCACTTACACAAAGTACTTAAATTAACAGTGAACACATGATAATTGTGTTATTGTTGTAAATTTCTCCTAAATATTTTTTTTATCATGTCAGAAGTATGTAGATTTGCATAAAAAGCAATGAATCCTCTTAAATAAATGTATCTATTCTGGCTACTACAAGGAAACGACCAGCCTGCATTGGTTCCACCTTTATCTGTATATTTAAACTTTTCTCCAAGTTAGAACAGTCAAATACAGACATCATTCCACTCCCAGTGCCATGCTGCCCTTGCTGTGTTTTAGGTTGAACAGCAACACTGAGAGCAGATTCCCAATTTTTGGTGGGAGCAGAGCATTCATTCTGCCCATAATTTGAGTAGTTACAATTCCAGAGATTTGCATACAGCACTGCTTCCACAAACTGAGCCAAAGAAAAGTTGTAGAATCGTGGGATGGAATCACAGAATATTCCAAGCTGGAAGAGACCCAGCAGGATGATGGAGATGAACCCCCTGCCCTGCCCAGACACCCCAACAATCCCGCCCTGTGCATCCCTGAGAACGTTGTCCAAACTCTGCTGGAGCTCTGGCAGCCTTGGGGCCACTTCTGCCTCCTCTTTCCCACTCTGCCCCTCTCTTCCCTGCTAAGGGACTCAGCTAATGCTGACCACACACAAAATCAAGAATTGCTAAAGAAATTGTGCTTGGAACACTGAAACAGGCAATGGGGCTGAGACAAAAAAGGAGTGATAGCCTGCTCTAGGTGCAAATCATTTCCAGATCTTGCAGTGCGAGAAAAAGTTTTTGTCACAAGTTAAAGAAATCTGACTCAACTAACTGCAAACAATAAATTTATTACACCTGCAGAGCACTTTTGTTTTGGCTTTCGTGAGGCCTTTTTGAGGTTCCTTTAACCATACTTTGGTGATCAAACGCTGAATGTGCAAGCACAGTTCTTCTCCAGGCATGTCAAGGTTCCCTTTTGTTTTGAGCTATTTCTTATGAACAATTTTTAATTAGAGAAAATTCAATAATTAATTTAGTGAGAGCTACCTGGATTATTTCAAAGTCCTTAGAGGGACTAGGAGATCATTAATTCTCTGTAAATTTCTCCTGCATATTTACTCTGGAAGGAAAACAGTGGTCTCTGTAACAAAATTCAAAGGGAAAGCAAACGATCCACTTTCCTGTCCATTGAGAAGAAAGTAGAAACATGTGGCTTAAACCATTATCCTTTTGTGATACAACTTGATATTCAAACTATGTTTGGCTATTTAACATAAGAGTTGGGAAGCACTGGAATAAATTATACAGGAGGGTTCAGGCACTGAAGTTCTGTGAGAACAAAGCAGACTGACCAACCTCTGCCAGCAACTGCATTTGGATAGTTAGGGCTGCCTTGCTGGAAGAAAATGGGATAAATGGTGTTCCAGCAGCCCCATTTTCTGTGACCCTGGGCTTTATGACCTTGTACAACACAAGAAAAATGGACAAGCATGGAGATAAATCTTTAGAGACAACATACAACAAGACAAAAAAGCATTGTTTATCCCTTCATGCGTTTCATTAGAATAGAGCCATGCCCTGTTGGCAATAGCACACTCAGTGGGACAGTCAAAACATGTTGGTTGGCAGATTTTGGATAAGCCTCATCTCTCCCAAGAGGTCTCAATAATTCATTTTTTGGCAGTGGGGTTACATTGCAGTGAATTTGGTTTAATGCAGCATGAGGTACTGCATATATTTAGAGATTTTGAATAACCAAATTATTCCTAAGCTTTCAAATCACCAGATCTTTCCCTTTTACATGTGATTTGTGTTTTAGGGCATCATTTTTGCTTTGCTTATTGTTAAAATTTATGAGCCTTCCCTCATCAAGCAGTGATAATATTGTTATTTGTGAGAGTTAGAATTTATAAAGTGTTTTGGAGGAAACGTTTTTTGCCTCGTAGGCTGCAAACTACAGTGGAGCTACCTCATAACTGAGTTTTCTGCAAGTGCTTATGGCCACATTCTGGTATCAATGGCAGCACCAGAAAAGTGAAGAAATGCTGCTGGCCTGATGTGGATTGTGAGTGTGAAGCTGTCCTGGGACTGAGCTGAATTCCAGCCTAGGTTGCACAAACACTGTGAGAAGAGGAACATGCAGCTCCTGCTGTTTGGTTTAAGAGGTGAGGTGAGGAACATGCAGATCATTCTTTCTCCTCTCACTGGATTCTGAAAGTTAACAACATGAATTGATTGATTTCATTTCAAATCTTCCTTATCCTGCAGGTGCTTTCTGTTAATTATTCATGAGATACTTTCATCAGCTGGATACAAAAAGAGATAAAAAATCTGTGTCCTGTGAACACAGAGAGGAGTAGGTGCTGAGTGACTATTTAACACCCTAGGAAGTTCTAGATGTATTTTTAAGACACTGGGATAAAACTGATGGCTTCCTTTAATTGTTTCAAGGTTGTGTCTCACTCTGATTGACAGGAGTTACAAAAGTAAAATACCTTCTAGACATAGCAATGTTGCCAGTCCCAATTTTTTTTTTCTTAATGATTTGCCAAATTTTGCAGAGGTTAAATTAGAAAAACACATAAGACAACCTTAGAAATGCACAAAATGCTCAATCTGGGCCAGAAGCAGTGATAGACATTTTCCATATTTCAAATACTATTCCTTATTGCTAATTAAGTATCTGAGCTTGCTCCTAACTCGAGTTAGAGATTCCTGTAAGGATGAATCTGAGCCCAAGCACTTCATATACAGAATTCATAAATGAATTCAGAATGTTCATAAACGTCAGTGCCTTGAACAGAAGTTGGCAGTAACTGCACAGAGCCTTAGAAAAGCATCCATGGTAGTTCAACAGATATTTTCATTTTTTTTTTAATCAAAGCAAAATCCCTCCCTCATCCCAAACTGGCTTCCATGAACTGTTGTTTGTATAAGTGTGTCTCTACTCACAAACATGTCACCACTTCAAAAATACGGCTGATTACTTACTTCTGACAGAGATCCTGAGATTGTCTGCTGGAAAATGTGATGTCCCAGAGCTGCTCTAGAAGTCTGTGATCATGAAAGGAAACCTTGGTTTATGTTTGGTCCTCAATAAAACTTCCTGTGCCCACGGCTTCATGCCAAATAATCCTCTTAACAAATGTCTGTGTGTCTTCTGTGANTTTTTTTTTTTTTTTTTTATTTAAATATCTGAGAAAACAAATATTTTGTTTCTAATGGTTTTAGGCCCAGAGCAATGAGAGGTTGAGAGACTCTAAGGGATGCTGTAGCACTGAAATCACTTGTGACTTCTTCAGAAACACACAGGATCTCAAAAAATGAACTCTAAATACTTCAAGAAATGCACAATGTTCTGATGTTAATGAACAGCCTTCATTCCGAATCAATATGAAATTGCAGAGAAGTTCTTCCACCCCAGATCCATTTGCCTCCTTTGTGGTGACTTTACAATGGGTTGTATTGAATTTCTGAGCTCCAACAGCTGCCAGGACTGAATGGCACAGTGGCAGTCCCAGTGTGCTGCGTGCAGGCAGCACATGGAGTGTTTTGCTGTGACAAGGGGCTGTGCTGGAACCACGGGGCCACTTGTGACACTCAGCCACTCATTTGGACTCCTACAGGGCTTTGTTGCTAAACAATGAATGAAGTAATGAGGAGCCCTCCTGCTATTTGGTTTAACAGGAGAGCAGAGAGACTCAAATATGTTTAATAGTACAGAAAAAAAAGAGTTAATGAGATATTTTCTTTGTTGCTGGCAAGTGAGAGCTCTGTATTGACAAAACCACAATCAAGCATCAGGCAAACAATCATTGCGTTCCTGTGTTCACATGTAATAGCAGTGCTTTCAACAGTGCTGGAAAAAAGCTCCCTCTCCATCCTCTACAGCCACTTTAGAATCTCCTCACTCCTACAAAAGTGACTGCAGGACAGGGAGGTCAGAGCTGGAAGGTGCAGGAGCAGCCTGGTCTGGTGGAAGGTGTCCCTGCCCATGGCAGGGGATGGGACTGCATGAGCTTTAAGATCCCTTCCAACCCAAACCATTCCAGAATTCCATTATTTGATTATATCTTTGATTATAGAGCTCACAGAACCCAGGCTTTTCCACCATCATGGACTTGGAGACACTCAGAAGTTTTCAATAACTCTCCCTCTCTCCAATTGATTTGTATGCTAGATGCCACTCCAAATACTCCTGCTCTTGAGAGCAGATCAGCTGGAGAGTTCCAAAAAATCCACCAGTCACCAGGGGTACTAATTACTTTTAGGCTGAATTTGCAGCAATTTTTTGTGCTGCTGGTGAAGTGAAGGCATAATATTTTCCTTTGCTTTTCTGGCTGGTTGCAAAAGAGAACAAAGAGAGACTGCTCTTTTCACTGCTCTTTCTCATCATCAAACTGGCTTAGGGTGATGTTTGTCCTACCCAAATCCTCCTGCAGTTGTGTAATCCAAATGAGAGAAGCAGCATTTTTCTCATCCTATTTAAATAGCACAAAATGGGTCCATTACGTACCCCTCTGGACTTCCTGGAAATGAAGCAGACATTAATTCTGAAAGATTAATTGAAACATTACCTCTGGCACCACTGCAGGTACTTCAGCTCTTTATTGATTCGAGTTTGGCATTGACACCTAGCTTCCATTTCAGGTGATGATGTAGAGCCTGGTGAGAGAAGAAGATCTTGTTACTACAAGAGCAAGGAGTTACTAAGGTGAATGTACATGTGACAGATACACTCTCTTAAATCTTCCCACATAAGAGATTCACCCCAGTTGGTATCATTCACTAAGGCTAGGCAGAAAAAGGGGTTTGCAGTAGAAAAATCCGCTTCATTGAAAGCTAAATATCTCACGGAGTTCTATCTGTTTTGACAGCCTTTCTCACTGAAAGTTTTATGAGGTACTTGTAATAGTACTGGTAAAAATAACTGGTGGTGGAGTAGATGAAATGAAAACCAAACCTGGCCCAGCAAAAGCTAGGTTTCACAAAATTATGTAGGGAGCTGACTTTTAAGGTTTAAAGTCTTCTCCGAAGTAGAAAGAAAAAAAATTGAAGACACCCCTAAAATTTATTTCTGTTCTCTCTTAACATCTCTGTTATTCACATAGTTGTCAAATGGCATCCTCCTACAGTCCTCTGCTAATTGTTCAGATGTTATAATAAGAATTAGTACGGCTGATTTAATCTCAGACACTTGAGAAAAAAAAAAAAAAAAAAAAAAAAAAAAAGAGAGAGAGAGAAAGAAAAATAGGACATTTACCTAAAGGAAGAGTAGAACAGCTGCGTGAGACTGAGGTACATGCTGCACCTGAACTCAAGGCTAAGGCAGGCTTATTCCAGGTTTAAGAATAGAATCAGGCAAATGGAAAAGCTCTAGAGGTGTTTGGAAGTTAATGATGCAGTACTGTAGTAAAGCCCAAATTAAATTCTCAGTTTTCTCAATAGAAGTACATTAAAACAAAAGTACTTTAGAGTAAAGGTGTCTGATGCTGCCTCACTGCTGCTGCCTCTGAATAGGTTTTCTTTTCTAGTTTTGCTGCCCAACAATGACATATGGGGGGTTTCCTGCTCATACTTCTAAGTGAAGTATTTTTAGCACAAAAACAAATGATAGAGTAGCTGAAAATATGAAGCAAGTGCAGAAACTGATAGGAACTTAAAGTAGAATGTGTCAAATTATGTACTCTGATATTACTGCCAGCAAAAGGAAAAAGAAGGGTAATTGGTGTCATATAATACTTGTATGTATTGGGAAAATCCTTGTCCCTATTGCTCTGTAACTCTGATCTCTGCATCATTATTTGGGAACAAATGTAGCCATCAAAGGAGTCTGAGTTGCTGGAAGTTCCACTTGGTTATCCTTACTTGCACAGGATGCTTCGGACAGAGGCTTAAGGTTTCAAAATGTAAAAAAATGATCCTGTTGTTTTCACATAGATGAGTAGAGGAAGAGAGAATGAATATGCTCCTGTTTAGCTTTAAAAGAGCTTTCTCTATTTCCTTCCTTCCTTCCTTCCTTCCTTCCTTCCTTCCTTCCTTCCTTCCTTCCTTCCTTCCTGCCTTCCTGCCTTCCTGCCTTCCTTCCTGCCTTCCTT
>VYXF01001423.1:23310-71312 GCA_013397295.1 Polioptila caerulea
TCCTTCCTTCCTTCCTTCCTTCCTTCCTTCCTTCCTTCCTTCCTTCCATCCCCTCTCTCCCAGTTGTTTTCTGCCCTCTGCAGTTGGCCAAGAGCTCACTCTTTATCCCCTGAATCTTCTTTCACTTAATTACTCAGGTTTTATTGTGTAAGTGAAGAAATTTACACTTAATTGTGTTTATGGTTGTGGGTTTTCCTGTTTAGACTCTGAAATTTTTTAATTCTCTAGCAATCTTTGTTTCTTCTCTTTCAGAGGTATTTCATTCTGAGACTGGGGTGGGTTTTTTTTCCCCAAGCAATACTCACTCTTCTTCAGCTATATTGATAGGGTTTGGGGTGTTATTATTTCAAAATTGGAAGGGTTTTTTTGTTTGTTTGTTTTTTTTAATGAGAAAGGAGTGTTAGAAGATGATTTGTTTTGTAGCTTTCCAAGCTCTCTTTTTACAGACTTAGATTACTCAAAAAATAATAAAAAATTACTAAATAATATCTCCATCAGAAAGGATTTTCACAGGGAGTTGGTTGGTAGAGAGAATTCTGAACAAACCTTTGCAACAAGAAATATTTCTGTAGAGAAGGAAACCACAGACAGTCATGGGAAATTAAGAACATTTTGACAGGTGGATCACAATATCTATCAAGAGGAAAACCAGAGAAGCAGCATAGACCTTCCCTCCTCTGAGCAGCCTAAACTTTGATATCTATAAATCCTGCCTGGCCCCTATTTATAAGGACAGAATTTTATTGGCAACAAAATAGGGGTGGTGTGTTCAGGATTGGAGAGGGGAGGGAGAGGAGGTTTGTTCTGAGCAGCTGGTCACAGAGAAAGTTTGTTTTCTTGGGAACGAGAAAAAAAAACCTCAATTTGACAGCAGAGCTGAAAAGGTGGTCACAAAAAAAACCAGTGCTGCCAACAGGAGCTGTCACCATATTTAAAGCTGATGAGTAGTAATTAATGCATATTCTTTCAAGCACGACTTGCAGGCTCAAATGGTGCTCAGTGATTCACAGAGGAAGAGGAAAGTGAGAGACTCTTACTTGGAATTTGAATTCAGTGCCTGTGAAAGCCTGGAAGTGCTGGTGTGCAGGACTCCCAGCCTTCAGCTGCAGCAGAGTTCTGTGTTTGTTCCAAATGCAGCAGCTTCAAAAACAGCAACGTTCACAACAGAGGTGTCTCTAACCCATTCTGACTCTCTCTCACATCTTCAGATCTCAGCACAATTTGGAACCTGATGGAAACTTCCAGTTTACTCCTGGGTGTTCATAGTCCTAAGGTTAAGATCTCAACTGTTTTGGGAGTTAAAAATGTTCATCTAAGAACATCTGAGAAAAAGTCAATAAGGATGAAAAAGCAATAATTTAATACCTGCTGTTTAGCTCTAGTGTCAGCTACCTGGAAATGTCTTAATAATTGTAGGATGCAAGATGTAAGGTACAGAGTAGGAGACATGTACATGTTTTAGGTATAAAAATCATAGATCTCCACCATATGTAACTTGAAAATTACATCATTCTTGAATTTTCAGCTGGAGGTGCACAGTGTAAAATGGTTTTTATGTTTTCAAACAGTGTCATGCTGCAGAAACCTTTATAAGCCCTGAAGCACAATGCAAAAGACCCCCAATGTCTGTATTACTGATTGCAGTTGATCAACTGTGGCTTGTATCATCTAAAAGTCAAAAATATGTTTTACATGACAAATGGGCTTTGCAGTCTTGATACACAAATGCATGTGTGACGTAAGGGGTTAAATTTATTCCCACTGGTATCAGGGGAGGAGGTAAGAGCTGAGCTCTGCTCAGATTCTTATTTAGATTTTGTCAAGCCACCCCTACCCCAAGGACAACCTCTTACCAGTTCAAAGCCATGTAAACAAATGCTTCACCACAGAGTTCAGCAAAGTGCCAAGGGCTCATGCAAGTTCTGCTCTGAGGTTCTGGGAATGCTTCTCAGGAATGCTTTCCATGCCTGGGCCATGAGGAGCAGGCCTTGTGAGGAGGTTCTGAGCAGGCTGTGGGGTTATTTCTCCTGGTTCACCTTCCCTGGAAAAGCTGTTCTGCTGAGCTGTGTCAGGGCTGTCCACAGGCTTTTCTGACAGTCACATTTCAGGGATGGGCATTGCCCAACCTAAATGGTTCCATGATTCTCAGATTCTATGACTAGAATTAATCTTTCTGGCAAAGCGACCAACTGATTAATTATAGTTTTCACAAAATCACAGAATATTCTTAGCTGGAAGGGACCCACAGGGATCATCCAGTCCAACCATGACCCTGCACAGACACCCCAGCAATCCCACCCTGTGCATCCCTGAGAGTTTTATCCAAACTCCCCTGGAGCTCTGGCAGCCCCGGGGCCGTGCCCATTCCCTGGGCAGTGCCCAGCACCCTCTGGGGAAGAACCTTT
Organism: Polioptila caerulea; assembly: GCA_013397295.1. Taxonomy (NCBI): domain Eukaryota; kingdom Metazoa; phylum Chordata; class Aves; order Passeriformes; family Certhiidae; genus Polioptila; species Polioptila caerulea. The sequence continues at coordinate 25,716 of VYXF01001423.1, forward strand.
CCCTGAGCTCCAGCCTGACCCTCCCTGATACAACTTGAGGCTTTCACTATCTGCACTGGGGGTGTCTGCCCCACTGGGGTCTCACCAAACTCTGCAGGGGAATCTGGAGCACCTTCTCCCCTTCTTCTCTCCCTTGGATATTTCAGGGCTGTTTTTCCCAATTCCTCCCTCACTCTTTGTTTATTTTCAAAGCAGGGATATGGTGGAGTTTCATTAACAAATTAAATAGTTGTTCTGCTTGGTGCAGATTCGGTGCTCAATTGATGCAATAATTAATTCAACTGAAGGTTCTGTTCCTCTTAGCTCAAAGTATATATGAACTAAGACAGAAATAGTGGATATATTGAGAGAAGAGTTTACACTTTTCTGAAACAAATACCTTCTCCAGGAGCCAAGATGTTGTAGCAGATACAACTTTTAAGTACAAGAATTAAAGTTCAGCCAAGGATAGCAATAGTTCTTTGATTAGTTGTAAGCTTCCAAGCAAAAAACCCACCAGTAATCAGGAATATATATTAGCATAAATTACACATAATGAGAATGGTAAGAAAAACAACATTTGATCCTTGGAATCTGGCTTAAAAAGCAAGAGACTGCATTGTAATTTAGTGTTTGTTTAGGTTAGTGTATTGTTTTTAATTTTTCCAGTCAAGGACTTTCACCCACAGATAGGTGTTACCCAGGGCAAGGATAGTGAGAAGATTTTTGTCAGTCACAAAAACTGGAGGTTTTATTTATCAGAAACTTTTATATATCAGATGGCTTTGGCAGCTTAAAAATCTTTGGATTTTTCTTTTAGCTCAAGCCTGGTATGAGACATGCCACCTGGAAGGCTCTTCCCCACAATATTCCCATTATATCACCAATTATTTCTAGCCTTGAGGATATCAAGTTTTTTGTGTGCACATAATGAAGGCTCACTCCATGACAGCTTTCCAAGACATGGACCTTAAAACAAATCTGATACCATCAGCCTTACAGTAAAATCCCTGAGCTGGCAAAACATCAGTACTTCCTAAAGGAGTCAGTGCAGGCTGTCTCCAACAGGGAGAACAGACATTTGCTACAAGGAAATAAAATAATAAAAAAAAAAAAGAAAGAAAAAGAATGATTAATCAAAACAATGATTTTATTTTTACTTGTATGATTCATTCCCTTAAATAAACAACAAGTAAAAATCAGCCTCCCTCTAGCTACAAATTGGCCGAAGCATTCACAGATCAATCTTGATCACTCTTGATAATGGACTTTTTCCACTGAGTCCATTTCACCCAGTGTGCAAAGTGTAGCTCCTTACTCTCAGCTTAATGCATTTAATAAAACTTAATTAAACATTTGTAAGCTTAATGAAGCACTCTGGAAATGAAAACAAAGGAAAGCCAACATCCTTCTAAATGGAAACTTGGCCATCAGAGCCCCACTGAAAACCTGAAACCGTGTGCTGAGCTTTTAGTGTGTCCCCTGGGATTAACAGGGTAGATCAGGGTAGCACTGGAAGTCCTGTTACAGTATATTATTTATTTCTTTTTATTAACATGTCAGTCAGATATAGGTGCTTTATGTTGGGCTATGTATTCCAGCTGGAGCTGGACAAAATCAATTTAGAGGTTCAATCCCAAATATTTAACTTACAATTTACTTACTTGCAAAATGCACCACGTGCAGTGAATTCACTAATGGTAGGGACCCTAACACCAATGAAGGAAGATAAAAGTGGACAAAATTGTTGGAAAACACGTGAAAATACCAAGCCTGTCCCTGGGGGCTGGTGGGGAATGTGTGGGAAGTCACATCCTGTTTTTCCACCAAAGGAAATGGAATGCTGATAATTTAGCGTTCCTCATCACATAATATTTCCTGAAGCCATGGAACGGGTTTAAATATTATCATTAGTGCTGCTTTTTATTATTATTGTCATTGTTGTTATTGTTTTTTTGTGTAATAGTATTCTACTCTTTATTTTTATTTTAATAATTTGATCTGAACCAATATTAACTCTCAGATTATTCTGGTAAGGTTTCCAATATGCTGATAACTATTTGCTTAAATTTATGTTTTATCATTGTCTATAACAAGATTTTGAATAATAATGGGCTGGTTTTTCTGACCCTTTTGTGAGGAGAGGTGTGAGCAGTGAAGTCCTTTGGAGGAGTTTCCCTTTGGGCACTGGGAGGGGTTCTAGGGTCTATCTGGATCCTTCTCACAGCCCAACATCTCCCCCTGTCTCTCATCCATCAACTCGTGCACAGTTTTAGGGTGTTGCTTTACATTGTGAATTAGTGACCTTTGGTAAGGAGCACGAAGGTCTTGTTCTTATCCCAGCAATAAATTTCCAAAGCTGAAGGGGTTTCCTTCACAGAATCACAGTCCTTGGAGTTGGGAGGACCCCTGGGGATCCTCTGTCCCACCCCTTGCCAAGGCAGGGTCGCCTGGAGACACAGGGCCATGTCCAGGTGGGTTTGGGATGTTTCCAGAGACTCCAGGCCTGCCCTGGGCAGCTGCTCCAGTGCCCTGCCCCAAAAAGTTCCTCATGTTGAGCTAGAACTTGTTGGGCTTGGCTGGTTTATGGCCATCACTTCTTGTCCTGTCTCTGGGCATCTCTGAACAGTTTGGCACCATCCCCTTGGTGCCTGCCCTTGGGATATTTTTATAGATTCATGAAATCCCCTCTAAACCTTCTCTTCTCCAAACTAATCTGACCCTCAGTCAGCCTCCCACAGTCCCTCCTGACCAGAGAGATGCTCCAAACCCCTTCTCATTGTGTTAATCACACTGCATTCCTGTTTAGTTCCCTCCTGCCTGATAGCACAGACACTGGAGAAGGAGATGTCCAAGACCTGATATTTGTTTGAACATTTTCAGATTCAAATGTTGGAGTAACCTTCAAGATTCTTTGAGCAGAAAACTTTTCATTGCTGTGAATAAGATTCAATGGGTCTGTGGCTGCACATGTGGACACTTCATCCAGCATTCCACAAAAACAAGCCTCATTTGTAGTTGTCTAAGAAAGGTATAAAAACTGCCTATTCACAGTTTTATCCAGGTCTAATAGGCTCATTTCATGTCATCAAATTTATTGTCACGCTTCCTTGGACGTGCATCACTTGAAGCATTCTGAGTTTAGACAGGTGATTTATGAGGCCAGCTGAGCTCCCTGCATTTAATTTGATTTAGAGAAATTTCCCAGAACTTACCAGAGGAAACTCAGTTATAAATCCAAACATCATATTTCATAAGGAGATTTTACATTTTCTCCTAATGTGTTAAAAATATTTCCTTGAGCATTGACTGTGCTGTAGCCTCCACAGGCAGCTGCATCCCACCCTGCTGAATTTCAGTGCTTTAAGGAACCTTTTTGCACAGTTCTGTTCCACAGGCAGTGGGACCAAGGCACCCTCAGTATATTCCCTCTGCTCTGCTCTGAGAGCACCTGGAACTCTGTGTCCGGTCCTCTCCAACACAAGGACATGGAACTGTTGGAGCAAGTCCACAGGAGGCCATGAGGTTGCATTTAAATTAGATTTTGGGCAGGAATTGTTCCCTGGGAGGGTGGGCAGGTCCTGGCACAGGGTGCCCAGAGAAGCTATGGCTGGCCCTGGATCCTTGGGTCTGTCCCAGGTCAGGCTGGAGGGAGCTTGGAGCAATCTGGGATGGTGGAAGGTGTCCCTGCCCATGGCAGGGGTGGCACTGGATGATCTCTAAGGTCCTTCCAAGTCAAACCATTGTGGGATTCCAAACCATTTTGGGATTCTGTGATTCCATGCAGTGCCTAAATGTGGGCCTTAATCACTCCTCATTTTTTTTTTTTAATAACTGCTTTTGTGTATCTAAGGCTGGTGGTATTTTTCTTTTTTTTTTCCTTTCATTTTTTGTTCTTTTTTTGCTCTTTGTCTCTTACATTTACTGTAGATTTTTTTAATAGAATATGAGCCTAGGCATCAATAACAGCCTTAGTAGTTCTGGGTTGATTATTCATGTTGCCCAACATTAAGCATCTACTCTAGGCTAGGAACCTTGGCTCTGTGGATGGCTGATGGACAGATGCAGGCTAATGAAATGTCCAAGTTGCCCTTCAGAGCTTTATTGCAAATAGAAGAGGCTCCTAAATTAAAGCCTTCCTTACAGATGCCATAAGTTTTACCAGCTGGATTTCTCCATGTGGGCAGGGATGGATTCAGGCACCTGAAATGTGGGTAACCTTTAGCAGTGTGCCAAGGGCCTTGCTTACAGAGCAACCTCACCTGCTCAAGAATTGCCTGCTCCCTGAGTGCTTAGGTGGAAATGACATCCATTAACCTGAAAGTCAAATATCTGCACTGGCAGGGGGATTACTGCCCAGTGTGTCCAAGTTCTTTAGAGAATAGCTTTTCCCAACTCTATCAATGACATTAAAAGTTGTCTCTTAAGGAAATAATAACCAGGCAGTTCAATGACTAAGTGTCTGTGTGTAGAATCTAGCTACTTTATTAAATATTCACACTAAAAAATTCATATATATCTGGGTTGAAGCGAAGGAATATAGTCACTCCAATTTATTTTAAGAGAATATGACAGAATATTGCCTTTCCAATGAAGGAAAAAAAATTGTCAGCAATGTATTCCATTCTACCAAGGGCATATTAGAAATAGCACCAATGTTTTCAATCTCAGTCAGTTCATGTGTTCATTTCGCTCTCTGAGTCTGTTAAAGCTGAGAAATGTATGAAAATAAGTGCTGGGTACTTTTACATGTTTATGACTAAATTCTGATTGACTAGAGTCTTTAATGTTTGGAGTCCAGATAAAATTCATAGCTAAGAATTTCCATTTTCTATTTTTTGTTGACGAGTCAGCATTTTTAAAGTGCTGAGCAACACAGTCCTCATCTTAACTTTATATATCTAAATATTAAAAAGATAGCTGTGGTGCTCTCTGATGTCCTGCTGTTAAACAAGAACTCACATCTCAAGCTGTCCAACTAGTCCCTTCAGAAATATGGATTCTGGGAAGGGAAATCTTGAGCCCTGGCCAGCAAGAGAGGAATTAAATTCATAGAAAGACAGTGGTACAAAACCAGTTTTTAAATAAATAAAATTAAAAATTCATAGAGCTGATACATGGTAGAATTACTGTCTAATCTTGTAGAAATTGCCTATATTATTTTGGGGAGGAGGAGTTTTGGTTTTGGTTTGTTAGATGTTGAGGAAGGACTTAGTTGAAAATTTATAATGATACGCAAGACATACGGTTATTTAAAATTATTTGGACATCTTACACAACCATAAAGTTCCCTCACGTTGTGATGCTTTAATTTTGTAAGCAAAGGAGTCATGCCTTAATATCCACTTGGCAAACTGAATAACTGAGGGGAACATGAGGGGCCCCTATGGAAAGGGCACATGAAAGAAGCTCCACATATTTATATCATGATTTGTATTTTCTCATTCTCCTATTTCTGTTTATTGCTTAAAGTTTCTTCTGTGCTGAGAGTGAGGGAAAGATGTAAGACAAAAATTTGTGTGTTCAAAACTAGTGATGGTCAATTTTCTTCTGTCCCACTCATGCTCAACAATTGTTCCTGATCTTGGCATATTTGGTCTTCTGTTACCCCTGTGGCATCTAAATGCTCTTGGAGAGTTACTCAGCTGTGATGGGATCCCAAAGCTCCTCAAAGGCACTTTGTTCTCCCCTCTGTTGCCACCGAAGAATTGTGGTTTGATATGCACACACCTCATTTTGTTTTACTCCTCCTCTTCTCTCTTCCCTGTCAGCTGAGAATTGGCAAAAAGCCTTTTTCTAAAAAGAGAAAGCTCTTGGAACGTGTTGAAAGGTGGTCACGCTCTGGATTAGTCCCTCTTAGGGGAGCATTGTTTTCAGAGCAAAGCTATCTCTGCCTCCCAGGTGGTTTTAAGCTCTTTTCTGTCTGCTGTGTGCTGAGAGCAGATCACAGGCAGGCAAACAATGCCAGTGCAGGTGTGACCAGAGGATGGGCAATCCTGCAGCACCGATTGTTACTAACATTGGCATTTCTTGTGTTTCCCTTTCATATCTGCACATTTCACGGAACGTTCCCTAAAACAGAGGAACATGTGAGTGTGTTGACAAGACACGCTGATATTTTTAGATGCACATTACCATCCAAGGAGTAATTTCCTCCTCCAGGGGAGGAAAAATTTCACCAATTTTGGGAGGTAAAACTATTTTTTTGGTCATAATTCACACCTTGCTGTTGTTGGCTTGACAGGGAAAGAACAAATTTATGACCCTGCTCTCCCACGTGCACCCGCTCCCAAAGCAGTGTCATCTCTGGTGCCAGATTTGTGAAACAAGGATGTCAGAAATCCATACACTTCTCTGCTGTGTGGATAAATTGACATTTTATGCACTGTGACCCAATGGGTTGCTCCATCAGTGGTCTGTGCATGCAGAAAGTGCTGGTATGTGCTGCTTCTGGAGTAGACTTCGTGCTCAGAGAATGAAACTGCAACCCCCAAAGTCAGTCCTGCAGTCCCACACACTGTCCTGCTGAGTCCCCATGAATCCTGCACATCAGCATTAACACTGCCCATGCTCTGGTGTCGAGATCTCACAGCACTGACTTTCATTAAAAAGCAGCAAACATTCCTTGTTTCCAAACCTCAGCCACATCCAGGGAGATCTTGGCCTCTGCTTTTAGCTGTAACGAGGCATCCAGACTGTCTTGCTTGTTTAAAAGCCTGCTCAAGTGAGATCTTGGTCCTTTTCCTCTCTCTACTTTTCCCTGGCTTCCTGTTGCCCTGATTTTTTCAGTTTTCTGCTGCACTTTACAGCTTGATGTTCTCATAGTTCGTAGTTCTTTCTCACACGGGTGTTATAATTAGAACATGTTTATGTTAAGATGAGGTTGTTTACAGACTTTCTGTTAGAGTAAAAAACAACTGATGGGCAGTTGTCTTGACCAACAGGATGGGAGAGGTGTCAACCTTCTCCTCCAATCCCTGGTCTGTGTAGGTAAGCTGTAAATATGGAGTCAGATGTTGTAATAAGGAGTTTTATGCCTTTTCTCCAGGCAGTGTCTGTGTGTGTCATTGCGTGTCCAACAGCAACAGCTTCCCCCTTGCACTGCAGCCACCTTGGCAGCAGCCCTGGCTGCACCATCCAGAGGGTGATCCCATTCCCAAGGGTGACTGTGCTGGCACAGCAGCTCAGATTCTGTCCCCTACCTGCCAGAGAAATGATGGCTGCTGGATTGAAAAGCAATGATCCTTCACCATATCCCATTTACCTACTTGCTGTCAGTACAGCAGAGAGGAGGGTGTGGAGCACTTTTCTTTCCTGGTGACATTTTGTTTTGTCCCTGGAATATGTGCTGCACTTTCAGAGAAAAGACCTTCAGACCTTGTAGCCCCCTCCTGCATTCTCCATGCTCCTTCCTGAGTAAGCTGCTTACTCAGCCTGGGAAAGCTGACACTTTTTGACTTTTGCCTCTTTGCTGACTTGAGGTGTCTGCCAAATAAGCACTTTCAGGAGAAATGCAGTCAGCACATGCACACCTTTGGAAACAAAGGCTCTCCCTCAAATTTTGGGATGAAACACCCAAAAGGTGACTACACTTCTCTGTACCTCCAGCTTCTAGAATATGAGTGCATTTTCTTCCTGTCTATACTTTTTTCAGCACGCAATGAGAGAAATGAGAGTTTATTCATGTTCACTATGCTTATAATATGATTCACTTCAGTATCTTTATTCTGAATTTTGTCACCAGAGACTTAGATCAGTCTAGGAAACCTAATTCTGGTTCCCAGATAGTGATAAGGGGGCCCATCCTTACTGCAGTCTCTTCCCACAATAGAATTTCTAGACATTAACTTGGCTCCCACACTTCAGATATGATCTGAATTAGGTTTGCTTGGAAAATAGTGTTAGAAGACTTTTGTATCAGAGAAGCCTTCACTTAAGCAAGATGGTGACTGTGTTCTAATTAATAACCATCTGGTTATTGTACCTGGAGTCACTGGAATTTGTTCTGAATACTGTCCTAAGTTGTCATTGTGCCATTCCACGGGTACAGCACACAGGCAGTGACAGGACGAGTGGCTTTAAACAGAAGAAGTGAGCATATTGGGAAGGAATTGTTCCCTGAGAGGGTGGGCAGGTCCTGACACAGGGTGCCCAGAGAAGCTGTGGCTGCCCCTGGATCCCTGGAAGCGTCCAAGGCCAGGTTGGATGGGGCTTGGGGAAACCTGAGCTGGTGGGAGGTGTGGGACTGGCTGGGCTTTGAGCTCCCTCCCAGCCCAAACAAGTCTGGATTTCCCTGATTCTGTGATTCTCCATTACCATCTTTTCCTTTCTTTGGTTTTTTGTTTGTTTTTTTTTTTTTTAGTTTATGATGTCAGGAAATAACAACATTTCTGAATGCCAGCAGAACACACCAGGATCTGATCACTCCAAGCATCTGCAATGCCCAGATGGAAGTGAGTGCGTATGGATGCAGTCACAGTTCTTTCTTCTCCACCATTGGGTTCATATCTTATTGCAAAACTTTCTTAAAGATCAAGTTGTTTGCTGATTTAACTTATCCAGACTCATCTGTNGTCTCCCTTTCCCTCTTTTTCTTTTTTTGGGTTTTTTTTTGTTTTTTTTTTTTTTAGTTTATGATGTCAGGAAATAACAACATTTCTGAATGCCAGCAGAACACACCAGGATCTGATCACTCCAAGCATCTGCAATGCCCAGATGGAAGTGAGTGCGTATGGATGCAGTCACAGTTCTTTCTTCTCCACCATTGGGTTCATATCTTATTGCAAAACTTTCTTAAAGATCAAGTTGTTTGCTGATTTAACTTATCCAGACTCATCTGTTTCTAAAAAACATCCTGAAGTTCTTTTTCAAGAACATAGAATGTTTCCAATTGGAAAAAATGTCAAAAGGAGAATATTGTCTCCTGTTTGAGAACCAGATAAACCTGTGCCCTTCTTTTTCTCACTATATACTTGCAGGTTTTTTTTCCTATCATATTTATCTTTATAGAACCAAGTTCTGCTAAAACAGAAACTCTCCCTATCCCACGGGCCTACAGATTCCAAAATCCAAAAGCCCATGACCAGTGGACAAGGAAATCTGGCACAAAGCTAGTGAGTATTGACTGGAGGTTTCCACTACTCCAGTCCAGCACAATGAATGTGTTGTGTAATAATTAAATGATGTTCCACTTAGGGGACTTCTGATCTATATCTTCTATTGTGGACATATTTGTGCACAGTGAAGAACTTTAAATCCTGGCAGAGAAAGATATCCCAGTCAGACAGGAAAGAAAAAGCAGTCATAGGGAAAAAATTTTAAGAAGGAGAATGAAAGGTGGGGGGAAAAACCCTCAGATCATTTACTCCGACAATTGATATTTTTTCTTAGTGAAGGGAAACAAATGCTTCATCATTGCCCCACACTTCCATTGTAAGTCTCATGTTCTATAAGCAGAAGAGGACTTCTATTTTTGCTTTTTGTTCATTTTATAACATCAGTCTTTCACTTGCTTAAAAAGACTACACAAGATACTGAGTAGTAAAATCCAACTATCTAATTCTGCAAGTTATTATAGTTGCCAAAGAAATAACAAAAAATCAAAAGAAAGACTTGAAGATGAGAACAGGAATACTGAGAATTTTAACTGTGAAGATCTTACTAATGCAAGAGCAAGCCAAAATCTGGACACGTAGAAGAGGGGCTGAGATACATTTTTTATCAGCAAAAGAAAGTTGTAAGTTGAAAACCAACAGGAATTCATCCAGAGGTTAATTCCTCCTGCACCAAAAAAAAAACAAAAACAAAAAAACAAAAAAACAAACAAACAAAAACCAAACAAACAAAAAAACCAGAAACAAACCAACCAAACAATCAATCAAACAAACAAACAAAAAATTGCTAATTTTATTTCTGAATGACTTCTTAGTGTAGAAGGTCTGAGGAATTATCTAAAAGGGTGGCAGTGAAACAGTAAAGCAGATAAATATTTATTGAAGTCAGGAGAGACAGAAATCACTAAGGAAAAGATTTTTCAGCAATGGGCTTTCTAAAGAGTTTCTGCCCTTGTATTTTACCTGGTCTACATTCACTTACAAGGTGTTTTCTCTCCTGTGCTGCTGGGGTCATGGAGAAAGTGAGGAGTGTGCCTTAAACTCAGATTAGGCTAAATTTCAATGACACTGTAATGTAACAAATTGAAATGAATAAAGTGAATTTCATTGAACTGGAGTCCAGATGAATTAAAATGGTGCATGAATGAAATGGGAGTTTTTGCTTTCTGTGCTTGCCCATAAAATATCGCTCTTTATGTAATTCTTTCCCATTTAAAAAGTAAAAACTGACTTTTAAATCTGTGACACAGATTCAGACTGAATGTGAGGAGGTACCACTAAACCATTTTGTACCAATTTCCTTCACTTTACCCTGCATTTACTAACAAGGACTTCTGACAGTCCAGACATTTGTTCTGTTCTCTTGCAAGGCAGCAAAAGCTGTGAGTCCCAGGTTCTACTGTCTCAGATGTGCTTTTTTTCTGCCAGATGTGTCAAATAGCAAAGAACCTAATTCTAATTCACAGACATTCACATTCAATTTATTTCAGTAATTGATAATGCTTAATTAATGACTTGCACTGACAGCTTTACAAACTGGATTTCTTGAATCTGTAAAAGGGGATATTTTTTAAAAACTGAAAATTCTTGCACTGAAAAGGATGGAAAAAATACTCACCCACTAAACAGTTGCTTTGGCAGGGAAATTTTTAACATTCATTTGAATCTGAGCAGTATGGCTGTACTTGGGTGAGCAGGGAATTCTGAATATTATAGTGCATGTATCTGGGAGGAGGCAACGTGTACATATGCTTGATTCTTTTGGTAAATATGCAAAACAAAGCATCAGGAACTTTTGAGAAGCTTTTTGGTCATTTGCAGACAGTCTCTCACCTGTCTCCTGTAGAGCTAATGCATTCCACTGCTGTGCATCCCACTGTTCCAACCCCTGCCCATCCCAAAACACTCCGTGGGGTCACTCTGATGTCTGGGTGTCACAGTGAGCACCTTGCAAAGGACAAGCCTCAGGTGGAGCTTGCAAAGCATGGCTGCAGTTGTCACTTCAGCCCAGCATGAACACTCAGATCCATGCCCTAAAAATAAAATATCCTATGGCTTTTACTTTTTGGCAGTTTCTCTTAAAATCTGTAGTAAATCTCTTCTCTTTACTCACCCCTCTTGAGTTCAACACACACAAAAGTGTATCAAAGTTACTACTTTTGTGTAAGAAAAAAGGATCCCACAGCGTTTCTTTTAATAACTGTTCAGCTACAAAATTTTATTGGTCTCCTTCTATGTTCCTTCTAGAGAATGTAATGCACAAAAGCATTGCCACGGAACATATAAAATTACAAATGAAATTTATTGTAAAAAGTAGAATGTCTTCTAGACTGGTGTCAGTATTTATTTCATTCATAAACCAAAACTGCAGGTATAATATATTCATTGTCAGCAAGTTCATGTGTGTAAATTGCCATCCAACAGTATTGACTGATATAAGACAGATATTGAAAAGACAATTCAAATTTACTCTTCCAAACATAAACTGTTCCACAAAAGCACTGTAAAAACTCCTTCAAGGTTTTGTGTTGTGCTTCACATTTATGGTTAACTACATAATTTGGTTGTGTCATAATCCACTGTGTTTGGCAATTTGGCATTAAAGGCCTGCAAAGCAGATTGGATCCTCACCACTTCACTGGTAGACAGTTTGAGTCTATGACGGAGCAAGCAAGAGAAGAGGTCCAGACGACGTTGGCCGGGTGGAGAGAGTTTATTTACACGATCCCGAATCTCCAACAGCTGCAAAAGTGCTGAGTCCTGTGAGCCCTGAGTGTAGGGGTAGTCCAGCTGCAAAATCAAGTCTCGAATCGCTTCTGGGTCGAAGTGCATGCTGTAGCCAAACACTTGGATGTTGTTGATTTTCATGTAGCCCAGATTTCTTGAGGGATCAATAAATTCCAGGGGTTCATAGTAGATGCTCTCATTGCCATTTGGACCATTTGACTTTATTCGACTCCTCAAATAGATGTGCACAGTTTCAAAAAATGTCTTCCACTTGTTGCCCAGAGTCAGCGTCCAGTTATAACACTGAAGGGGTAAGTCCAGTTTAGTCCGCTCCCAGTCTGGGAAATTATTTTCATTCACAGGCATAAACCAGCTCTCAGAGTGGCTGCCCCCAAAAGGGTTGATATAAACAGCAAGGACGGGCTCTAAGGTGCTGTTCTTAGTCAGGCAAATTTGCAGAGAGAGGCCCAGTATCATATGGACCAGGCTGGACTTGTACTTGTTGCTCTTAAGAGTCAGGAGCATCCGCTTTCGCCACGAGGGGTCAAACCAGCTGTTGAGGCGCATGTCGTTGCTGATGAAAATGGCGTGGACCTCGATCCTCCGGTCCGTCTTCTGCAACAAATACTTCATCTCCAGGTCCTGCAGGTCCGTCTCGAAGCCGATGTAGTGCTCGGTGGAGTCGGCCACCTCGGGCTTGCAGAGCCCCTGGCTCAGCATGTAGCCGGCGTTGCAGCTCCCGCAGCGCGTGCGGTTGTCGGGGGCGCAGCTCAGGCACGCGGGGCCGTCCCCGACCGTGCAGGGCAGGAACCCGTGGCAGGACACCTGGTCATTGGGGCAGGTGCACGTGTGGGTCTCTTCCGAAAAGCTTCCCAGGAGCCCGTTCTCGTTGCAGTACAGAAACGACTGGATGCGGTTGAGCCAGTAGTTGGAAGACCTGCAAGGTGAGAAGAACTTATTTGAACAAAGAGAGGCCTGCGCGCAACAAATACGACTTTGTTATGTTTTATCAGAAGGAGACAAATGAAGCTGGTTTTAGCGTCAGATTAAGGCATGATAGCATCTGCTGTCAGATAGATACAGGTATAAATTGCCTCTTAACAATGCAAAATCACAAAAGAAAAGTTTCCCTATAAACCCACAGGCACGACAGGAGCATTTAGTTCATGTATTTGCTTTCTCGATGTCTCTGTCAAGGCAGCCTGACAAAGAGTCATTTTCTGCAACTGTCTTCAGATTAACATTGAAATCCTACGCAGTTGAGATTATTTTTGTGTGTTCTATTTGACCAAAGAAGTGCTTTGTGTGTATCTAATTGTCGACAATTCTACTATCCCTCTATTCTATTATAAAGATTTAATTTTTTTTTTTTTTTTTGCAGGCTGGAGCTGCATTGATTTATAGACTGTGAGCCAAACTTCCTTCCTAGAATAGCAATGGGTCCCTGCTCCCTACCTAAAGAGATTCTTTAGATGACTTCCAGCACTACAGAATCTCTGCATGAAGCCATGCATGAGAATGTTTTATTTACTTTCCATCTTTGGGGACAAAATTAAAAGATTGCTTTTATGTTCTTCTTGTCATCTCATTTTGGTTTCACTAGGAAGAACAGTTAATGTCCTACATCACACTGGGAAAACATACTGAAACCAACAGTTCAGGCTGATGAGGCACAGCCACTAGAAGAAAGACAATGGGAGGAGCAGAGCTACGTGGAAAGAGTCAGAAAATTATCTTTGTATTTTTCAGCTCCTATTACTCCCAGCAATGCACCATTTAAAGAACTTGTTTTGTCTGCTGCAATCAGAGCTATTGTTGCCACATGAATGATGATGGCTGTACAGTTTCTTCCCCTTTCATTATATTGTTTGGGAGAGAAAAAGCAAGACCCTCATTTACTCCTGACTGACTTTAAAATCACATCTGAGTCTGTCTCAAGGAGAAATCCATGGCATCTCAAAGTCCGATTTTATTGAAACATGAAAATAAAGTTCAGTAAAAAAATACATCATTGTATACTCTGGTGACTTTTTAAATCTTTCTGTTTTTTCCCTTTTTTAGGGCAGGAATCTTGGTTGTTTAGGGTTGGGCATTTATATGCCTGTAGCTCTAGGTATTTTCTAGAAGCATAAGTAAATATAAAAACATCCACAATATGAACATACCTTAACATTATTCTTCTTGGTGCTTATTTGAAAGTCAGCATTAAGCAAAAATATTCTGGATGAGCTTATTCCTTTGCTTCCTGATTAAAAATTACAATGCCCATTCTGCAAGCAAAGTCAATGCCACAAAAGTTACCCCAAACCTGAGAAGCCCTTGAAGCTGTCCCAGGTGGGACAGGAAGTTCCTGTGTGTTTTGTCTGGGTTGTTTTGACAGCAGCCTGCACATCTGGAGCTGTCCCAGCCATGCCAGGTGTGTGTGACCCTGGTGCCCATTTTGGGCTGAACTCTCCTGTTTATTGCTGTAACCCCATGGGCACCACATCAACCAAAACAAGAGCAGATTCTTCCCAAAGGAGGGAAACCGGCCTTCCAAAGGCCTCTCTTTGCAGCTTCTCCCTAATCCTTTGTGCTTCTCTGTGCTTATTTGAGAATTCATACTGAGTCACAAAAGCTACTAGAGGTAAGATATAAAAGTCTGGTTTGTTTACTTTAACTCTTTGGTTAAAGCCATTTGACTCACAATAGCCTTCACAAATTTGTTACCTTGTGATTCATCACACTGGACAGATCACTGGGCAGATTCCAAGGCTGCATTATTTGCATTTTAATCTCCAAGTTTTCTGCTGGTATTGTTACTACCAGGTGCCACCACATGACTGCTGATATGGGCTGGGTTTGTAACAGTGACTTTTAGCATCCTCCTCCACTTCTGTTGGGGAGACAAGTCCATGCATTTGACAAATGCTGTTATATATTAGGAATACACTTCCAGAACACGTTTCCAGAAAACCTCTTTTTACCTCGACCAACTCTGAGCTTCCAGCTGAGGTTTTAAATTCGCCTCAGCAGAGGATAAACAGCTGAAGAGACTTTCTGAGTGAATTTTTGAATACTGCTTTATTGAGATGGGTTGGGTGGAAAGGTTTTGTCAGCAGGGGGGCGGGCACAGGGGTGTTCTCTGGAGGAGGAAGCTGAGGTGGGTCACAGCTGGGTCCAGAGTTTCAGCTAGCCCCTGCCAGATGTTCTGATCTTTACTCAAAAGCTTTTTTAATCTTGCCTCCTTCTCTCTTCCTATTGAATGCAGTGAGAGAGTGGCTGGGTGTGTGGGGGCAGTGATTTCCCCACAACACAAGGAAATAATTTCCAGCTTAAAGTTGATCCCTGTTGTGTTCCATACACCCTCTCTTCTCTTAGATCTAGTCAGATAGCATTCCAATTTTCCATATTTATGTATGACACTACTACTTATAAGTATTTGGTGTTCAAAGAAGTAAAAAACTGTTCTGCACATTATTTTTTTTTCATAGAGTAGACGTTTTATGTGGGAACTTCTGCATGGTTGGATGAGAAAAGTATCTGGAATGCAGGGTGCACCAGGCAAAGAAAAAAGTGAAAAATATGGCATTTCTTCAGAGTGGAGGAGAGAATGGAACTGGGAACGCAGAGAAGGAATTCTCTCAGTCAACAGGGATGACTGGAAGAGGGACAGCTGGTGAGTCCTTTGGCACTCTTGGAAGAGCAGGATTTTTTACTGTTGGAATAAGCCTACTTAAACCAGCAATATTAATGTACTGACAAGGGTTAATTTGGTTTGGGTAACTCACTTTTCTAACAACATGGTGTATAAAACACTGGTTTTGTTCTTTATTAATGATGCAATCTACGGTTTCAATGATTATGAGAAGCAAAATCTTTCAAGTCACTTCTTTTTTGTTCTTTTTATTTTTAATGAGTCTACCTTCCTCCTTTTATTTTGTCAGGGAATAGAAACAGAAGTTTAAAAGTCTGCATGAAGTTACAAGCTGCAAAATTAAGCCAGTTTCTTTCCATAACTTAGTTATGTTGTTTATAACTTAGTATTATCTAGCTTATTTAAACTGCTACGGCTTTAATGATTCTCAGTTGCAAAAAGGTCAACAACTTTAGAGGGGAGAAGGTAATCTCCTAATTCCAGTGAAGTTAAAAACAATTATATTCTAATATTATTGCCTTATTTTGCTTTCTTTTTGCTTGATTTTAACCAGAAAGATTTTGAGAAGTATCTGCTTACACTTGTCTTTGATTATCTAACAAGTACAGTCTATTTAAAAAAATAAAATCTACTTCCTTATTTAACTGCTGGTTTTAAAATTAGTCATTAAGGAATACTATTACTCTTTGTAAATTTATTGTTTTCAGTGGAGCAAATTAAGGAAATTATGTGAAAGTACATAAAATGTCAGTGATACCTACTTTATTTAAGCCACTCATCCTTAATTAGATAAATTCACGCTGGCATGTGATTATGAAATCCTTCTTTTTCTCCTAGAAATTCAAGATCAGATAAATTCTGGACCCTGCAGCCAAGGGAAAGGTTTGATTGGGAGCAGAAGTGTCCTGCAGGTCAACACCCAGGGAACAGCTGGTGCAGTTGAGGCTGCCACAGCCACTCTGAGGACAGAGGGGATTCAGAGGAGATGAGAGGTGACATCTCAAGTGCCAGACTTGCTGACCTTGTGATAAGGGCTTGAAGCATTGTTAGCCTGGGGCTGGAGTTCTAATGGGGGCTGGGGAAAAATAAACAGGGAGAGAGGTTTTTGAGGGTGGTTTGGGACTTCATAATCCAGCTGGAACAAGATGATCCTCCAGGTAATTTCCAAGCCAAAACATTCCTTGACTCTGTGATTCCTTCTGTGCAGAAAGTGGTGCACCTGGGGACCCTTCCCTGTGTCTGGACATGGATGTGTGTGGGAAACAGGCAGATCTGGACACACTTCCAGGGCTGTGACTTCCTTGATATCACAGAGATGTGCTCGATGGGCAGAGACTCCTTGGTGAAATCAGGTAGAGGAGGAACAATTGCACTCCCCACAAAAAGGAGACTATAGGACTAAAACTTTGATTTTGAATGAGCAGTGACTGGTCAGGGAGGAGAGGAGAGAGGAGAGGAGAGGAGAGGAGAGGAGAGGACAGGACAGGACAGGACAGGACAGGACAGGACAGGACAGGACAGGACAGGACAGGACAGGACAGTCAGAATCTTTACACACCATAAAATAAAAGGAAGTGGATGAAGCCACCCTTAACCAACTGGAGAAAGCAACATAACCACAGGTGCCCTGAGCGAGGCTTGAAAGAGTTCTTCAATTATTCTTTTAACAAAAAAATATTTTTATTTGGTTTGGAAAATTGCATATGCTGGCCTGATGAGTTACTCTTCCAAACACTGGGGTATAGAACCAGCTCCCAAGCTAATAAAACCAGCAAGAATATTCCTAGTCACTCCACTGAGCTTCAAATAGAAATGGAATGCTTGAAATACCTGTGTCTTCCTCATCATGCAAAATTATGGGATAACTTATAATCAAAAGCTATTTCTGGTGATTCAGACACTTGAAATCACAACTTTACTGCAGAATTAAAATATTTTTCAGTTTAATTAAATATGATACTTGATAAGTACAGGATACTTGTCAAATTATACGATGAACTACACCTTCCTGAAATTGTTTGGAATTTTTTTAAACTTCTTCTGTTTATTAATATCAAGTCATTGAAATCAGCCTTTCGAAACCAGCACAAAGGTATTAAAGAAGTCCTAAATCTGGACAGAATTTCTATGAAAACATGAATATTTACTGTACTGTTAATAGAAAACCTGTTGTCTCTGTAGGAAATAGATCATCAAGCCACTGCTCTGACTTTTGAGCTCTGAGACAGGTAACCCATCCAAATCCCAAACTCCTGCCTTTTAATTATGACCCCAAAACTGGGTCTCCATTATTCTGGGGTTTGAATCTCACCATTGACTGCAAAGAGCTCCTGCTCACACAAATCACATGGAAGAACAATTCCTCCCTCCTTATTAACTTGTCTGCTCAAACATGTCAATATGAAAATACCAGAGGTCCATGACAATATTCCATAAATTTTCTCAGTTCTTAAAATTTACTTGGAAGCAGGTTGTTAACTAACTCTGTTTCAATGACAACTTCAGCTCCAACTTCTACTCAGTTCCTACTCTGCTACAAGCCCAGGCTACTGCTGCAGGATGAAGAGACTCCGTGGCTGAATCTGCTGCTGTATGAACTGAACCAGCTTCCAGCTGGAATGCCTGCAGGGGAAAGAAAGCCTGCCAGATAATCTCACTTCTGCACAAGCATGGTAAAAAAATATGATAATCCCAGGGAAGTTAATGCAGCAATTAACGTCAGCCAAGTTTCTGATGAGAATCTTATTGACAGGCATAAATCATCATTCTAAAGTGCGTTAAAAATATTTTGCAATTCTTTTTCTTACTATGAAAAAAAATTCACTTAAAAACAGGATTATTTTTACTAGAGCAGTTGCAAGCTTAATCCAAACCATGTGCCTATTCCTGTTCAGTACACTGTAACATTAAATGTAAGAACAAAGCACTATGGTCACCCTATAGAATAGCTGGAGCGAGTATTTAATCATGAGATGACACTTTTACCTCCTTCTCTGCCTCACTAAGTGCTTAACATCTGTTGTACATCAGATGCCTCCGTAGCAGATGATGAGCACTCAGTGAGGCAGATGCTAAGGAAAAAAATGAAGACAATTTAACAAGAAGAGGGGAGGCTGTAAAATATCCATTACCTACTTTCCCTTCCTTTGGAGGCCAAGTTCAGTATAAATCTGTGAGGCAGCAACATCAACACCAAATGCACTTCCAGACATCTCGACAATGTCCTGCTCTGGATCAGGTGCATTTACATTTTGGGAAGGACAAATCAGACTCCAAGTACTTTGTTTCTATGCTGTGATGCAAAACAACAGTAATTGCTGCTAAATTTGATAATGATCTTTATGAGAATGTTGTTTCCTTCTAGGAATCAGGATAAAACTGCCAACTGCACAGTAGCCAGAAGAGCAGTGAGTGATCATAGAACCACAGAATGCTTTGGGTTGGGGGGGGCCTTAAAGCCCATCCAGTGCCACCCCTGCCATCCCAGGGAGGGACACCTTCCCCTGTCCCAGGTGGCTCCAAGCCCCATCCAGCCTGGCCTTGGACACTCCCAGGGATCCAGGGGCAGCCACAGCTTCTCTGGGCACCCTGTGCCAGGGCCTGCCCACCCTCACAGAGAAGAATTCCTTCCTAATATTTAATCTAGCCTGCCCTCTGGGAGCAAGAAGCCATTCTCCCTTGTCCTGCCACTCCACCCCTTGGAAACAGTCTCCATCTTTCTTTCCTATGGGCTCCCTTCAGGCACAGTGAGGTCCCTCCAAAGCACCTCCTCTCTAGGTCAACAATCCCAACCCTCCCAGCAGAGCTGCTCCATCTGCTCCTGCCCAGCCTGGATTGATCCCGGGGGCTGTCCTGACCCAGGTGCAGCCATGGTTAAACCTCTGGAGATTCCCAGGGGCCACTTCTGGAGCTTGTGCAGGTCCCTCTGGCTGTCATCCTGTCCTTCAGGAGTGTCACTGTACCCTCAGCTTGGTGTCACATGCAAACCTCCTGAGGGTGGCCTCAGTCCCTCTGTCCTTAGAAGATTGAATGTTTTTAGTTTATTCAGCCCACAAAATTAACCACCACTCAAATAAATGTGCCTGAAATCATTTTTCTGTGGCTCATGTTACAGGTTCTGCAGTGAGACTCTTGGTGACACTGCAAATGCCACTCCCAAAGATGGCAAAGAGGAGCAGCACAGCTGCTCTGAATTCACATCTCACAATTTCACAGCTGCTCTACCTGAGCCAGGTACTTCAAGGCTGATGTGGGTTCTGTGGACCATGGTGAACACAAAGGGTAGTGTAAAGTAGGGAAGGACTACAATGTTTTTGTAAATGTATGTAAATGAAAGAGAAAGCTCAACCTAGGGGATGCCTGTTAGCATACACAGAGAGGATATTAATTAGTTATGGAATTTTAACAGAAATGTTGTCTCTATACACTAAAATTACTTCCAGCATTTAAGTGGATGCAGTAACTAAAGAAATCTGTCTCAGTGTGAGGAGAGTCTATGGTGACTGGATGAACCAGGAGCATGTTTCTGGATTACATTGCTGGGGCTGTTTACAATCTAAACTGAATCTACTTTGAATTTGTTTTCCCTGTTAATCACATTTAAAGAGAATCTTTCCAGATCCCCTAGCCCTCGTGCCACCATTCTGCAGCTGTTGCCTGGGCCCCTCAGGGCTGGTACAGTGTAGTTTAAAATCAATAATACATGTCCTTCCTTTTAAATTCCAGATAATCTTTATATTATAGAAGTAGAGGAATTAAACCTCTACATTAAGTGGTTGAAACCTTTTGCATCTCAAAAAGAAAACTGCCATGGGTTTCACAATATTTCAGGCTAAACAATATTTTGGCACTAAAACATGTAATATTTCAGAGGATATTTCTAGTTGGTCTGTTATTAATTGATTTACAAAGCTTCATAGTTTTAACTGCATTGATGTTACACCTTTATCATTCTCACAGTAAAATTTTTCTAATATGAAACATTTCTGCCACACACCCTCCCAAAAGAATAATTATATTAAAAAAAAAAAAAGGATAATATAGTTACAATTCTTTTGACGCAGCCCTAATCAGAACGACCATTTTGATATATTTAATTGGGAATCAAGCTTCTTTGTGGCACCAAATATTTATGCTAAGGGAGAAAAATCAGAGACAAGCTTTGAAAGCTTTTACTGAATAATGATCCGAAGCGCAGCATGGGAAAAGGAAATACACAGAAAATTAATTCCCAGAGTCAATTGTAGAACAATTGAAAGAAGAATCAGAGCTTTTAGGAAAATTAAGAGTTTCCATGTAAAGGAGGGAAAAACTTGTCACACACATGCACAAAACCCCACCAAAACACTCCAACCCAAACCCTCCAAACCAGCCAACCAATGTGTACTCCTTGGAGCCACTCATTGTTTGGTATCAATGTATGTGTGTGCTTGTGTTTGTAGTATTAGATCTGTCAAAAATTGACTTTGGCTCACAGATTAGCCGCTAATTTTGTGGAATTTTAGGTAGAATTTTCTGGATGAATCTTAAAGTGTAAATATATAAAAAAATATGACGTTATTATAAGGCTTAACTAAATGCCTCTGTGACAGTCAGGTTAATAAACCCCTTTTAGGCAGTAGAAAAGTAACAGCCAAATTTGCTGCAATGTAATCATCTTTTTCTGCGTGTGAAGGAAAACTGTGGAAACATCATCGTATTGAACAAACTAAAAGCAATCACTGCCCTGGCTTCACTTTTACAGGGAGAGGTAAAATGAGGGGATGATAACGCTGTGCTCATATCTGTACCCAATCCTGGAAGAGAAAAAAGGTCAGAAAGGACCTTTCAGATAATCCAGTCCAATCCAATCCAGTCCAATCCAGTCCAGTCCAATCCAATCCAGTCCAATCCAGTCCAGTCCAATCCAATCCAGTCCAATCCAGTCCAGTCCAATCCAATCCAGTCCAATCCAGTCCAGTCCAATCCAATCCAGTCCAATCCAGTCCAGTCCAATCCAATCCAGTCCAATCCAGTCCAGTCCAATCCAATCCAGTCCAATCCAGTCCAGTCCAATCCAATCCAGTCCAATCCAGTCCAGTCCAATCCAATCCAGTCCAATCCAGTCCAGTCCAATCCAATCCAGTCCAATCCAGTCCAGTCCAATCCAATCCAATCCAATCCTCCCCCACGGGCAGGGACACCTTCCACTGTCCCAGGTTTCTCCCAGGTTTGTCCCAGCCCCATCCAGCCTGGCCTTGGACACTTCCAGGGATCCAGGGGCAGCCACAGCTTCTCTGGGCACCCTGAGCCAGGGCCTGCCCACCCTCATCCTAAAAGGAATTTTTCTTTATGCCCAGTCTAAATCCACCTTCTCTTTTTTAGAACTACTGTCCTTTGTCCCCTTACTACAGGCCTTCTTTAAAAGTCTCTCTGCATATTTCATTGAAGTCCGTTCATGTCTCAGTCTGTATTGAAGTTTCCCAGTGTATTTTCCCTGCATTTCTGCCAGTGTTTCCCAAACAGCTGGATTTATTATCCCCAAAAGATGTTCACATTAATGCAGAGCAAGGGCGACTGGCAGCTCTGCTCTGTGTTCAGCAGACCAGAATATAGAGGTAAAAAAGAAAGAAGTGAAGGAACACCCTGACTTGGAAAAAGGGTAAAAATTAAATAGGATTTTGAAATGAAAATTCCTTTCACTGAATAATTTAATGTGGAAGTGTAAATGTAGCTAATTCAGGGGTTTCTTTGAATTTTAGTATGCACATATACCTGGCATAAACCTATTTTCAATATTTAATCTCTAGGAGGAAGGGAGTCAGTAGCAGCTGCTAAGGCCAACTGGATTCCCTTGGCAAGATCTTGAGACCAAATGCACAACAGTCTAAGTTGTTTGTGTGAACTACACTGGCAACAATAAAATGTACAGCAGCTCCAGTAGGCAGTAGAAATTCTAGAATTAATCTAAAAGTAGCCTTGACTGAGAGCTCTCTGTATGTAATGTAACATCACAAATTCTATTGAAGAAGAGAACAGAATGCTGCGTGTTTTAATGCTGTACTTCAGATAGGAGGAAGCAGCATCCAAGTTTTTGGAGTATTTTCTTCAAAATAGGAGTAAAATAGAAATTTCAGAGACTGGAGATAATTTCTTAGCTAAAGCCTTCAAATATTTTGTAGGATAATCAAAAATCAAGCAGTAGGATAATTGCTAGGGTTACTAACCTATAACAGACAGACAAAAACTACACTGCTGACAAAAGCATCCAAAGTTTTGATCATGGTACGGGGTAAATCTGGACATGAAAAGAGTTTTAGCATCAGAAAAAGCAGCCATCAATTCCAGAGTTTCTGGAATTAAACCTCATTATTCCAGGTAGAATCAGAGCCTCATTAACAGCCAGTAGCAGCGAGACAAGTCCATGACTACATCTCTGAAGCTGATACAAGACCATTACATCTTCCCATTTTACTATTGATTCTGAGACAGGGCCTTTAGTCTTATTTTAGGCATCCTTATTCCCAGGTGCAAATAACTGAAATAAAATAAAACAAGCAAATAAATGAAAATCTGTTTCTGCAAACTTTGTGGCAGCCATAAATGTGGAGTGAGGGAAAATCTGCTTTTATTCCTGGCTTATTTCTGTGTGATGATGACTATGGACCAGTCACTTGCTCTTTCCTTTGATAATGATCCTTATTTTTTCCCTGCTGTTTCCTATTTGGATTATAAATGTAGCTATCTCTAAAAGTTACTGTAATATAAACAGCAACAATCTGTCATTTTCTTCCATTGTGTAGAACCAGAAGGATTACAGCAAAGCAAGAATCTCCTAGACAAGAGTAATGATCTTAATTAAAGAATACAAAACTTAGTTCTGTATTCATACCTCGCTTATCACGTTATTAAACAAAATAAACCAAAAATAAGATTGTGAGATCAGTGCACTGTTTTCCCTAATTTTATGATAACTGAAAACACTTATAATTTTGAGCAAACCCTTGAAATTTTAATACAGGCACAAAACACATTGCAGAAGAGAGGTTTGGTTTTCTGCCATCGTATGTTCAAATAAATTGCAAGGACACCCTTAAAGTTCTGAAGGAAAGTTAAAGGCTGTCTAGAAAATCTGGATCCTGCTGTTTTAAAAAGAGCACATATTTCACTTAATAATGTATAATATTTATCATACCCTGTCACTTGTGTAACAGTCATAAACAGGGAAAGTATCAAAATAAATGGCCAAAAGTCGCATGTCTGTAATATAAGTTAGGAGATAGACTTGTAATAATGCTTATAACAAATACCAAGTGATTGTATCTCCTAGGACATTTTTGTCTTCCTTAAGCAATCAAACCCACAGCCTGAAATGCAATATAGAAGGTGGTAGAATGGGTGGGGGGAAAAAGAGCAGTTTTCTACATGTTAATCTGCATGATAGAAAAATTAGTATAGATGGGAGAGTGAGGGGCCAAAGTCCCACCTTGGAAGATATGGAATTGTGATCTGCACCCCTTCAGGAACTCTGAATCACAGCCTGAAGTGGCTACAACTCCTATTGCAAAGTGTTGGGGGTTGGGTTCCTTTCCTATAGAATTTTTTCCCAGAAGTTGCTGGGATTGCTGGGTGCTCGTGGGTACTTATGAGGGCCTGGGAGAGACACAGGAAGGAGCTGAGTCAGGGAGAGGGTGGCACAGACTACAATTCTCTCTCAGGGAGTTTTTGTCTCTCAGAGGGGTCAGGGTTCTCACTACAACACCTTTAGTTCAGTATTTTTGCACTTTAAACTCTTGAAGCTCCTGAAGGTTGGTTAAATTTCAAGATTGTGAATAAGGTCGTGAAACATGAAGGATGTCATAGTGTTAGTTTTTAAATGTTTAATTACTGGGGTGAAAGCACTACCAAAATGTCCCCGAAAGGATTCCATCCATTCTTGATATTGCAAATGATATTGCACCTTCTATTGTATTTGTAGTAGAAGCAACAACAAAAGCCTGAAGACATGATCCATATTGAAAAAACCAATCTGCTTCAAGAGCCTTTGCCTTGAAGAGATCCCAACCTAAGTGCAACCCAGACAAAATAAATAGAAATAACTGTAGGATGTGCTCACAAGGATTTCAGAGATGCAGTGAGGGATGGTGAGGACTGGAGGGGGATAACTACAGAGCCACAAGTTGAAATACAAGTCTGGATCTTTAATAGTCCCTTTGTCGTGCAGAAGATTTCCTGCAGTGCACAGTGAATACCACTGAAAAACAAGTAATAGCCACAAAAACAGCACTGACATCCTCAGGCAAACTTATCATCCATCATTTCTCCTGTTTCTCCCACACATGGGGTTTGGAAGTATCTTTCATATGGATTCTGGTGGATAAGGTGGCTTAGCCTTTATATTAAAGGGGAGTTTGCAGGGACTGGCAGATTTTGGTGGGATCTCTTTCATCCTGCTGTCTGGGGCACTTTCATCCATTGACAACTTTTCCCTCTTCCCAAGCTGCTGCCATTTGTGGTGTTTCTGGGGGACAGTAAAGGTAAGAGGGTTTGTCATGGGCAGGCAAACAGGGCAGCAGCACAAACACTCTCACCTTGATGAGTGATTACACTGCCTCTGCCACACCATCCATCTCCAATGGCAAAAGTACTGAGGAGCTCCAACCCAAGCTGGGGTTTTTCCCAAGGCTGTTCACAGCTGCATTGACATCCTCAGGAAGTTAGAGAAAAGTTGGCTCTGCTCAAATCCTTTCTTGGATATTGAAGTTCACTCTTAAGAGCCAAACTCTTCTTCTCCAAACCCCAAACTGTCTGCGATACAAGGAGAGCAAATTAACATTGGCTTTACGTCTGGCAGGAGTTTTACAATCAGTGCTGCTTATTGCAATATAGTTCTGTCAAGCATTGCTATTATCTGAATGCAAATTACTCCCTTAATTCACCTCACTATGAGCTTGCTCCAAAAAAAATTATGGCACTAGTAAAAGGACCCCTTTAACCTGAGAGCATTCCTGATCAATTACTTACATAGTCCTAATATTTTTAATACCAGCCTGTAGCTCTGTGGGAAACCACAGAAACTCCTGCTCAGTGATGTAACTCTAAAAATAATTTTATGAGTACCACCTGTCCTTGTAACCAGAAGTATATTGTCAGTGATCCTTATTTACTCAAATAATACTTGACTGAATTCTTTCAGTACTCTACAGCAGTTTCCACTGGCTGTCTTTAGTTTCTATGGAAACACATTCAATTATTATTTTGTCACACAGGACTGAATTGCTGCATGGACTCCCCGTCTACAAATGGGCACTTGAACTCTTGAATGAAATATCTCTACCCTCAGCTCCAGAAATAAAGGTTTGTTGGGTACTCAAAGACCATTTAGTTTCCCAGCATGAAATGATTGTGATGGGGAGAAAATTTGAATTGCCATGGCATAATCTTTAATGCATCCTACTAAATCCTGCAGCTGGAGGATCTCAATGATTTCCCATCTTCTAGTTGAGGATGATATTAGGGCAAAAATAACCATTATAAAGAGGAAGATAGGGTTGCTGTGGGAGAAAGCCTCATTGTCTTGCCAAGGGAGTCATTGCTTTCCTATTGATCTGCAATTTGATTGATTCTTCTACTTAAAATATTCTGCTGAATTTAAGCATGGCTTTTGAGGTTGTTTCACAGACCTTTTAAATTCTGACCTCTTTAATGTAGTTCATATTTTCATCTTTTATGGTTTGCACCATGAAAAACCTGAGCGTGTTTTCAGGTAATGCTGTTTAGCATGTAAAACATAAACCCATAAACATAAACCCTTTAGATGGAGTGCAAAACAACATCTGCAGTGCCAAGGCATAATCCCCCCACCCCAGATCTCGATGTTTGTCCTCCAGGTAATCCTGAAGCCAAGTCCAGCCCTCACATACAGAAGCAGAAGGCAGGGAGCTGTAAGATTGGCTGAATTCTGCCAGGAGACCCCAGAGAGCCAATTCCTGTGGCCTCTCCTAAATCATGAATCATGACTTGGGGTCAGAGCACTTCAGTTTAGAGACAGAACCTCTGGACTTCAGACAAAATGGGCACAAAGTGAAGAGGAGATGACCAAAGGTGCAAAAGCCTGCTGCAGAAACCTGGCTTTAGCATTGTGGCAGCCAAAAGAAAAATAACCTTTCTCAACTCTCATACTGTTCTGCAGTAAAATTACATTTATTTTAATGTTGGAAAGCGTTTTTAAAAAATTTTCTTCTTGACTAATTTTAGTTTCTATTTGAGGGGATTGTTCTACTTTTTAAAAATATTAATTTATTTCTTTTTTCTTTATATACAGTATATTTGGAGCACAGACAGGCAATATCTTCTATAAACAAACTGCTAATTATGAACACCTTGTACATAACACTGACCAGGTTTTCCTCTAAACATAACAGGGAGATTTGTTACTAATAGATGAAAAATGGTCTGCAAAGTTTTTTTCTAGGCAAACTCAGCAAATATTGAGAAAAATACATCATTTACATTGTGCTGGGAGTTGCCTTATTCTGGTTCCAGACCCAGGGCAGTTAAGGAGCAGCTCTCATATTTGGGAGGAGGGTGGAAGCAGCATGTTGTCCCCACAACAGAGAGCTGGGAATGGATAAAACATGACTTTTCCTTCTTTTGCCAGTGGCTGATTCACCGTGGACAGAGCTGCAATTCTTTTCCTCCTTGAGCAGGGATCTTTCTCAGAAGTGATTGATGGGTGAGACTCTGCCCACAAAGGACACCATGCCAAGGACAAAGAGACCCAAACTCCTTCTAAGGGTCACGAGTCACATCACAGTGAACTCAGAACTAGCCCCCCATTCCACCTGCCTTGCCTTGCCTTGCCTCATCAAATACCAACCTTAAAACAGCAGCAAAACCAAAAAGAAGAGAAATCCTGCAAAGTTTAAAAGCGCAAATATTTGGGCTGACCCCTAAATCTGGGCTATCCCTGTATTCCATGCAAATACAGGAGTCTCTTATTTATATGTCCCTTCATTCTGCTGCACTGAGGCTGGCTCCTGAATTTCCCATGTCTCAGTTCAGTTGAGAGAGACCTTCAGCCCATCCCAGGCTGTGCTGAGCCACGCTGGAGATGCCAGTCACCTGTGGAGAACATTTTCGGAACCTCTGAGCAGCAGTGGTTGAGCTGAGCTGCAGAAAAATCAGCTCCTCTCCTCAGGCTCCACTACAAGGTGAGTGATTGGTGGAGATGCTGTTTCAGGCACCTCTCATGATTCTCCTGGTTTGCTGCTACAGCAGTGGAGTCACTGAGCAGTGAATCTAATTTAGTGCATTGTGCATGAGCAGCACTCATAGTTTGCATGATGATAACTTGCAAACACTTTCTTAGGCACTACATTTCCAGGCTTAGGGAGCCCTCTCCAATTAAAAACAGGTTGTCCTTAATAGAATCTATAAATGTATCCATTCTAGAGTATCCATTCTATTTTATTGTTTTTTTTGCTGGAGATTTTTTTCTTCTTAATGAGTTTAACCCAATTGCTTTCAGCTTTATTGTCCTGATAAGACAACAAATTCCATTTCCTGCCATCTGTTGCTAAATTTGCAATTTTCCACAAGATCACTGGGTATACAGTGGGGGTAATTTCTGTTTGGTACTTTGGAGAACTTACTATAGATAGGCAAAACCATTCCCATATTTTTGGCTTGCCAAACCCTACCCTGATGGGTATTTAATACAAATGTTAAAGATTATTAAGATTCTGCTCCTACATGCTCTTCTTTGTGAGGCACAGTTTCATCTGTTTCTTCAAACTTACAGTTTATTTTCTTGGATGTGATGGTTTCTTAATCTTGTTTTTTATTCAAATGTTCTTTCACATTCCCTATTAACTGCTCATGTGCCTGATTTTGACAGATCCTTCCTTCCAATATCCAAGTATTTGTAGAGATGAGTAGTTTTGCTGTAGTACTTTTCCAGCTACTCTGTACTTGTGTGGAGACACATTTGCCCTTTCT
The DNA here is from genome assembly GCA_013397295.1 of Polioptila caerulea. Lineage (NCBI taxonomy): Eukaryota > Metazoa > Chordata > Aves > Passeriformes > Certhiidae > Polioptila > Polioptila caerulea. The sequence continues at coordinate 54,150 of VYXF01001423.1, forward strand.
GTTCCCTCTTAAGTCTACACATAATTGCTTGTCACACTCACACCTCCTTGATGTTCTTCAAAAGCTGGAAAAGATTGTATGAAAATCCATCCATGAGGGTGGTGCTGACAATTGACAGATTATCTTAAGGCAAAAGGAAGAAACAGCAAATAGATGTTCATAAATTATTTGAAAGGGAGGGAATTTAAGGAAAAAATGTGGTCATATATGAACACAGAGAAGTTCTGGAATTTGTAGGCGCAAAGGAGATACTCACTGAGGATAAACCCTCATAAATTGGTGTCTGGTTCTGGGATTTACAATAATCTCACTGCCATTTAAGTGTTCTCGTTTGGGACCCCAAAGGAACCACTCACACTTGTTTTGGTTTAATGTTGAGTGTGTTCCCCCTGGGATTCTGAGGGGAAAAGGTTTATTCAGCAGAATTGTCCCTCAGTGCTGTCTACCATTCCTATGCTATTTCTGCCAACAGGGAGGGTTCAGACAGTATCTCAAAAATTTGGAAAGGGTCAGAATTATCAAGAACATTGATTTTCTCCATAGTAAGAAATGACTCTCCAGAATAAGATAGTCCATGGAATGGAGAAACTCTTAATTTGTAATGTGAGCCCAAATAATCCATCGATTCTCATGGGAATTCAGTAATGAGAGGATAATTTACAGAGAAACAGGACTTGTTCATTTCAGGATTTATACAACTATTATCTCTTTGAATATATATTTTTTTTTTTTAGAAAACAAAGATTCCTGAAAAAAACCTCCAACTATTCTTTCAATATATTTTTAAAAGCATAAAGAATCAGAATATGTTTTAACCATAAACCACAATATGCATTTACATTATTTATCATTCAAAGGGTTTTGCTAAGGTTGGTATATTTGCATTATTCCTATTTGTTTTGAGGTAATGTAACCTGCTAATATTCATTTCTTGCTGACCTGCTAAGTATTCTTTATTAAATTTATGCTTCTTCTAGTGGGATCTAGCCTTTTAAGAGCTTTAGGAGCACAGAAGTGGCACTGCAGTAATGTATGGAAAATAGTTCAGCATTTAGTTTTAGGTAAGTACATCATCATTGCCCCATAAATGTGTGCAATATTATATGCTTACAAATAAACAGCTGAAAAAAAGAGTTTTTCCACGGAAAATTGTGTGTGTGTGTTAAAATACATTTAATTTTAATTTAATACATTTTCTCTTATTTATTCACTGAAAGTGTAATATAACCTTGACAAAATAAAAAAATTATTACAGGAAAGTTGGTACTGAGGCCATGCCAGCAGCTGATCTGGTCCTTAACATACATTCTGAAGAACACAGAGTACAGAAAAGTGGAGTTAATGATTATTATTCTTCTATTAAACGTGATTTTTATTTTTTTACTAGCTAAAATCCCACTCAGTAAATTTTATTTGTGTAAAGAAACTTTAGAAGTTTTTAAATTATTAATGGTTAATATTCTTTGTACTCTATCTCTTTATCTGCCAGACTGAGAGCAAGATTTTCTGCAGATCAATACAACTCCAGCTGCAGAATCAATCTGAATGCTTTTAGATATGGATACGGTTAAAATTAATGAAATGAAAGTATTAATATTTAATTACTGGTAAACTTATATTGTCTCACGAATAACAAGAAAAAGGAATGGGGAAAACCTTAAGTGATAAGAAATTTCTCTTCTTGTGACTTGACTGGTCACAAGTAATGGAAGCAAAGACTATGAATCAAGGAAAATTTGATTTTTTATAAAAAGATATTTTAATTTAGAGAGCCACTATAAAGGAGAACCCTGATCCTTATGCCATGAGATCAGTGAGAATCTTCCAACTGATACCAGCAGCCCATTAAAGAAACTTCCTTTGTGATAGGATTTGCACATGACACATGGCAGCAATTCTAATGCCAGCTGGGTTTCAGCAGAGTTTAGATGGCTGCAAATTTTTATCTCGCAATTAGTGAGCAATGAGAGCCATAAGTGAAATACCATTTTCTGCAGAGCTGTTCATACCTCCATAATGCATTTCTCCTCTACATCTATTTAACTTCAGGTCATCTAGGGCTTGTGAACAGCTCCCAACATGGATGTAGTGCCAGGACACTCTGGGGCACATTTTTAGGCTCAGATGTTCTCCTCAAAACCTTCTTCCCACTCTGGTCACGGCTTTGGGCTCAGGGAGCAGTGGCAGCTGTAATTCTGGAGCTCAGGTCACCAGAGCCCAGCCCCAGCCATGCCCATCAACCCTGCACAGCCCACCTGGGCCACAGGACTTCAGCAAATATCTCTTCATGCACTCCCACGCTCAGCCAAGTATTTACACCTCTTCCAATATTTTTATGATGACCCCAACATCCCCCAAACAGCCTCCCAGCTTTTTATATTCCTCATCCTCCTTGAAGGGTGAATTCCACAGAGGACAACTGAGTTTCTAGGCAGTACATTTCCTTTTGTAAGAGCACGGGAGCTGTTAAGACTCCAGTCATCATGTAACTATTCACAAGTGCTATGCTACAATAATCCACTTTTATGGGAGTTTGGAAGATGAATATAAAATAACATAATCCCCAGCTGTGCTGTTATGTGCAAAGCCATCCCATTAATCACACTCAGTTTTACTTTACAGCTTAAAGGTATGCAAAGTGTTGCTGCCATTCAGGTGCCTTAGTACTGGCGGTTGCACACCCTAACTGCATTTTAAAAGCTCTCTTCTCAAGAAATTAAGCACTCAATCTTTTCCTTTCCTCCAGTGGAAATGGTAATTCAGCACCTCCTGATGTCAATAACATATGCAGAGCAGCCAAAAACTCTAGGTGAGCAAACAAAAACTCAGCACTTTAACAGCCTACAGACCTGAACATAACATGTTAAAGACATAAGAAAAACCCATAAGTAATTCAATATTTTTTTTTCCTTATGGATTATATTAATTGGTTTAGGTTATGTACTTTTCCATGAGGCTACTGAGCACAAAAATGTACATGGTAAACCCACACCCTTATGGGAACAAGAGATTAGATTATTTGGGGTTCACATGCATGATTTCATGCTAGACTGATATTGCCAATAAAGACATGAAATTCTTCTTATGGCCGGTGGGAGCTTGGAGACCTAAGAGTGAAAACAAGTGATTCTTAGAATCTCACTTCTTTCCCAGAGCTGAAAATTGGGATGGTTAGATTTGAATTGTGAGCAAGCAACTGAGTTTAGATCTAAAAAAAAATGTTATAAGTTAGACTAGGCATTAGGGGAAAAACTCTTCCCTGTGAGGGTGGCCAGGCCCTGGCACAGGGTGCCCAGAGATGCTGTGGCTGCCCCTGGATCCCTGGAAGTGTCCAAGGCCAGGTTGGAAGGGGATTGGAGCCACCTGGGCTGGTGGAAATGTCCCTGCCCATGGCAGGGGTGGCCTGGATGGGCTTTGAGGTGCCTCCAACCCAAACCATTCCATGATTCTGTATGACAAGTTCAGGAAAAGAGGAAATAACTGTAACTGGTCACTACTTGTTATCTGCTAGTTGGAAATCCAATTTTCTACTAAATCATCGAGGCAATACCTCAGATCAGACCCTTGGAAATGATGTGAAACAGCCTTACAGCCTTTTCCTGTAAAATGTGGGAAGTTCTGTGACTCAGAGGGATCAATCTGTGATGTACCCCGCTAAGATGAAGCTTCTCAGAGAGCAAAAGCAGAAACCACAAGTTGGGGCATTTTTATAAAATTACTGAGGATGGATTTAAGAAACCATTTATACATATATATATATATATAAACTTCTATGCTCAAGAAGTTTTTGCTTGACAACTTTGAAGGAAAATGATATACTTTTGTTAAAGAAAGAGTTCTGCAACTGTTCTTTTATCATAGGTAAACATTAATATGATTTTGTATGTGCAGTGTTGTATATTTTATATCAATTATTAGGGATTGTGATCTGCAAAGGAATTTCTGGTTGTGTTTACCATTAAGGTTACACGTTTAAACAAGGAATTGCATACAAATATTGAGAATTTCATGGACACAGGATACCAGTTGCATTTCCCTATCACTGTCATACAGGGTAACAAGAACATAGTGAATGCTCTTGCAAACTTCAAAGGTGAAATAAAGTAAATAAGTTTTTTTGTAAAATAAATTTGCAAGTTTGAGTGAAATGTGTAATGCCATAGATTATGAGCCTTGCAATGTCATGGATTTCACAAATGCATGGCACCATTCATCGGAATCTGTCTATAGAGCTCTACAACCAGATGACTGTCTGCTATTCAGCTAAAAAAGAAGAAACAGGCTCTGGAGTCATTATTAGCCAAGATTCACAGGTGCCTCGTGTAGAAACCCTCTTTATAAAGCTTCACTGCTCTGTGTCAGGACACTAATCTTTATTCAGTGCAGAGAAACTCTGCCTTTCACAGACAGAGGGTCTATTTTTGTCTTTGAAGTTAATCCAAGCCTAAGTTGCAACAACACTTAGAAACCCAGATGCAGAAATTCTGTATAGACTTCCTTTTAAATATTCATGGCTGGAAACCTGTTTCCCTACTTCAATCATTTGAAGCTGAGGATTCTGGCTTTTATGGACTTTTGCTCATCTCTTAATCCACAAGTAAAATGTTTTCTCTCCCACACAGTTGATCTTATATCCAAATGTGGATATATAGAGAGGAATAGCTGGAATATGCAGCAGATGGTCAGCAGAAGAAATAAAAAATCACTTAATGTCCAAAAACCTCATACCAGTGGCAAGACTCATTAAACTGTGGGCTGGACTCAGCAAGACAGAAACTGCTGCTCAAGGGTTTTGTGAGGTATTGAGGGCTGAATTGATGAAACAGAAAGTCTGCATGCTGGCCTGGGATTTGCTACGTTGGTCTCTGCTCAGAGCTTATTTAACTGAAGTTTTGTCAAGGAAGGCTGGGCCAGCCCCGTCAGCAGCTCAGCTTTCCATTTCCCAGTGCCTTGCTCCCATCCTGGACACATTTGCCAACTGTCTCTTTTATATTTATACTCTGTCTTAGCCATCACTCCAGGAATGATCCAACCCAGTAGTGCTTGCTGCAGATAATGCACTGATGAAGCAATCTACACAGATGGTAAGCTATCAACTTACATTAAAAAAATCATCAGTTATTGTTCCCAATTTTTTCCAAAATTAAGGCAGCTTTGTTCAAAAATCTGTGGAAAAATATATGCACAGTCTCAAGGACACAATGCCTTTGGGCTCCTCTAAGGCAAATTAAAGAATTGTTTAGGATTTCCTCTTAACTGTCAACAAGCAGTGTCCTAAATTCAGAAGATTTAAAAAAAACACACCAAAAATTAATAAAAGTTTAAGGTAATGATCCTGATTTTGGATCCTATTGGAAATATCACTGTTAAAAATTAGGAATGGAAATATAATGCAAAGTCTAACCCTTTTTGATAGAGATTTCTAACTGCCTTTTAAAAGGAAATGCCTTTCAAAAAGTTAAATTAATTCCAAATTTCTTTTTTAACACATACATTAATTTCAATTATTGCAACAAATGCTGATGTTTGCTGTACTTTTATGCAACAGGAGAGGTTTGAAGGCACATTGAAATTTTTCCTGTCATACAGGTAGGGCAGGAACTAATTATCTAAGAATCTGAATGACTAAAAAGCCGTGTAGGAAATTATTAAAAAAATTTAAAAGTTGGTGTTTTTTTTACAACAAAAACCTGGAGAAAATAATTTTTATGGTAAATACGGTGGCAGCTTCACAATGGGAAAAAAACCCCTTGCCTTTCTGTAGAGGTTGTAATTACATTTATAGTTTCTTGAGTTTTAAGCAAATAGACTCATTGCAAAGTAAGCAAAGAGAAGGTGACTCTGGGGGGAATTCAGAGAAGGCTTTAGTTTGGTTTGGGTCATCTTCTTACTTTAATATCTCAACAATTGAGATAAGTCAGTTACTAAAGATAATAAAATATAACTATGTTAGAAAATTAGCAAGTGTCACCTTTTGTCTGGAGTGCCATTAGTTCTGCTCCTTGCAATAGGTAAGGCCTTTATTTGATACTCACCATCACCCATCATTTCAAAGATCAGTGTCTAAAAGTCTGATAATATTCTGACCAGGATGAATTCCTTACAAATTAATTGGAATTAATGCCTCCTGCAGCTGTGCTGTGTCATCTGCTGCTTCAGGAGAATTTTGTAATGGTATGTGCTTATCCATTTTAAACTATTGCACTGATGGGATCTTGTTGATGTGTGCCAGAGTCCAAAATAAGGGGTGAACAGAATATATGTTCTGAATCAGCATTGCCTTCCTGGGATAGATCACCCAGGATCTCCAGATGTGATTTCTGTGAGTTCCTCATAGGAAATCTGATGCGTTTCTGTGGGGAAAAAAAACCCCTTCCTGACATTTCTTGCAGAGGTGTGGGTTGTAGCCAAGGGAACAGATGTCTTGGACATTTGATTTTCTCTTTGTCATTGGTCATTATGCAGTTGTAGGATAAGGAGACAACTGTTTAATTCCAAAACACTGGTGGGGATGTAATGTGGAGGAAGGAAACTCAATAGCAAGGCAATCTCATTTTCATTTCAAAGGTTGCTTTAAGGCCCTGATCTCCTTCACTGGTTGGAGCAATAAAATTTATTTGCATCCTCTCAGCCTGAAGCTTTTCTGTTTCCTGCCTAAAAATGACTCTCAAATTAAGGGGTTTTTTAAAAGAATATCACTGAAAACACAGTGCTTTGTGTTCATTTTCTGTAGTGTATTTGTGGCATTCCTCCAAAACAATATAAACATGGGAAATTTGCATCAGTGTAGGTCTGTGCCTTTTGTACAATAACAAAGGACAGGGAGGATGGACCTGGAAGGTGCTTGGAGCAACCTGCTGTGGTGGAAGGTATCCCCTACCCAGGGCAGGGCATGGAACTGGATGGGTTTTAAGGTCCCTTCCCACCCACACAACCCAGGACTGAAGGATTCCAGTTTGTTTCTGTCAGAATCTCTGGGTGCAGCCCTGGGGCTCCACTGAGTTTGTAAGAAACCTGTCAGGGACATAAATGTTCTGGTGGCACAGAATACGAGGTGAATCCCTCAATAGCAAAGCCTTTCCCTGGGTGACACCTGTGCACACAGCAGAGAATAAAACAGCTTTGGGTTATTGTTTAGCACGGACTTGCTCTCACCCCTCCAGCTGCCATCCCTCCCACAGAAAGGTGACATTTGTTGGCAAGACAGAGCTGGACCTGCTGCTGATTCCTGTCCCTCCAGGAGCACAGAGGGCTGGATGCTCCTGGGCTGTCTGCCTGGCAGCTCTCCATTGGGATAAATTCATTCCAAAACTGGGGAAGGCAGAAAGGGAGAAGGACAAGGGGAGGGGGCAAAGGCACTCGTGCCATACCCCTGATGACAGCAGAGATGTTGATATTGCTCCTTGGGGTACAGCAGTGTACATTGTCTTTACCAATCTGGATATAGCTACACATCAGGAACCAGTAATGAATTCCTAATTGGAAAATTTTAATTTTTCAGAGGCTCCTTTTGTTTCTAAAAAAAATAACTACTCTTGATTATAATTTTTTTCTTGTTTTTGTTCATAAATTAACCTGAAAGTATTCATAGTAATTATGCACAAATTTAATTCTCATCTAACAGCTCAGTTTCAGAAAAATTGAATGTTTCCCTAGACTTTACCCTTCAGCTTCTTTCTATCCATTTATTTTGCTCTTATCAAGAGCAAATGAGAGAATAAAGAGAATATATTACACTAAAAATTAACAAAATTCTGTTTTATGGAAGACAGATTGTAAATAAGAAAGAGTTATTAAGTTTTGATAATTATGAAGCTGATATAAAAGAGTTATTTCTTTCTTTGTGTTGCAAATGGAAAAACAGCCTAGTAGGAATCAGTCATATGAAACTTTGCATAAATCTTTTGGTAAACTCATTGAATGGTTTGGATTGGAAGGAACTGTAAAGTTTGTCCAGTGCCATCCCCTGCCATGGACAGGGACACCTTCCACCAGCCCCGGCTGCTCCAAGCCCCATCCAACCTGGCCTTGGACATTTCCAAGGATCCAGAGGCAGCCACAGCTTCTCTGGGCACCCTGTGCCAGGGCCTGCCCACCCTCACAGGGAAGAATTTATTTCTTTTAGCTAATCTTCTTACATACTGGCCAGTTAGAGAGCTTGGTCCCACAAATTTTCCTTTTGGACGTCCATAACAATGGGAGTTCTGCGTTCTGCGTGTTGGAGGCCAAGGATTGATTTATATATTTATAAGGAATGAAAGGGTACACACTGCACATTATGAACAAGTCAAATACAGGTTTAGAGTACTTTCCAAAATATTTCTAAAAGTCAAAGACTTGAAGTTCCCATCATCTGCAGGACTGAAACTATGCAATCTTCAAATGTATCTATTCAAATCAACTATATGTGCTTCTGTAAGATGATCTGGGGCACAACCCTGAAGGTTAAAGAACGGTGCTTGGTGTCCACTTGAGGAGCTGATACCTCACCTTCTGAGCAATCTCACAAAGTAAATTCCATATGACTTAACCCCAGTGAGAAATATCAGACACTCACTGCTCTCTGCCATTTCTATGTCAATGCATGTCTCACAGTTCTTCTGCTTATTTAACTGGGATTTTTTCCTAATACTGATCATCAAAAGCCAATTTTCAGTGTTGACAGACCTGACCTGACAAGCAGAGATCCCATTGTCAAAGTGAGGCATTGGAGCAATGAAAGGCTTTGCCTGAAATATGGATATTCCTGGCAATATCCCCATCTCCCAAGTTCAGCCTTCATCTCCCCTTTTCTTCTGCACTTGTGCCAAAGCTTTCTAGTGCTTTGCATTAGTAACATCTCCCCACAAAGGAGATGTATTTTTCCTTTAAACAGGATAGACCAGAGAAGGGTTTATGTTATAGCAGTTTATGGCAGCCTGGGCTGGGACCCCCTGTGACAAACCCTGGCTGTCACCATGAAGAGACACGATGGAGAAAGAGAACGAGGGAGATGGGATCTAGGCCAGACTGGGGGACTGTGCTAGATACAGCCTGAGGGGCTTTGGTGGCTCCACAGAGGATTCCTGATCACAGGATCACAGAAAAAGTTGAGTGGAAGGGACTCAAAGGGATCATCCAGTCCAACCCCTGTCCAGCAATCCCACCCTTGGCATCCCTGGAGCATTGCCCAAACTCTCCTGGAGCTCTGGCAGCCCTGGGGCCGTGCCCATTCCCTGGGCAGTGCCAGCACCCTCTGGGGAAGAACCTTTCCCTGAGCTCCAGCCTAAATCTCCCTGACACAGCTCCAGCCATTCCCTGGATCCTGTCCCTGGCACCGAGAGCAGAGATGGGAGCTGTCCCTGCTCTCCCACTCACAAGGAAGTTGTAACTGCAGTGAGGAGTCCCCTCAGTCTCCTCTTCCCCAGGCTGAGCAGACCAAGTGCCCTCAGCTGCTCCTCATATGGTTTCACCTGGAGGCCCTTCACCAATCTCGTGGCTTCCTTAGGATGCTCTACAACAGCTTTAGATCTTCCTTACATTGTGATGATGCTGAAGAAAAAGCTCCTTTTTACTTACTTTGTATATATCTCAATAACTCAGATGATAAAAGATATGCCCTTATGGTAGATTTTACAAACTCTCTGTTCAAATATGCTGTAATTATATGGGATATCTGGACAATCCTACAACTTTCTGGACTTGGGATAGCCTGAAGCCCAGGGTGCTCCAAGATCCAGTATCTCCCTCTGGTGTCCTTGCCTGGCCTCCAGCTGCATTTGTGGAGCACCTTATGCTGAAGGTGGTGGGGTGCTGTCCAGACAGGCTCGTGGCCACCAGGTCACATTTCATGACTGCAAACACAGATGGCCACCAGGCCAGGGGCACACACGAGCAGCCAAGTCCAGAAATGTGTGCCAGGATCTATCCACATGTCAAGGCATTATTTCAAAGCATCGACTTCCAAGCCTTGTGAGCCACGGCGGTGCTGGCTCTGATGTTGTCTCTGCAAGTGATTCATGTGGATAGGTGATTAAGATGTCTTTAAATCTGGCCTGAGCAAAAGTCCTTTACAGCAGTTTGGTCACAGTAAAAGCCAAAAGGCCCAAAGCAAGATCTTCAGTACCGTGCACCTACACAGGGGTTTAAATGTGCTGAATACTTCATAGCTGAAATTCTTTAGCAGCTTTTCCTTAACCCATGTTTTTCTTTCTTTTTTGTTTTAATAACCACATATCTATAAAATAAAATGTTATTTTAATCACCTTGTGTTTAATTTTTTTCAAATTTTAAGGTTGATTGGATCAATTGAATTACAAAATTTGCCTGGGTGAAAAAAAAAAGAAATTTTGGACATTTGGGTTAGAAACAAAGAGATGCTTTGTTAGATGGAAGGGACAGAGGCAATTTGCAGTCGTAGCAAATTAGTGTCAGCAGATCTGAAATAAATACCTTAGAAACTATTTCATGAGGGAGAAGAGGAAATTGAGACCAAGTTTCCACTTTGTCAGAACTAGACTGTATAGAGGAAATTCATGTTCCAACAGAGTTTGTGATTTCTGTTCTTATCACCCTGACACTCACAGAAGTGAGCCCACAAGGCAGTCCCTCCCCTTGCACAGATGATTTCCTTGAGTCGTGTTCTGCTGCTGCACTTCTGAATAGGGACCCCTTTGAACTGTCTGGACATGCAGCAGTCACAGATAATGTGTGGGCAGCACAACTCACATCTGCTGTGTACTTTTAAGGCCCAGGCTGTTTGCTGTGTGGTCAGTGATGCAATAATCATTATTTTAGTATTGCAAGTCCCAGAACAAGGTGTAACTCAACACCCTGCAACATCAAATCAGTATCATATATCAGATCTTCAATACCATTAAATCATATATCATGCTGCATTGGTATAAAACTTTTTGTGTCAGATGAATCTTACTAAGATTATTTTCTTTTTTTTTAACAAACTGTGACGAAATGTAAACTATGATTCCCAAACACATTGTTTTTAGGGGACAGTAGAACTGGTAAGTTATTTGTAGTTGAAAAGGACAAAATATTGGTGTGGAAATGTGATTTCTTTGCACATATTGCATATATGGTGTTTCCAAAGCAGGAATACTCCTGCCTGGTGACATTAATATAAACTCTCTACTCATTTCACTCTCTGACATGCTGAAATTACTTCATTCTAATGTTGCTATTCATCAAAAATACCAAAAATGGAGTTGAGGAGCAGCTGGAAAAATTTTCATGGGTAGCAGGTGGTCAAGAACAGCCTCTATGAATGTGCAATAAAGTGCTGCACCATCAGAACCCCAAATCTCCTTGAGAGGAAAGGCATTTCAAGGACAGGTGCCAGGAGCAGGCTGCCCTGTGCATTTACAGCTCCTAACCCACGTGTGAAAACACTTCTGTACACAAGAGTCTATCTCTGCTTCTCCTTGTTATCAGACCTATTATTTGCAGGGCTCCGGATCATATTTTTATGTATGTCACGTTAGTTTTAAATAACTCTAATCCCCAATCCAATTAAAGGTATCACCTCGAAGCAGATCATTTGATTTCCTCTGAGAACAGAAGCAGGCTTAGTATTCGGGTTAGTAAAGCAACCACTTCCAAGCTGACCTTCACTTTGTCTCACACACTTTGATCTTATCACCTTCCTTGCCTGTGGCATGTGACTTTCAGACGTGCACCTGACGTGTCAGACCCAATCTAAATTTCCACTGGACAGGCAATCCTTTACATTAAAATTTGGAAATCCATTTTTGACTCCCAAAGGCAATATCCTAATTGTAGCAGATGAAATAAAAATATTTTTCTTTTCTTTTCTTTTTTTTTTTTTAATATACTAATAATGACAACACGTTTTTCTTGGAACCACTTTTGTTTAGAAACATCTCTATGATCCTCTATTAAAGAAGATGTTCTGAAATCAGACAAAATACTGTTTATTTAGCACCTCATGTTGAGAAGAATCTTTTACATTAGACCCAGCCCATGCAGAGGAGCTTTTGTTGCCTTACACTGCCTTTCTAAAGCATAATTTTCCTCTAGGCTCCCTGCTCCCCTTCATTCCAGCAGCCTAAGTGATGGATAATTAGATTTTTTTTCCCCTTACATCCAGTGCCACAAATGCTCTTTAAGAAGAAAAGTCTCTGTGTGATGCCCAGAGAAACTTTTATATCTTGAACTCTGTGGCTTCTTAGGTGGAAGATTTTATTCCTTAGTAATGTTGTGCCCAAGAATCAATTACACTTACAGGAAAGCAATCTAAAGTAGCTGATAAACAACTTTGGGATGTAAGGAACTAATCCTGCATTATGTCCTGAGGGAATGGGATTAACCTGCACTATCCCCTTTATTTCTTATGTATTTCATTCTGGAGAGTTCTGAAGGAAACAGGTTTCCAGGCCTCAGTGTTCTGACAGACAGTATTTACAGATGCTGTAAAATAGTCATCTATTTTACATCTGTTTTTCTGCCTATGGACTGAAGAGAAGACTGAGACACAAATCCTCTTCTCTGAAGTGTTTTTTTAGAGTATTCAGACCTTGTTGAGATTCTAAGGCATGTGAATGTTTTGCTACATGAAATTCAAAAATTAAAGAGAGTCAAGAAAATGAAAATTCATGGCTCTTCCTTCTTTCATAGCTGCCTGTGGTGCATTCTGTGGAAATTCCAGGAAATAAAATCTCATTTTAAAAAGCAGAATTCTTTCTGAAACTCTTCTGTTTGATGTAGCTATTCACTGCCTCTAGTGATGAACTCCTTCTAAGTCTACATTAGCTTCAGAGTATGCTTCTTAAAAAAAATAACCTTCATGGAGATAAGGACACGCCTCAAATGTAAGTCTGCCAAGAACGACTTTCCTTCCAGAAATAGGGGATTTTATATGTTAAAATATTTTTTTTAAGTTATTAAGAAGTTTTATATGTATTTGTCTTCAATTTCTGTTACCAGAATAAGAACCTTTTTAAAAGTGTCTGAACTATTGGCATAATTATCACCTTCACTGTAAATCACTTGGTCATATTAAGCATCCAGTCTTCTCAAAAATTCAAATACTAACATTCTATTCAAAACTCCGTGTTTTTGTGTGCACTTGGCATGTCTTGGTGGTCTAAGATTGAAATTCTTACTTACTTAAGATGCTGATAACTGTCATTTGCAGCTTGCTGCACCAGGTTTCCATTTAGTTATTATGCAAGGAAGACGCAATTTTTTTTCCACTGACTTATTACTGTATTTACATTACATTTCTCCTTTTAATATTTTTGTTTATGTCCTTATTAAATCACAGATGGTGCTGATTACATTAGACCTTAAGTGATGCTTTTTCATTATGAAATGATTTAAAGTGCATACAGATAAGGTTCATACCTACAATAATGTGCTGTACTGAGTGTACTCACTCAAAAGGATGATTAGTGAAGGAACCCATTTGAATGACACAAAAAGAATGAAACCAAGTTATACACTGGCACTTCTGAAGGAAGAAATGAAAGCTTCTCCTCTCTTCCATGTCTTTCACTAGAGGTTGGATATTAAAGCAAATCAGAGGAAATCATTGTTGTTCCTCTTGAAAAGTATTTGAAAAGAGAAAGTTCCTCTTGGGAAAGGGAAGATTCTCCTTCACCAAGACAGTTAATATTTCTTTTATGCTCTCGAGCATAGAGATTCCAGTCCTCACACTTAGGTTCCATAATTTGGGTGGATGTGAGTGCCAGCACATCCCTTGCTCTGCTTCACATCAGGAGTTTCACCGACAGCAATTCAAGGGGAGCATCAGGTCTTCTGTTCCTGGGATTTTCAGTTTCTCAGCACAGTCACTGCATTTGAAATTCAACCTTACTGCCACATTCAGCAAAAACAGGAAGAAAACCCACTTTCCCTCCCCATAACACAGTGACAACTGTATAACCACAACTTTACTTTTTGCTTCACCTCTTCCCCTTGCCATATATGAGCTACAGTGGCCCTGGGCGGTACAATTGATATTTACTAAATCCCTCCACTTATGTTTTCTTTGACAAATGAAAAGGTTAAAGTGAAAAGGTTCAGCCTGAAGGTGATGTTGGAGTGAGAGATGGCTCACAGATGTCACCCTTCAGTGCAGGTGTGAGTCAGCAGGCTCAGCCTAAGCCTGGGAGGGAACTTGCCCTCACCGAGTAAGTAGGACATCACTTTCTGACTTCATTTGAGGAAGATGCTGCTGGAATCCAGAGCTTGGACTACATGACTAGTTTAATCCTTTTCTCAGGGTGGATGCACTCCACACCAAATCCTCTCCAAAGATAAACCACTGCTCCTCACAGCTCCTGGTCCTAACCCAGAAATGCACACGATGAGCTCAGGGCTCACAGGTATTTTACACCTCAGCTTGATTCCTGCAAACCCAATGTGCTGTGCTCCTTGTGCTGGTCAACAACCCTCCCATCTGCATTTTACACCACCTGCTGGTAAAATGCACAGTAAAATGTATTGTGCCATCCCTCAACCACATTCCTGCACAAAAGCTGGAGCTGCCATCGAGGAGGATAACAACTGCTGCATGCAGTGGACTCTGCCCAAGAAAACACAGGAATGCCCCACGTTTTTAAGGCTGATGTGTCAATGCAACAAGAACATATTGGAAATTATCACTTCAGCCTCCTGAAGCAGCAGAGCCTCAAGTTCACGGAGGCAGAAGCTTATCTGATAGTACTTCTCTGCAGAACACATTTCTTTTTCAGAGAGCGTTGTTTTTTAATCTTGTTTTTTTTCTTTATTGCTTGAAATGGAATGTTTTATTAATCCATCCTTACACACAACATGGGAGCAGATTACCTACATAGAAATTTCGCTGCTCCTTGTTGGCTTTGAATTTCAGTTGGTATTTTTTGTGAACACAGACAACCAGTAAATACTCCACTGATTACTGACTGATTGATTAATTCAGGTGAATTTTAAAAGTTACACTCAGCAGTGCCACAATGAAAAGGTGTTTGATGTATCTTGGCATGATCTGACTCTCAGGAAAAGGATTAATTGTCTGTTTCATGCTAATGAAAGCAAACTTAAAAGCTGAGCAGAACATCTGGAACTTGAAAAGATTGGCATTGAACAGAATAAAATAAAAATTGTAATCCTGGGCCCACCCCCACTGTACACAAAAGTGCTGCAATAAATTGTTCTGACCACAAGGGCAAACTAAGAGAAAACCATTTGTATTCTATTCTATCTGAAGAGTATAAACTGTGTTCAAAAAGGAGACATGGAAATTCAGTTTCTTTAACCTGAAAGTTAATTGAGTCTCTTTTTGCTGTGAACAATGATGTTAGGAGAGGATTCAATGATACTTTGGTTTCAGGAATAGAAAATTAAAATATTAATGTAATTTAGTATTATGATTACTAAGTGGCTTGGTCTTCAAGAAATATGAAAGGAGTTGCAAGCAATTCTGTGTAACTCATTAATTAAGTCCCATTTAAAACAACCAGGCAACAATTTGTTTCATGTTCAGGAAAGAAATTTTGTGGCCAGAGAAAAGAGATTATTCTTTTCAGTAATTAATGATAACCTTGACCATATGCAGGAGCTCCTTCAGGCATGACCAAGTGATTTCTCTCAGGCTGCATAGAAAAATCCCAATGAAACTCCAGGCTCAGAGAAAGTTTTCATGAATTACCTTAAATTTTGAGGACATACCTCCCAGTTTCATGAAAGGGAAAAAACAACCCTCTCTCTCGAGATATTCCTTTTAAAATCCTTTATATATATATTCTATTGATTAGTGAAATTAGGTGTAAAATTAAACATTAGCAGAGCTGGATTTACTCACTGCCAACACCATGACCTTTATTAAAAGCTGAAGCATTGTCTCTTTAATCTGTATCTGAAAGGATACATGCCCAAAAAATACTATTGAAAATAGTATTTATGTGTTCATTAACTCAATCTAATTTCTCTTTCCATGATAAAATTCACCCAGTAGCAGAGCCCAAACACTAACCTGAAAGAGTGTTTAAAAAGCCCTGGAAAAGAATCACATTTTGTTCCAATTCCCCCTTCTTGTTTGTTTGCAGCTTAGACTATCCATGGCACACAGAATCATACACTGACTTAGGCTGGAAGGGACTTTAAAGATCACAAAGATGTTCCTTCTGCTTTTTTTTCTATCTTCCCTTGAACACACACACAGAAAAAATAATGTACCAGGGTTTGGTTCTCTTATTGCACTCAGTGTCTGCTGGAATGTTTGATGTTACAGCCTGAGAAATGGTTCCTGTTTCTCCACGACATGACTCAGGTATTCTTTCCACACTGACATTCACTTACCTCTTGGCAGGTATCAAAAATGCAGTATTCTATCTGCATTAGGTATATTCTCATCATGAGGAATATCTGAAAACTATTCTGAAAAATTTCTGTTTTCTTTCTCACTATTGGTCTTTTCATCACTGATATTCCTTTATCCAATACCTTATCTTGATCTATCAGAATTTTTTTACAATGGGCTTGGACATTAAACCAGTTTCTTTTGACCTTTTCCCCTCATTTCTCGTTTTAAAGTTCTTCTTATCAGCCTTAAAAGCCTGGATGTCAGAAGGCAATTTTCCCAGATAGTCAGATGAAATCCAACCTTTGAAAACCGTCTCTTTTAGCAAACATATCCCACTGGCAAAGTATTCCCAAGCCTGCTTTAACACTGATATTTGAGTCATCTGTTGCTCATCACTACATTATACACCCCTATCTCCCTCTGCACTGACAAGAAAAAAGTTTGGAGCAGTCACTAAAATGAGACATCATTAACTCAAAAGTAAGTGGTGGTATTTCTAAGTTTGAGATACACTGCAAAATCTAACTGCTGTGAAAGATCAGTGCAACTCCCTGTAAAAGGGGCAGACTCAATGCAAGTAACATTTTCTGTCATGGAATCATGGAATGTCTTCAGGTTGGAAGGGATCTCAAGGATCACTTGGTCCAACCTTTTTGGCAAAAGCATGGTCTTGAAAAGATGGCCTAGCACACGTCCAGCTGCATCTTCAAATTATCCAGTATTGGGAAGTTCACTGCTTCCCTGGAGAGCTTATCAAAGTGACTGACTGTTCTCACTGGGATACATTTTCCTCTTGTGTCCACTCAGAATCTCCCCAGCCCTGTACCCATTTCCTCCCGTCTTTTCCATGCGACTCCTCTAAA
>VYXF01001423.1:71343-108231 GCA_013397295.1 Polioptila caerulea
AAAAGGGGCAGACTCAATGCAAGTAACATTTTCTGTCATGGAATCATGGAATGTCTTCAGGTTGGAAGGGATCTCAAGGATCACTTGGTCCAACCTTTTTGGCAAAAGCATGGTCTTGAAAAGATGGCCTAGCACACGTCCAGCTGCATCTTCAAATTATCCAGTATTGGGAAGTTCACTGCTTCCCTGGAGAGCTTATCAAAGTGACTGACTGTTCTCACTGGGATACATTTTCCTCTTGTGTCCACTCAGAATCTCCCCAGCCCTGTACCCATTTCCTCTTGTCTTTTCCATGTGACTCCTGTAAAAAGGAAGTCTCCATCTTCTTTGTGTCCCCCTTTAAATGCTGGAACATAGATATAAGTTCTCTCCTCAGCCTTCTTTTCTCACAGCCAGGCCAACACAAGTCTCTCAGCCTTTCCTAATGGGGCAGCTTCCTGTTGTGGAATCATCTCTGAGGTCCTTGTTTGGACCCTTCCCAGCCTGTCCACATCTTTTTGGCACAGTGCCACACCTTTACATTAAAAAAACAAAAATCGTGAAGTTGCAAGTTCTGCACTGAAATAAAAAAATCCTTCATATAACAAGAAAGCTGTCTTTTGATCAATCCTTGCTACTTTTCATATCTCACTTCATCTTTATCACTGCCATTACCCATGGCAAGCAAATATTGCTCCAAAGCCCTATGGAGGTTATTTTAGCAGACATGATTATTTTAAGTTATTAAGCAATCTATTTTATGCAGTGTTGGTGGGGGGAAAAGTGAGTCTGGGCTCTTTCTTGTGTTTTAGGAAGCTCTGCAGAAGTCATTCATGGGGAATCATCTCCTTGCAGGATTCTCATTCAGGTCATGGCCAAGACACACCCGAGAGGACACGAGGCTCTGCAGTGCTTACATAACCTCTCTTGGTAGAACATTTTCTAATGATGAAATGACACCACAAGTGAATTTTTGCTTTCAACTACCAGATCACAGCTCAAAGCACAATATGTAGAAGAAAGGGGGCATGAAAGCTACAAGCACAGCCTCCTGAAAGAAGGGAGAGGGCCTCCAAAATGCAAAGAGGAATTGATGGTGCTCGAGCTTGCAACAGCAGAGTGGAAAGCAGGGGAGTGTAAAGTATGCCTGGCAGTTCTGGAACACTGAACCTAAACTAGATTTCTTTAAAATCAATGGAGAAACGTGCTAAAGGCAGGAATCACTGGACTATCCCACAATGCCTGTGCTCAGAAGAACAATGTACTTAAAAGCTCATTCATTTCAGATTTACTGTAGTGTCATTGCGCTAATTTCAACAAAGCAATTTTCGACCAGCAATCAAATATACCCACTTTATGCTAATGTAGATTTGATTAGCTGGCTTTCAGGATCTCTCTCTGTTTCTAGGAAGGACTGAAAGGCTTCTATTTTCTTTCCCCAGGCATCCTTTTCAATCTAATTCATATTTGACAAACGAGACGAGAAATCAATTGTGTGTAGTATACACTGTATAATGACCCGCAAAGTTCCTAAAACAGTTGTGCTTGCTCCAGAACAGTTATTCAGGATTCTGTACACAACTCTTTGGCAATGGCACATCTGGCCAAGTGCCACGGAAAACATGGCTCTGTGAAACAGAGGCAAACCAAATGGGATGATGAATCTGTGCTCGTGTCACCTCTAAGCTGCCTCCTATCCTACAGTCACGAACAAATCTGGATTTATTCCCACCTTTCATTTAGGAAAACAGGAAGGAAGCCTTATTGAGAGCTGGGACTCTTCAACTCCTACAAACACAAGGACTGCACCCTGTGCCTGTACCATTCCCATGGCCTTGAGGAGATTTTAGTGCTAAGTTTGGATTTCTCAGGATTTCACTGACTTCCTTAGGGCAGCTCAGGTTTCTCAGGGTTTTCAAGAGCGTTCCTTACCTCTGCCTTGGCATGCGGATGAGGGGCTGCTTGTGGCACCTCTTGCTGAGGCTGAAGAGCTTGTGCACTGTTCTCTGGGCCTTGAGGAAGAGTTGCTTCATGCTGTTCTCCAGTTGCTCGTAGCGGCGTTGGAAATTAGAATCCATGGTCCACAAATGCATCACAGCAGATGTGTTCAGGAAATAATTCATAGGCAGCCTCTTCATAAATAATTTGAATTCATCTGAAAAAAAAAAAAATAAATTATAGTCTTTAATTATGCCAATGTGGTTATTCTTGTAGCAGAAATTAATTTCTAATTTGTTTTTTTCTTGAATCGATTTTTATAAACTCAGTTTTTTGAAATTTTAAAATTTAGCATTTTAACTCTTTCAAACTAGAAAAGTGACTACATTTGTATTGGTAATATTAGAATAAAGCCAGCAAAATCCAAAATTAATATAATTTTAAAATTAGTATTATAGCAATACAAGCACTGTCCTTATTTCTCAACCTGGATAATCTGAAAAACAAATAAGAATCAGAGTTTCTTACCTTCAAATCTGGGATCTGAAAGCAAATGTACATTTAATGATCAATGTTTAGTGACTCATTTGATGAACATCAGACACTGTCTTAAACGAGGTATATTCCAATATTTAGGACATACAAGTAAATGTGATTTTGCAGGCCATTCCTCTCATATATATGTTATTTCACCTGACACAAGCCATTAAACTAGACTTCCACAAGCATTTACAATCAAAATGGAGCCTTTCAAAGTGTTTTATGGTATTTCAAAATTTTATGACATTTCAAAAAATGTTCCTTTAACTTCCTTTTGACATTGAAGTGGTGGAAAGGAGCTCTTAATCCAAAATCAAAAGGTCATTGTTCAGGGGAACATGCCATGCTTTGTGACTTGTTCTGGTAGCTCAGTCCACACAAGATATATAGACAGAATTTTATTAATCAGGGAGTCTGTTTCCATAAGTAGAATTATTTCTAATTTCTGAACCTAAATAAACTTCTATTAAAAGAGCTCCAGATATTGGGGAAATATGTGGCACACTTGCATGCACATGTTTATCCTCTTTATTTCTTATTTTTGTATATCAGTATGTTTCCCTGCCTACCCTCCTACCTGCTGCTATCCTCCCACTCTTCACAATCCATTTTTTTCTTTCAGCTTGTTCCTTCAACTAAGTCACTCATCCCACAGTTTGGCTTTCACCCTGCCAGATGCTCCTTTTGGATGATCTACATTTCAGCAGGCTGTGTGAAAGCAAAGATCCCACTGCCTGAAGCAGCCTCCCTCTTCAAACAAAAATCATACTTAACATTGGTGTAATTTTAGGTTGCTCATGGAAGAGGGTTGATTGGGGAAAATGTCCACTCACATCATAGAATACTCCATTACCATCCTTTTCCATAAGTCTTTTGGTTTAGCTTAAGTTTAGGTTTTTTAACAAGATTTTTACACAAAGTAGGCAAAAAATATTTTCTTCTTAATGAATGGAGAAAAACAGATCTTTTGTAAAAAAGCTGTAGTGGCCCTTGACCACATCCTGAAGGACACAGGACAATGATGGAATACAACAGTCCCACTTCAGCAGAGTATTTTCCTTCTCATAACAAAAAAGGCATTAAAAGGTCTTCTGGAAGGCAAAAAATGAAAGTCAGGGGTGAAAGATGATGATTTTAAGTTTAACAAAGTGATTTTAATAATTCCTCTGGGAATGTGTTGCTCATTTTGCCCTCATGCCTTCCTCTTTGGGTAGGAATGTCTCTCTCCTGGAGGACAGCCCCTGTGCTGTCCTCAGGGCTTGAGGGAAAGCAACTGTTTCTTTATCTTATCACCTATTTGGAGCCTTTTGCTTTTTCCCTTCCTTGATTTTGTCTAAATTGGTTTTTTATCCTCTGTCCAGCAAGAATGTCCATTAATGTCACCTGCTACAGCTAGCAATTTGAATTAACCGGAATATTTAATAAATTCTGCATCACCAGATGAGCATCTCTATGAATCTTAGTGTAGTTTTGGGAAAAACTGTTCCATTTTCTCCTTCCCAAGAGATCATTATTCCTTCCTTAGAATTATAGAATAGCTTGGGTCAGAAGGAACATTTATAGTCCAACCCTCTGCAAGGAGCAGAGACACCCTGCATTAGATTAGGCTGCTCAGAACCCCATCCAGCTTTACCAAGCTCTGACTCCTTGGGGGAAATGACATAACTTTCTTTTTAGTTTTAAGTAACTTTAGTCATGGGTTTGTTCCCCTTTCCCAAGGGGGAGGGGAGCTGGGCTCTCTTGGTTTAATTTTTAAACCACCAAGGCTTTGGGTCTGGCTGGGCAGGGCCTGATAAGCTTCAACAAACAAAAAGGGTGTTTTGGAGGTCTGGGATTTCAACATTTACATGTTGGGAATCCAGAAGATATGGAGGAGGTAATCAGACATTACTGCCTGGCAAAGCTGGAGACTCTCTCTGAGAAAAGAATGCCCTTGGAACCACAGAACTGGACCAAATGAGAGTGAAAGGCAAAGGGATCAATATCCAATAGAAGATCACATACTAACTAATGAAAAGGATTGTGTAATGTAGAACCAGAGAATCCTTCATTTTCTATAAATATATACACATGAGAAAAGTCTTGCAATGGAAATGAGCAGTTGGAACGATTTCCAGAGCACATAATAACCAGAATAAAGGAATGCCTGACCCACTGACAGCTCAAAGACAGTGTCAGAGTTTTGTTCCTTCCCAAGTTCAGTGACATCCTCACACTGCCCTTCCCAGGCCTCAGCCCCTCCCAGGTCTGCAGAGAAGGTGTGACAGAAGGTTTTGTCTGGCTTGTCTAAAGGAACCACAGTCCTGTTGACTTGGTAAAGCCTTCCAAGTCTAAAGATTTACAAATATTAAAAATGGTAGTTTAATAAAAATAATTAATAGGAAATAAGGTTAACTGAGCTGATACAATGTCCTTTACAAAGCACAGATCCGCAGCTCATAAAAATCAGACAAGTTCTACCAGATTTAGAGGACTGAGGGTATTTATGTATATAAATATATACTCTGACACCTTAGGGGATTAGATCCCAAAGCCACATTTCTGACTACCTGCTTGATTCCTAAAGTCTCTTTTCCCTTCTGTTCCTCTGAGGCACTGGAACATCTCCTTAAAACGAGCTTCATGAAGCCAAAACAAAAGCAATTCCCTCAGGAGACAACAGGCTCAGACGATGCCTTTTCAACCCTCATATTGTTCTAATCACATACTTAAGGAATGTTGTCACTTTGCTGTCACTTTGCTGTCCTCTGCTCGATGGCACTAATCTCTACAGCTAACAACTGTTCTGTGCAGTGTTTAGAAGTGATAAGGAAGGTTTACACTCCTCAACTTGCGATGCAACAGAATTTCCAATAAGAAAATGTTTTTTTCTCCCTGTAATAAACATCATCTTTGACTACCCTTGTGCCCTGTCTGATCCTTCTAATGAGCTCCATAATGCAGGTGAAAGAGAGACAGAGATAAAATGAGCATGGTTACATAGTGCCTGCTGCATTAAAAAAGGAAAAAAAAGAAGATAAGGTGTCCATATCTTAAACAGACACATTTCATGATCTGTGAAACTACAACATGAACTCCTAACACTGAGAGATGATTAAACTATTACTCTCTAATCAACACACAGTGCCAGCCATTCCTGGGGATTAACAGCCAGTATTACAGGTGCCATAGAAATTGATACTTTAATTCATAAAATCAAAGATATCTTGAGCTGGGAAAGACCCACAGGGATCCTTGAGTCCAACCCCTGGCCCTGCACAGGACAACCCCAAAAACTAGACCATGGTTCTGACACCACATAAAATCTGATTACAGCACTTCCCCCTTTATTTTCACATGGGTAATACATGCAATACAATTTTATATATTCTTAACAATTGCAAATAAGGTAAAAAAGGTAAAACATTATATGCAGTGGTGGGTCAAGCAAGTTCATTTTCTGACTGGCTGTGTCTCTTTCCACTTTCCCTTTCTGCCAGGTAAATCTTTCTTTTGTCAACAGTGCCTGAAGATGGAAATGACATCTCATATTTCAGCGGGAAAGAATAAATGAGAAATATCATGAATGGGAGCAAACATTACTGCTGAAATCAGATGAATATCAGACATACTTAGGCTATGAGAAATACCTAGAGCTGCAGAGATGTAACTTGGATCCTCAGTGTTATTTGGTGTCAGAGCAGGGCTCTGCTGAACGCAGAGGTCACCACTCTGCAGACAGAGCTGGGGAAGGCCAGAAAAATCCAGGCAGTCTCCCCCAAGGGTTTGACAGTGCTCTGCTACAAGGGAAACAGGAGCCCTGATCTCTCTGCTGATCTCTCTATTTTGATTTTCCCTGGTATTTTGCTACAAGGTCTGTACAGGACTGTCCCACCGACACAGCACACTTCTGATTTTGTTTCTGCTGAGGCTGAGTGGTTTGTGGAACTTCTCCAGGTTGCTAAAATGCCTTGAGTTAGGTTGTTTCCTAAGATCCCTTGGGGAGGATCTTTGGAAGCCCCTTGTAGGTCGATGGATTTATACCTGCTTGGGGATTGAAAACACCAGGTTATTAAAGGTGCTGCAGGCTGACATCTGACAGCAACATCATGCTGGAAAATATGAAAATACCAAATTTTAACACCACACTTTTGTCTCCTATTTCCTTTAGAGTAAATAGAGCAAGTCCACAACTGAGTTTGAAGCCGTCATTCCTGAAATTTTCTTTTAAATCATTTGGGCACTGCTTCCCCAGCCAGAGTAACAGATTATCTCAGGACTGAGGGTTTTGGAGCTGTTTCCTCCTGAGCCCAGACATGCTCTGCACAAAGGCAGGGAAGAGCCTGAGCCTCTGCAGCCAGGGTAGCAGGAGCAGGGGGATAAAACCACAGCTCCTTTAAGCCATGGCTCATGTCTAGGGAGTCTCACTGTTGTGTTATGGAACATGAGAACTCCTAAGTAAATAGGAAAATTCAAATTTCACCTGGATTTTTATCAAAGGAAAGAGAACACCTTTTTTTTCCCCTGTTCGTTCTTATTATGGCTGAAATCGATGGCAACATACATGTAACAATAATTAAGTAAGGTGAAAATCTACATACAATTTAGGAGAACATAAAGCACTGTTTGCAAAGAATCTGCATTTGGTAATATGCTAAGAAAATAATTGTTTCATAGCAAAGTAACCCACAAGAAATTTCAGCCACCGTCTCTCAGTCTCCAGAAATAGCAGATTCTGGGGAGATGACATTCCATCAAGCAATATTCAGTTGTTTAATTTAATGTTGTATTTTCTGATGAGCCATTTTACCTAAAATGAAATAATATAATCTTACAGAAACAAAACCTCTAGCATTGGAAATTACAGCATATGCTCCAGTAAATATATAATCCTGTCTAATTGTGGATTACATTGTCTACCCAAAATCAATTTTAATTTTTTTAAACAACGTTCAAACCCTAAAAAAGCAATTATGTTTTCTGGGCAAAAGCAGCCTGACAATAAGTGAAAAAATGTAAGAATCTTTTGTTGGCTGAAGCATACTATTCACAGTTTTATATAGTCTATGTATTTTCTAACATTAATAAAGATTTGGATTTTAGAGGTTTTTTCCGTGTAACAAAGTTCAGTAAAAATATGCATATTGGAGAAAACCCCTTTTTACACCACATTATCATGTCAAAACCTACCATTAGAGAGCAATTGTAATGGGCTGTTTTGTCATTTCTCTAAATGAGGCTCTAAGGAAACATTTTTCTCCCATAAAAATCTGTACCTCTGTCATTTGTACACATCCTCTTTTTTAATCAAGTTCTTTAACTTGCTCCAGAGGCATTAAAATTCTGACACCACAGTCTAGTCATGCAAAAACTGCTCTGCTTTGGCTCTAACAAAGTGTTACTGTGGGATTGAGGCAAACAGACAAGAATCAACTGATCTTTAACACATGAGGGTGTGATGCAGCCTGAACAAGCAACAATATCATCTGGTGTGCTGGTCCAATTCAGAGTGCTTCAGACCACTCCAAAATTACCTCCAGTGAATTCTTGTTTTCCACTGCATTTCATCTTTTCTCGCTCTCATAATGAGAATGCTTTCCTGAAGCCCAAGTCTAAATTCTGCTGTTTTCCTACCCTGTACTTCCCAAATTCTGACCACAGCTAACTCCTGTCCTCTACAGACAAGGCTGTCATTGGTTATTCCATCTCCAGTTAGCAGTTCTCTGTTAGGGAATGATCAGTCCAGCTCTGTGCCACTCCTTTTGATTGTTCCAGGGCCTGTATCAAGATGCTATTGCTGACAACCTTCAAAATCCTCCCTGACTGTTTGTGTGCCACTGTTGATCTTTCAGCACATGTCAGGAAGATTGAGGATCCCCATGAGAAGCAGGGTCTGTGATCCCAACACATCCTGAAATTGCTTAGGGAATTCTTCATCCATTTATTCAGGTTGACTGGGTGGTCTGTAAGAGGTTCCCACCCCAATATCACCCTTGCTGACCTCTCCTCCCACCCTGACCCACAAATTCTCATCCCTGTTGTCCATCTCGGAGCAGAGCTCCAAACATCCAGGCTACTCCATAACAGAGAAGGTGACCCCCTTCATCCTCACCCTACTGATTTCACCCATCGAGTGCATTTGAGCAGCACACCCAAGGTGGATTTCCATTTCCCATCTTTTACCATTGCTGTCACCCTGCACTGTGTGCTCCTAGGAAAGATTCCCCATTTTCCTCAAAGGCCTGAATCCTGTGTAATTCCTGATGTGTTCCAGCTGTGCTATTTCCTCTCTGAGCCTCAGCCCATCCATGAGATGAGATTCCAGAGGCATGTGACTGTAATAATGCCTTTCCAGATTATTACCTGGCAGATGAAAAACTACTTAAGGAACTCAAAACTTTACATTAAATTTAAAAAAAATAAATAAATAGCTGCAATTTTAGTTCATTCCTGTTGTGTTTTTCCTTCAAAGTAAGGAGAAACATTTCCTTCTATTTCCTTGTCTCTGCTAATCTTTAATCTACACCTGGCTTTAATACAACTCCAGCCTTCCATTGGTGCAATTCCTTCTAACAATGAGCCAAAGCAAACAGATAAAGGAAATAAGTGACAATCAGAACCAACAAGAATATCCAGACCAGAAGCTCCCTTAAAAAACTTAGGAAATCTCTCTGGAAGCTCCAGAAGTTCATTTCCCTACAGAAAAGGTGACATGGAGCAGCAAAGTTAGCCAGCCCTGCTGTGTGTCCATTCTAGGGCTGATCATCTGCTGGTGCTGAAAGCAAGGCTGTTATTTAATAGAAATACTGGCTGGTTTTTCTTACAGGTTAGGAGTTGGGAAGAGGACTTTCAGCCAGTTCATCACACACCAGAGCCAAGGGAAGCTGCTAAAGCCATTCATGTCACCACCAAGAGGGCTCTTGGGCAAAACTGGGCAAAGAAAAGTCATTTTGTGAATGGACTTTTAGCATTCCAAAGTTATCTTAAATCTTTAGAAATTTTCTATAATTTTCCAAATGCCTCTAATTTCTCTGAAATCCTCTAAAAGGAACATTGCAAAGTTTTCCTCTCTTACTTTGCTTTGAATCAGTCAAAATACTTCACCTTGACAGAATAGAATTTTTTTTGTTGTTATGTCAACTTTTAGTTTCATATTATAACATCAAAGTCATGAAGTTAAAAAAAAATAATAAATATTTCAAAATAAATGTTAAATGCTTCACGTAATTCCTAATAAAAAATAAAAAGCAACCAAAAAAACCCTCAAACCCCCAAACAAACCAAAAAAACCCCATAATTTTGCATTTACTCAAAGATTACTCCTGGCTGGTTTATTCAAAGTAGCTGTCTCCATATTTTGTAACATTCTCTATATAAATCTTAATCTCTGCTGCACTTCAACAGACTTTTCTGTTTAGACTGCAAGCTCTCCAGGGGAAAGTCTGGCTCCTATTATATCTTTATAGGGCAGTCAGCACAACAGACCCCCTATTTAATTGTTGCCATTTATTACAAATAATAAAAATAATTTTGTCTATTGCTCCAGGCAACTGCAGCCTCCTTGGAGTGCTCAGAGGGAGCTACAATTAGTGCAAGGGGTGAGAGTTCTGGGGGGAAAGATCTCCTAATCCCCATTTTATCACACATTTGACTGTGATATGTGATTGTTTGTGCAAACCTGCTGCTGTCCCAACAGTGTGACCACCACTGCTATCTTTGCTATTCCATAACAATGTTTTTTTTAATTTTAATCAGGGCAATAAATACCATGGTGACTCAAATACCAGTGTCAGCTGTAAATCAAGACCTGAAAGCACAAAACTGGAAGTCTGAGAGGATATAAACCATGGGACCCACATTTCAGATGCTTGGATATGATGGTTGTTCATTAAAGTGCTGCCTCAATATTGTGTAGATGTTATTAAAGAGATTTATAAAAGATAGATGTTTTTTAAAATATCCCACTATGATTCAGAAGCCTGGAGAAAACAAAGTGCTAAAATGAACATATATTTGTTTTTATGTTGCCATGAATTTTAGTTCTTTGTGATGCATTACTCAATTTGTCAAAGAAGTAGCAGCTGTGTTCCATGAAATATATGTTTGAAAATAATCCAATTCAAAGAAGCAGAAGATTGAAGCTGCAAACAACCTTATTTCTTCAGAGAAGAGATAGTAAATCTGAATTTTCCTTCCCCTTCTCCCTCCAATTTAGGCTACATCAGCCAGCTCTCCTGATAATTAAAAAATTTCCTTCTCAAAAGCAAAGATTTCTCCTGTAAACTTTCTGAAGGACAAAGGGAAGGAAGGAAATGTGTGTTTTCTCCAAGATCTGGTCTCTGTTTTTCAAGGAAGAAAGGAGGTCCACACTTCCTTTGGGACAGACTATTTCAAGTGGCACAATCCAGCTGCTACAGAAGCCTCAGGGAAGCAAATTTGGACGATTCTGGCTGTGGGATAGATTTGGGGAGGTGGGTGTGGTTTGGTTGATTTCTTTTTGAATTGAGGAATGCTGCAAGGATAGCTGCCCTCAGCCCTGAGCTCTGCAAGGAGGAAGGAATCAGTGTCACTGTGGAGGTGGCATTGGTGGGGAACAGAGATCCTCTGGTCAGCCCTTTATACACCTAGTTCTGAGGAACCTCATGTAAATGTTAAAAGTGAGTGATGAGAGGAAATGGCCTCAGGCTGCAACAGAGAAGCTTAGATTGAATATTAAGAAAAATTTCTTCATGAAGAGGGTTGTGAAGTATTGAACAGGCTGCTCAGGGCAGTGGTGGACTCACCAAGTCTGGAAGTGATATAAAAATGTTTGGGCATGCTTTAGTAGTGAACAGGGTGGTGGTGCTGGTTGGACTTGATCATCTTAAAGGTCTTTTCCAACCTTAATGGTTCTGTGATTCCATAATAGATGTTAGATATGTGTATAAATATACAAACACATGTATATATGTATGTTACAGAGTTAATGCTGGTAATGTCAGTCTGTCATAGGAACACAAAACCAAAAATTCGCCTCTCACAAGCCTTGAAAGTCTCCTGGTGCCACATAAAGGTGAAATAATTGCAGTCAAAATTGGTAGTGAAACCAGAATATCACCCTATAAATTGTGGAGTAATTCAGAAGTTCTGCTAGGCAGGAGATAACAACCTTGCCTGGACTCTGCTACGAGCTGGAAGGACTCACATTTTCTGCAACAAAGCTACTCATTTCTTATTGTCAATATAAATATGACCTTGACAGCAAGGTCCCTTTTCAGAAATCAAAAAACCACACTGCACAGTTGTCTCTGTAAGTCCCAGCATTTGAAGGACATTCCCTTCATCCTGTCAGGTTTGCTTGGTGTGATTTTGGTTCATTACTCCTTTAAAAACGTTTCTACCCCTGCCCTTCAAAGGGATGCTCCTTGGAAGTCACAGTAAACTTTCAAGAAAAATGTCTCAAAATCTATGAAATTTTTTTTGTAAACGTTTTTATGACTTCAATGTAGTTTGGAAGTAGTCCTGCAACAAGATCTCCCAAAGTCCTTTATTATCTTTCTACAGAACTATAAATTCCCTTAATGCATAAAACATATTCCTTATGGGCAGTTATAGATATAACCTCTGTCAGTTTAAAATGTACCTTAGCTGAACATGCCGGGAACTCCTACAGTTTGTAAACTGGGTAGGGTAAATAAACATGTGATGTTCACAGGAGGATAAAGGAGGGAAGAGAATAAGTGAAACCGAAAAATGTTCTTGGAAAACACATTGAAGTAAATAACCAGTGTTAAGCTGTTCCAGAAGAAGATTTAAGAAGCTATCAATCAGAACAGACAACACTGCCCTAGAAGAAAAGAGAGGCCACAGAGTGACATCACTCCTAATAAAGAAAGCCCAAAGCTGCCAAGGCAGATTGGAATACCACCAAGAACGAGGGAATTTTGTCACTAGCTTTGAAGGGAATTACATTATGTCCTGTACATGGTGGACATAAGTAGAATTATATTAGATCAAGCCTTCTGCTCCTCCTCTTATTACAATGTCACCACAATGTTCGGGGTATTTCAGCGAGCAATGACACGTAAAACTTTAATAAGCTGATTTGCCAAGTGCAGTTTTAGCAGGAGTTGTATAATGTTTTTAGTTTTGGAACAGGGGCAGTTATATTGCCTGTACCATTATTTTTGAAGTAGGACAGGAACAATTAAGACACTGACCCTCCAAAGAAATGATGCACACCCTACCTGCTCATTTTATTTAAACAGTGACACCTCCACAGGGGTGGAAGAGGTGGGGAGGGAAATATTGGTCACAGAAGGAATGACAGCTTGGTGTATCTGCTCATGTTATTGATTAAACTTCCTGACAACCACAGAGGGAAGTTAATTACTGGGAGGCAAATTAACACCCCTGCAAGATAATAGAGAAAACAATAATTATATTAAGAACTCAGGGGGCTAAGTTTTCTTGGCCCTGAGCCTGAGGCTGTAAGCTGTGTTTGAAAGCAAACCACCACTCTACTGCTCAGGGGCAAATAGTTTGAACCATATTGATTGAAGTCTTTATTCTCAGTGAGTAAAAAGCACCTTCAACTGCCAGTGAGTCAGTTCAGACTGTTCACAAAGAGTCTTTCAATTAAGATTTCAAATGGAACCCTCTTTGCATGGCAATGGGTCTGTCGTGATCACAGCAGAGAGAGACAGACTGGGCTGAGTGACCTGGTCACACCTGGCAGGGGATGTGTGCAAGGAGCCTTGGAGGGACATCCTCCCAAACCCACAAAAACAAAGCCCATCAGACAGCAAGGTTAGATTGAGCTATAAATTAAAGAAATCCTCCAGCATTCCGTTTGAATTCCAGATTTCGTTTTTAATCTTATTTTACGTGCATTTCAGTTGAATCCCAGCAGCGGGAAAAGCAGGATTATGTCACTGAGAGGACTTCTAGTGCAAAGTGCCTTCACTGCAAGTGATAGAGTGGGCCTAGGAATTTATAGTCTGTCTGTGATGCCAAGTCAAACCTTGTCATTTTGTTATTTAAGGTTTGGAATCTCAGCACTGAGTCTGAAAATCAGTCTGGGCATCTTATTTCCATTATAAATGTAGTAAGTTTCTTCTGAGCAGTGTACAACACAACATCTCTGTTTAAACTGACATTTCCAAATTATGCCTGCAGTTACCTTCTGCCCTTTTACTTCCTTTTAGTAACTTGAAACAGGTATAAATGAGACATTTGGTACATGTTTTAAAATGTCTGTCTTAGAATGTAGTTTCTCTTTGAGAGATTTTTGTTGGCATTTTTTAGGGGGGAGCTTTTCTGGGGTTTTTTTGGAGGGGCAGGGTGGGGGGTTATTTTCTCTTCTCCTGTAGTAGAAGAACCATAGCAAACATTATAAATGGCAAGAAAATTTTTAGCTAGAAATTAAATGGCAGTCTGAAATTTTTTAAGACACCTACACTGTATTTTACACAGGTGTTATTGAGAGCATTTTTTAGCTCTTAGGGTTGTCATTATTACTGCTGGTAAGAAGGAAGAAGACTGGGACCTGGGTCAGTGTCTCCATGATGTCAATCTACAAGCTTGGCTGATGGGGAGAATTACCTTTGTTACCTGTCAGCCAGGTGACTTTGATTTGGATGCAGTGAGAGGCACTAAAAAGCAATCCCATGGTCTCCTCTTCTGCTAAAGCTGCTTTAAGAAAGGATTTGTGCCACAGGAATAACAAAAATCTGTGCCTTATTGGGGTGGCAAACAAAATCACTCTTGAGTTTTCCGACCAGATAGAGGGATTTTTAGGATTAAATTTCACAGACTGAACGCAGATTTCCTGCAGCTTTTCTGGAATTGTCCATCAGAAAGAGAATGAGCAATAGTTTAAAATGTTTGTCTGATGAAGAGGAAGAGAAAGACTGTTCCACTGGTAGCATCCCTTAATGCACTGCCAGGAGATATTAATATAATCCATAATTAAGATGGTTCCAGAACAATAGTGTATGAAATGGTGAAAGGGCTAGTACTCATCTGATGGTGCAGGCTTCTTGCCCCCCACTTTCCTGTGTCTTTCTGTTGTGATTCACATTGGATCTTGAAGATTTGAATTTGTCTTTGGGTCTCCTCATAACGTATTCATCACATGTCTAAGGTTTCTGTCTTTGGCACTGGACAATCTATTTAATTTATTTACATTACTTTTTTTCTGACTTGAAATGTTGTCTATTTAAATCTAAGTTAAAGATATAACTTTATATTTTGTTTAACTGCCTGGCTTTCCACCTGCTTTCTTAAAGCATCAATATATTTTTAACAAATTAAGTAAGTCCAGCTGTAACTGTTATTTTTTGATTGCTACAAAAAATGAATGAAAAAATAGCTCAACATATGTATCAATGTACTGCTATGTGCTCAGCATCTGGGAGTATCAAAATGCAATAATTATGACTATAATTCTCTTTTTGAAGTACTAAGAGATTTGTGCAGATTTTGAGATCAAATATGATAACTTGCTATGGGTGGTTGTATTGATGGACTGTTGGACTGCCTCTGATATTGGAACAATCTTAGAATTCCTATTTTGCAGCTTCTTTAGAGTCTCAGCAATCACAAAGTCAGAGCTGTCCATCTGTAACAAATACATGAGGCTGGCAGAGAGTGCAAGGAATTCTCCCCTGAGCACCTGCACTTCCAGGTGTGAGCCAAGGTCCACTTCCAGCTTTGATTTTGCTGTGTTTGGCAATGGTTTGCAGCCTGGCTGTTGGAAGAAACTTTCACTGTGAAAACAGGGATCAGGATACTCCACAAGAAACAGTGGAACCGTTTGGAAGCCAGGAGAGGGGACAGGGTCCTGTTTTATAAAGACACAGTGTGTGACCACAAAGGGTTGGTCAATCTTCTGTTGTGCTTGGCTTTCCTAAAGCAGTTTCACAGCTGTGCTTAGTGGAAAGAGCCTTTCTTGTTCCAAAGTTGGCATTTTACAGCATGGACTTACTTCATTTGGGAAAATATGAGCTGAAGGAGAAGCAAGAATTAGGATCAGCAAAATATTGTGATTGTCCACATTTTGGAGTTTTGAAGGTGGAGATACAAATTCATGACACTTTTAAATGGAGAATTCTCTAAATCTCACTGCAGGTTATGGAATGTGGAGATGATCTTTCATATTACTTTCTGTAGTTTTTGCATTAGTGTAATTATATAGGATGGAAATGCTACCCCCCAAAAATAATGAAATGGTTGGACTTCCTCTTCTTCAGTATTACTGATATTTAATTCAGTAATAAGTTTAGGATCTCCTCTATTAGGATCCACTTTCTCCAACTCTTTAAATCCAATTTCTTTCTACAAGGGATCTTGGGAAGATTGTTAATTCAATCACTGTAAAGAAAGGGAAAATATAATTGAACTGACTCCAATGTCTCCA
This sequence comes from Polioptila caerulea, assembly GCA_013397295.1. Taxonomy (NCBI): domain Eukaryota; kingdom Metazoa; phylum Chordata; class Aves; order Passeriformes; family Certhiidae; genus Polioptila; species Polioptila caerulea. The sequence continues at coordinate 87,179 of VYXF01001423.1, forward strand.
AAGCAATCTCTGCTGAGCAAACAAAAAAACTTTTACATCTATGCAGTGCTATGTATTAACTGAGCTTCAGACCTCATTTTCAGGTGAACTGTGCATTTTTTCAGATGATTTTAAGTCTGTTCATGTAAAGGGTAACCAATGTTCAATAGAAAGACATCCCAAAGTTATTAGGGAATTATGGAATGCATTAGACATGAAATACAAATCCAATGAAACCAGGGATTTAAGAATAGCTTGCACCAGCATTTCATTTCTGTTAGTACTTAGCAATCAAAGCAGTGATGGCAGATGGATGGACAACGAAAAATAGTTTCAGCAAATATTAATGTGAAAGTTAATATCAATTTACTTTGGCTTACACTTGCACTGTCTGTGATACTGAAATTTACCTTTTGAATTATCTCTGTGAAGCAGATACAGAAGTGACTGAAAAAATCAAACTCGACATTTTGAGAAGTTGTTTGTCATTTTAAGCTGTAGAAGGATGCATTTCAAAATATTTGCAGGGTGACTTTTCATTAATTCTGTCTGTGAATCCACGTGCCTGTTGGAGTGAGCAGCGTTTGTGTTCAGTGGTCAAAACCTTCAAGGGCTCTGGCTCTGCTCCTCTAAAGCTTCTGCTGGACATTCAAGTCAAATCCCTGAAGTTAATGGACTACAAATGATTCACACAGGCACATATTTAAGTGAAGGTGAAGCTTTCAGCCCAGCTGTGACAGGCAAATTTTTGTCCAGTTTGTGGTGGGCATGCTGTTTCCTTCCATCTTAGGTGGTATTCAAACTAATTGTTTAAAAGAATGAGCTTGTTGTTTCAAAGCTAATTTGAAATTATGTATCATAATTTTATTGCGCATCTCCCGATCCTGTCCTTTCCAAGGAAATATTCCAAAAGGGATTTTGTTGCCTGCAAGGGGGAAGAAAATCCACAGCTCAGCATCTTGTGAAATATGCAGAGAGAAGGCAACAAGCTGCCATTGCATATCAGATATATAAAAATAACTGCTTGATGGAAGATTTTGCTTTCGTATTTCCAGGAGGTCTCATAAATGCTAGTGATAAAGAAATTTTGCCATTTTCTATTGTTTGAGCAACACTATCATCCATGTCCTTACTTATTTTGATAGCTTTTTAAAATCCAAAAAATGAAGTTACACTACAGGGACTGCTACAATTTTTATTTTTTTTTTTAATGTCAACAACCAGATCACCTTAAAAGAAAATTGTTATAATTTAAATTGTTTAAATGAAGTGTTCAGATTTCCAGAGATACTCAGCAGCCAACCACACCAAGATTACAGCACAGGCTGTGTGTGATAATGTTCTTATCCTTTTTGCCAGAATCCAGAGCCTGTGGATGGTTGGGGGTCTTTGATTTTCCTGAGTTTTAGAGCACTGTGTCATGATCTCTGGAAAATGTTAAATTGCCAATCAGTGTTATATGTCAGAATTGGTTTCTTTGTATAGTAACTCTTTAACACTCTCAAAATCTTCCCAAACACAGCAAATTTTTTATCTGCACCATCTTCAACACTGCTCCAACCATAAGCTGTGGAAGTCCCACCTACTTCCAAAATGTGAGAATTCTTTTCAAGGAATATTTTGACACTCATTATTACAGGAAGCAAATGACATCCAAGTGCTTACGTCAAAGCTTTTTCCTGGAATGGAAAGGTGGATTTCACTGAGATAAGGTAGGAGTAGCACCTGCACAAGTGCTCCTATACTGGGGCAGAAAGGGAACATGAAAATTGGCAATTTAAAGAACAACTGAGCACTGAAAAGGTGAGGAGGGCTGCAGGAGCACTCGTGAAGATTGCACAGCTTTAATCTAACATGGCTGGACTCTATAATCTGGAATCTCAGGGAAACTTAGTGACCTGTGATAGCAGCAGGTCACACTGGATCCTCTAGTTGTCCTTTCAGGCTACAAAATCCAGTGAAAGGCTACTTTCATGCACATCAGGAAAGGTAAATGGAACACTGCTTGATTCCATTGGAGGTGATATTTTTAGGCTGCATGTTAGTGGTAAGAACACGGCTTGTTGGAGTGATGGACACAGGGATAACTTTGCTTAGGATGAAATTCAGCCAAATGCCTCCAGAAACTAATGAAATTTGTTAATAAAGGTTGAACAGCTTTGGTATGGATTTTTGATAAGGAAACAGCTGCTCATTTTCTTGGGTAGCAGTAGAGTCTGGAGGCCACAAGATCTTATAAAGGATAAGCAGATGGTTCAGAGTAAACAATTTGAAGTAGTTCTTGTAATTTCTTTAAGAACTTGGTACATAACCTGACACTAAGAGGTTATACAAAGCTCATAGAGCTAATGGTGATCAAGTATTTATCACTGGAGGGCTGCTAGAGAGATGAAAAAGGCAGCCAAATTTACTGAGAGATAACATACTGCTGCACATCCTCTAAAATGGGATTTGAGTAGTTTAAAAGTACCAGAAGAGCCTGAGTGAAATGCAGGATAAACAGCCCATTTTGAGGTGTGTTCTGGACCTCTTTGGTCATGGAACCTGTAACAGTGAGAGTGGCTTAAAGAGAAGGCCCAGATTGCAGAGCACAGCCTTCCTGTGGGGAAATTCTTTGGTCACAGAGCAACAGAAAGGCTGAGATGGGGAAGAGCCCCTGGTCCAAACCCCTGCTGCAGCAAGGCAGCCAAGATCCAGCAGTTAACCTTGGGATAAGTCCCAGAATGGAGGCCCCACAACCTCCCTGGGCAAACTGTGCCAGTACTAGGTCACCCTCAGCAAAACACTGTTTCCTGATGATCACTGAAAACCCCCTGTGTTCCAGTTTCTGTCCATTTCCCCTCGTCCTGTTGCTGGGCACCACTGAAAAGAGCTTTACTCTGTCCTCTTTGCATCCACCCTTCATTTGTTTGTAGACATTATCCCTGAGCCTTCCCTTCTCCAGGCTGAACAGCCGTCTCATCCTTTCTTCAAAAAAAAAAAAAATTCCTCTGTTGTTTTATCTTGAACAGACAGGAGGAGAGATAACACAGAGAGTAAATAAACCATCTTAAATAGAATATTTACTTCTTCCTCTTTAGAGTAAATCCTGCCCACAGACACCGTGAATGGCCTCAAGTGAACCAAGGAAGCCTTACAGGTCTGGATTAGGGGACAAGATTGGTTTCTGGAGTCAGAAAACTATTTTGTAATATCTAAGCTAAGAAAGGGTTTGGAAGCAGAAAAGGTAAAAAAATTAATTCTCTTGTATTTACCTTTAGTTGACTCTGGAGTTCACAGTGTCATAGAAGAAATTCATTAATTCCTCTGCCATTAATAGTAGATTATATGGGTCAGCAGTGAGTGCTCTGGATTGTTTTGTCCCTTGCTGCTCAGACTGAGACCACTACATAATCTGGCCTCCTTTCTAGTGATTTTTTTTATTATAAATAGATTAGAATAAAGCAACATACTGTTATCTCAGAAGCTGACTTCCACTAATTTAGACAAAGACTTAGAAATTTTTTTGTTTTCCTAATAAAGGTCACTTTTGTTCCCAGAACGTGCTTTTAACATAGATCAGATCACATTGACATTTATTAATAATTTTTCATCATGGAAATATTGCTCAAGCTCCAAATGTTTCAGCATATGTCTCAATGGTTGTATAAAAAATATATAGAGAGAGAAATCAGTGTGGCTGGAAATGCTTATAGACCGTGTGTGACAGCACTGGAAGAGCTGCTCAGTGGTAATATATGATTTATAAGGGGTTGGCTGCTCTGTGACTAAGTTATCAATCAAAACTTCACAAGCCAACTTTTGGTCATGCACAGACCCATACAAAGTTACCTATCTCATCTTCCCATGAACATCTTTATGCAAAACTCTTTATGAGATAAAAGCAGAAATATTCTAAGCTACCTCTGAGTTGTGGAAGTCATGCTTGGCATATTTCTTAGATTAAAAATTATTTAAACTTTTCAAGGGCTAAAGAGGGGAGCTTGGCATATGTCTTAATGATGTTAATAACCTAAATTTCACACTTCTTAGTAACCACACCTACTAGCAATTACCAAATTGACAGATATATGTGAAGTTAGCATTTTAGTGAATCACTCAGCAGAGCTAAAGAGTCAGCTAAAAGCCCAGTATTTAACTCTTACCAATTTTCCCCTGACATCCATGTCACAGACCTGAGCATGGGACTAGAAATGTAGGTGACAATGATTCAAACTCATAATTAACTCGATGTCCATTATACAGCTTGCTGTAAGAATCCTCCACAGACCCAGATGTGTGTGTTCTTCCAGCTTGACTAAAATTGCTGTTAAGTGGGTGCCCACAAAGGACATTCTTCAGGCACAGAACAGCATCCCATTCAGACAGGACAAAATATGGCAGAATATGTGCCCTTCTGAAGAGTCAATTTATTTGTCTTAGTTTGCAAAGTAGTAAATAATAACATGGCTCCACAAATAATTAAAGGTGTCCAAATAGTCATTGGGAAAATGCACCCAAATGTACACCAAACCAACACATGAATTCATGCTTTTATAGTCAGAGGTGACTTTTATAGTCAGTCAATATTTTCCAGGAAGAAATATTGTAAGTTCTGAAGTCCTCGTGCTAAAAGTGAGAATGGGGATGGGAAAAGGGCCTCAGATCTTCTAAATAGAATCAGATAAAAAACAACATCAGGTTAAAATTTGCAAAAAATGAAATTTTAACCGATACAGGGTCTCTTGAAATTATCAGTCCTCTTGAACTGAAGAATCAGTCTTAAACAATAAAACAAGAAATATAAAAATGAATGTATGTAAAGCAGTGCTTTTATTTCATTCATATTCTTTTACTGATATTTATTCTACTCTTCCCTTGACCATGGTATGGTCTTCCTCCTTTTCTCTTCTACTGATTTGTTCTCTTTCTCCAACACAACTCATTAGAACCCGCAATTTTTAGATTTTTACTGAATTTTCCTTATCTCCCTCAATTCTTTTTTTTTTCTCAACAATTTTTTCCCAGGTTTGTTGAGCTTACTTTTCCCACCATCTGGCTAGACAGCTGTTTCTGATAGCACTGAACAAGTGAGTTGTGGAAACAGTTGTTCAGAGCTGATTTTACTGTTGTTCCCGTTCTCTGTGGGACAGGAAGTTCTGATGATCAAGACAGGTGAAATGATGTATGAAACAAACCTTGATGCATTAAGGAAAAAAGAATGTAGCACGAGCGAGTTGTAAAGATGACGTGGACTGGGCCGGCTGAAACCCAAACTATTCTGTGAGGTACAGCTAAAGAGGGGGAAAAAATCATTAAAAAATCTCACCAGATTCTTCAAATTCACTGTTGTATGCATTCCAAGTCTCACTTATGCGGAGCAGGTTCTCTTCCATGGCCTGAATGTCCATGTAGGGACAGTTGCACTCCGGGAATTTGGGGCCACATTGACACCAGCAGTCATTGTCCTTGCAGATGAACTCCCCCTCTGAATTGCAGGCAATATAGCTCAGGGCTGCCTGCACAAAATGCTCCTGCAGGTACTCAGGAAGGATGACCTGAAGACCTGCAGGAAATTGAGGAAATATTATGGTATTAAACACAAAGGAAGTTCTGGAGCCAAGCAGCTTCCCCAGCTTATGCAGCAAGCAAACAATTATGAAAATCAAAAAGATATGGAGTTTTTACGACAATTTACATATCTGTCCAGCATTTGTACAATGTTGTGTATTTCCTTTCTTAATAATTATTTTCAGACATATTTCTCACGTTTCCCTCTCAGCATGGAACAACCATCCACTAATGAGTAACTTATATTCCTCAGACAGAGCATTTATTGTTGTAATCTTTCTAGGGGGATTGGGTAACATCAACTCCTCCTTGGGAAGAGCTGCTGAGTGAACAGCAGCCAGAGCCTTGCAGCAGGAAATCACACAGCTGAGTGATAATCTTGGTGCCAGCAATAATGCAGATTCTGAAAATGCTGATGAAGGGAAAGCAGCCCTGAGAACAGAGTAAAGAGACAGCATAATCAGGAAAAGGGGTGGAAACATTTCCATCCAAAATTGGGCTTGTTTTCCATTTTTCCTTTGGCACAACAAGATGTAGCTTGTCTAGATAACACATTATCTCTTGTGATTCTGTAGGGGGGAACTAAGAAGGAAGGGGGGAAGTGGGTTGGAAGAAATATTTGAAAAATAAAATTTGGCTGATTGTTTATTTTTCTAACGTTGGTAGCAAATTGCTCTGGGACAGACAATTGGATGTGAAGGGGAGGGCCACAAAACCTCAAGAAAGAAACTAATTCGTAAATCTACTAAAGTTTTAGCATAGGAAAAGTTTTAGCATGGAAAAAGTGCTAAGTCCAACCAATTGTTTGTTGGAAAAAACTGCTGCTACATGTGTTCCAAGTAATTTCTCAACATATGAATCAGGTATTTGGTGATATAAGTTTCTTTTCCATAGGCACCTGGGTGATTGCACAGAGATTTATCCCTTATTTTTAGGTATATACAAAACTATAGCTGTCACAGTAATTCCAGAAGCCTTCCAAGTCAAAAATCACAACTGCTGAAACCTGGTCTGACTCTGCTTTCTTCTGTCTCGTGTAAAAATTTGTAAAACTCTGCTGCTCCCCGAGTAAATATTGTAATGTAGCTTTGTCCTTGTGAAAAACCATGAGACTGTGAAAGGAAAAAAAAGCCCAGTTTGATTCTTCCCTTCATGAGTTTACACAGTTCAGAGAATACATTTCTCTACACGACAACAAACCAAAGTCTGAGAGATTATTCTCCAAATTTTAACTGACAAACTTCATGAATATGCTGGGAAGCATCAAAAATCAAATTTTCTGGAAATGACAAGTTTTTTAAAAATAAAAATCCTCTCTGGGAAATAATTTTATGTTTTTATGGATTTATTTGATTCTGGGGAGAACAGAAAGGGAGAAAACACATCTGGATATTTTAAGGAAGAGTCATAGAATCATGGACTATCCTGAGACTGAAGAGACCACAGGCATCATCATCCTTGAGAGCTGTTCTTAATATCACCAACTACTTCACACTGTCTGAGTAATTTACAGACCCATATAGAAAACTTAAATCTTGGAAATAAATGTACATCTACCTCAAACATCAAATTAAGAATTGTATTGTTCTCTCATGACATGGAGTCAGAGGTATACAAAAAACCACACATTAAAGGGAACTTAGTGGGTTTTTTCAAAGTCATAATTTGCTCATGCTTTATTTTTGTAACTGAAAATAGAAATTGTTAATGGCCTAATACCATAAAGGGGGACTTTTCAAAAAATTTTATGTCTTAATATGCAGGTCGGGAAAAGCTTCTGCTGGAATTTAAAAAAAAATATTATTCAGGAATTATTACTCTTTTCTTTCTTTTGCTTCCTCTTTCTGCTTCTTTCTATTTTTCATTTTTATTTTTACACATTTACTACTATTTTCTTAATGAGTGAGATTTTAACCTTACCAATTGTTTGTTGGTTTTTGGTTTTTTTTGTAATTCCCAAGAGGAGCAGCTCCTGATTTAGAGTATTCCCAAATGTGTAGCCTGCTCCTCTGGTGACCCCATTAATTTTGGTGTAATAATCATACAGGGTGTAAGCTACTGCTCAGTGTGTGCAAAGCAGGCTGAGCACACTAAATGTCACTCCCAGCTTGGTGGAATCTCTGGGAATTCAGGCTGCTGAAGAGGTGTGCCAGTGGATGCTAAATAGGGATGCAAAATGTTAACAGGGCTATTCAAATTATTTTCTGATGGGTGCAGAAATTGTTTCTATTTGAAGGGCAACACAAGGTACTGACATTTCCTTCACTCTGGCTGGAACCCACTTATTGCACACACACACACTCACTCAAAAAATTAGGAAAATGACCTTTTATGAGGTGGAAGAAGGAAAAAACAAATAGCATGATAAATGTCACCCCGTTCCAAAACAAATTAATGAAATTGCACCTACATACCTTGCAACTGAATCTTATTTTCGGGACTCTGAACCAGAACAGAGCTGACAGAATCTAGGTTGTCATAGTTACTGCAGCCGAGAGGACCCGTCCGTGTCTCTGTTACCTGATGGGAGGGAAGGGAAGGGAAGGGAGAAGCACTTACTGGGTTATCCAAAGCAGACTGAGGAGTTCAGAAGATGGTCTCATAAAGTTTCCCTCTATTTCATCCAGAAATACATTCCAGATTTAATTATGGCGAGATAACAATTTAATTGCCGAAAGGATGAGTGCAAATGTTTTAGCAGCAGGAAGTGGAATTTCAGTCTTACAAACACTCCACCTTTACAATACTACACAAATACTACAGTACTATAATGCTAGAGTGGTGCAATGCCACACCAACAGTCTAAAGATAATTTATTTTTCATTGCTGTGGGAATTACAATGAGTTTGCTAAATATAGTTTATAAAAATGAGGACTGTGATTTTCCCTCTTGAAACTTGTGCATATGACAAATCCTGCTTGAAGTCATGGAAAAAGCTTTGACTTTTCCAATGAAGAAGATCAGGATTGGGAATTAAAAACCCTTTATGAGTGATATTTATAATGGTGGTAGTGATGGGATGGTTTTTTTCAAAAGGGAAGGGCCTAAGATAAGTTGAGGCACAAAATTCTGGGTATTCTGTCTTTGTAATCTCCAAATCCACGGCCACAGCACCAAAATACAGCTACATTTATCAAAACAGATCCTCCACAAGCAGAGCTCTGGGTTAATAGTGAAGGTTTGTATTTGGGAGAGCAGTTATTTATACCATAGGATCATCAGGTCCTTTCAGATCTTCAATACCAAATATTAACCCAGCAGTGCCAGATACGCCACTAACCCATGTGCTAAGCACCACATCAAGGGTTTTTGAGCACTTCCAGGAGCTGTCCTGTCCTGGGCAACCTGTACCAGTGACTAGCCATCCTTCCAGTAAATGAATTTTTTCCTATTATCTAATCTAAATGTCTATCCCTGGTGCAACTTGGGGAGTAAACACATTTAAATAAAAAAGAAAAAAAAATAGTAATTTATGTGCTTCCTGGAATATTATATATAATTTTTTAAGTGTCAACAAAGTAATGAAAAAGGCCAATTTCTTTTTAGAATGAGAAGTACAACCAATCCCTCTGTCGTGCACCTCCACAACTGCTCTCAGCCACTCTGCTGGAATTTCCTACTTCTCTTCCTTGACTGTTTCAGAAATTGTGGCCAGATTTACCCTTATTTGGTATCTTCTTCAGTTTTGAATACAATCAATTCTATTTTCTATTACTTCAGTGTCCTCCCTAAACCAGGACATTCAGGTATCACATTCAGCTCTGGATCTCCTGGAGAATCAGCCTAAATTACCGGGTCAGGGAGCAGATTTCCAAAATGCAGACGTGCACTGAGCAAGTGACAGCCATGCCACCAGACAAGCAACATCAGCTGTAAAGAGCAGAAGGGAGAGGGCTCTTTGAACAGTCTGATTTGAAGGGAATATGAAGGTTTGCTGATATAAACCCTCAGTGCTCACGTTGCTGAGGGTAGCCTGGCTCGCCCACAGCCTGTGGGTGGCTGCAGAGGGGTTATGATGTTCTTGAGACCACTGAGATTTTACATTCTTCTTGCCCTTTTGTAAAGAATATGAGAGATTTCCTGTCATTCCGAGCTCCTGGCACATTTCCATGAGTTGGAGGTGGAGTTGCTGAGGGTGGACAGCCCATGGAGAGGACACACAATTGGGCTCCACCAAACCTGTGAGCAGAGCTCAACAGGGAGGAGGAAATGGGACCAAGCCAGGTTTTGTCCCCTCTGCACATATTTGGCAATCTTTAATAATTATGACAGCAGCAGATTTGCTGTGGTTTTTGCTCAATCATCCTGAATCAGCACAAAGACTCTTGTACAGGGATAAGATTCGGATTGGACACGGCTGGAATGACAATTGTGATTTACCTGTGATCATTCAGTCCTCTGCAAACAAGTAGTCTAAAATTCCATCCTAAAATATGATTTTTTGGAAGTACCCCCAGTCCAGATAGAAAATTCTAATCTCTTTATACAATAACAAGGACTGTTAGTGAACTAAATAAGAGAAATAGCCAGAAGACAAAAAAAAAAAAAGACAGATAAATATTGTAATGAATTTTATCCTTACTCTGACATATCACACTCAGCATTTATCTATGCAATTCTTTATTTAAAGATCCATTTATTTTAGTGTTGTTTCTGTTTGCGTATTATTATCATGGTTTTCAAGCATTTCTCTATAAGGCAATGCAGCTTTATAAAGTTATATGGAATGTATAAACTATAAAGCAAATATTACAATTCCTATCCACTCCTATTAGTCTTTTATGCCCCCTGAAATCACAAAATAAGGAAGGGCGATGCTTTGTAGTTATTGTGCCCCTTTTGTTCATATTTCTTCACTCTTATTTGAATTATGCCAGACAAAGGTAGAGACTACCACTGTTGTGAGTGATAGCATTTATAAATACATTGATTCAGAAGGAAATCATAGAGGGCAGGTTTGAGATGACTTGCAGAAAATCATTGCAGTTGTGAGATGTTACATGGTGATTCTTGTCATGGAAACAAACCATGGGATCTGTATAAACATGGATACTGAGCTTAAAATAAAATATGGACATAAGACAAAGGAAAATATAATAATTTCATTATTTTGTTTCAAATCCCTTTGTTGTGAACTACTGAGTTTTGCTATTATGTATTTTTGCCACTATGTAACAAATAATTATGAATTGTATCCACTTTTAAGGACCACTCTTCTAAATGTTAATTTTTCTTTCCAATCTATATATTTATACTATTCATTCTTCCACTTTTCCAGATACCTTCATGCCCTCTGTCAGCTGCCTTGGTCTGGTATTCTTATCTTCTGCATAGAAAATACATTGCAGGAAGAAATTCAAAATGAAGAGTCTCAGGATGTAAAAAAGAAATGTTAAAGAATACAAAAATCATCCAACCTTCAACTTTTGATAGATGACAATTGTAGTGAGAGGCCAAAGCTATGCAGTTACAAATGCTTTTGAATGTATACTCTACACAAATCCTTCTCCACAAAGATTGTAAATCAGAAAAAAATGTGAGTAATTGATAAATGAAAGCCTTAAATTTCTATTAAATTTTTGGATCAGATGAGAGGACTGGATTTTCCTAAATTATACAGTTACAGACTGATTGGGTTGGAAGGGACTTTAAAGAATATTTAGTTCCAACCCTTGCCACAGGGACATTTCCACTAGACCAAGCTGATCCAAGCTCCATCCAACCTAGTCTTGGGCCTTTTGGAGTAACTTTGGTGATAAAAAGGCAGACTAGAGAACATGTAAAAGCTTTTTAAAAGAATAAAAATTCATTAATTCTGGTTTGAGCCAAGTGTTACTGATGATTTTACATTTTTTTTGTTTCAGCAACAATAGGAATGAAATTGGAAAGGCAATGGCACGTCTTTAATTATCTTCCAAGCAGAGAAGTGTGACTATGTTCAGTCCCAAGATCACAGCTGAAAACTGTTTTGTCAGAATGTGTATGAAAAAAAGAGGAACCAAAAAGAGGAGAGGGACGGGTAATAAAATAGAAATGCAGATTCTGCTGAGATGTAGCATGGTCCAGAAGTGACTGATGTTGTGCAAAGAGCACCAGAACCTATCTTTGTTTTGCATGACCTGCAGCCCACAAAGAGCATTAACTCACAAAGCAAAGCATCACAGAACAAAGTTATCAAATAACCGAAACCCCCTAAGAACCAGTAAAAAACACCTGTGAAATCATCTGACATGAAGCAGGCAGGATGTTCTCCAGTGTCTTGTTTTCAGAGATTATCACAGAACAGGTGTCCCTGGGCAACAGAGTTTTCAGTTCCCAGAAATAAACTCTAACATTTGGCATTAATGAGACAAATGCCTACAGTTTTCAGTCAGTTAAATCTCATAACCATGGTGATAATGACCCGATTATAAGTGCACTGAGAACATACCTCCTAGCACTTTAGCAGGGCTGAATTCCTGTGATATCAGTGGGTAGTATTTCCCTGGGAAACAGCCTGCTTTTCTTGCCCATGATAATTAAGCCTATAGAAGGCTTTCCTAATAAAAGGGAAATACGTTTCTGCAGAGATTTTGCTCCTGGTGCATCCTTTTAAGCACACGTGGCTAATATTCCTAACGAGGTGCCCATGCAGAGGTGGTGTGTGCCTTGCATAAAGGACTGTCCTCTTCAGCAGGACTCTTTAAAACGGATTTGGCTTCTAAGGATGAGAACTGAGCCAGCACAAAGGAGGATGAGGCAATGCTGGTCACTGCAGAATAGGCAGCTGCGTTCACATTCACATAAACCTCTTTAATACTTTAAACATTCAAATAAGGATTTAGAGCAAACTCCTCATAGCTGCATGGGAGCCAGGTCTGTTCTGAGCACTTGTGCCAACAGAAGATGGGGCAAAAGTGTGGAATAGGGAGAAGCCTGAAGGCTTTGGGATCTCCTGAATAACATGATGGTGGTGCTGGGCTGATGGCTGTGTCTGGTGATCTTCGAGGTCTCTTTCAACCATGGTGGTTCTGATCCCATAACTCGCCCACCAACCTCACCTTCAGCACTTGTCCTGCAGCCCAAGCTTCCACCCCCTGTAGGCCCTGCCCATTCTGCAGTCAATGCTCATTTCACCTTAAAAATGAGTCAATCAAATAAATAGGCACTAAATGTACTTTCTATTTAGATGTGGATCTCCTGCCAACCCTCTTCTTTCTTTTCCCCCAGGCTTGACAGTTTTTCACAAAAGCACCTTTCTTCCTGCCACACAATAGTTGCCGCTCCACTGCCCTATTTTTGTCATTGAAGATATCAAAAAACTCCTGCTAATGACTGTGTAATTAAAATAAATCAAATTTTCTGAGTGTTCCAAGCACTGATACTTCTCATGCTACAGGCTAGACGAACATTTCTGAAGGAGGTACAGACAAACCAGAAGCACTCACAATGTCAGGGGTAGGATTCATATTTTCAATATGAATTTTTTTAATTGCCAGGAATCTAAAACAATACCTCAAAGGCATGACATATTTTCAGCATATTTTCTAGTGGCATAGGGCTGACACTTTAATTTGAAGAGCCCCCTAACTCGGGAGACCTGGAAACACTCCCATCATGTTTTTCTGTCATCTGTAAAATGGAAGGGGAACAGTAAACTTGATCTTTCTGCAAAAGAGATAATTGCAAAATTTCCATTAACTTCATTAGAAGGGAAATAGGGACTTCTTTCAAGTTTCTGGGCAAGGAGACAACTTTGAATTTTACTGAATGCAGTGCTAAAGCTTCCCAAGAGATCAGTCTAATCCTTCCATTCGCACTTCTTTGTTTCTACACTCCCAGGAATTTATTGTGAACCAGTCTGTTACCTTAAAATAACAAGGAAATTGAAATGTATTCTCCTTACATAAAGCATTAAATACCTCAGAAATGACAATATTTCAGGAACTGGAAATTAACTCAGGCTATTTGAATTCTTCTCTGTTACATCTGTTGAAAATGCTGTGATTTTTTAAGGCTGTTCAGGTCTGTCTGATAGGAAACAACCCCCTCTCTGCTCAAGTCTATTCCCCATTATCTCAGGGAGCAATATATTGTCTGTAAATTCCAGGAGAATCTACCAGAGTATTGGAATAAGTCTGGCAGCCCTGACAGCTCTGGCATCACAGCCTTTTCAAGGGCATTTTAAATCCACTGCCTCTCAGATGCCACATTCCCAAACCTTCTGGATTGCAACAGGGAAGTTAGCAGGAAATGAGGCTGCTGGAAAACCAGTCAGGGCAGCCGTGCCAGAGCCTTTATTTCCTGCACTTTCAGAAATCAAAGGTGCATCAGCCTCATACAGAGAATAAGGACAGGCATTATCTCCAAAAGAACAGGTTATCTCTTTTAATTAATCTTGAGAAAGAAATGACAGTGAAGTTCTCTTACAGAGACATAATAGAGTTAGCAAAAACGAAATGAAAACAGAGGATTTTGTTTCACTCTCCATTTAGCTACTTCTGCTTGCCCATATCTTATTTAAATTAACACTAATATTATTTTTTCTCAGCTTTTATTGCCTAAAGAGACAGCTGAGCAAAACAAACAGTAAATGAAATCCATATATTTGGTTTAAAAGATAAAATTAGAAACAGAGAGAACAGCACAGATACAAATTAAAACGATATTTCATGTTCATAAAAATCTCAAGGTATCTGCAGAAAGCAAAAGCAAAGATGCCTACTTAAGCAAAACCTAATTCCCAACTTTCCATCCTTTTCCAAACATAATTCCATCACTATATAAGGACAAAAGGCTCCAAAGAAATTTGGGGGCTCATACTGTACAGGTTAAATATATTCTTACATTTAACCCAACTGCAAAATCCCATGCAAGGATTTCCTAAGGGTATTGGGTGTGGGATTTGTATCTTCATGGACCAGCTCCAATAGGTAATGCTGAGACCACTGGGATTTTTCACTCTGTCCCCACTAGTTTCAAAAAGACAGAATGATTTGCTTATTTATAAGACTCACAGATATTATTAGTCATAATAATACTGCAGTTGAATGGAATATTTTTTGTGTGTGTGTTGGGAAAGTATGAATAAAAAATATAGTCTTCCTAAATCAGGATTAAAAGTTAAAATGTTCCTTTTCTTTTTGAAGTGTGAGGAAAAAGAGTCTCTTGGTAAATATAAAAATTATCTTTGGATCATTTGGGAATATTATACCTTTAATGTGGTCAGTTTTTAAAATCATGTATATATTATTTCTAAGAGGAAAAAAAAATTAAAAATCCCAAACCTATGACAAAGGAAAAATGTGACAGGTAAACATTAGGTCCTAAAAAGAACATGAAAGGCATTTAAAGTCTTGAAGCTTAAAAATCAAAATGATAAGGGCAAGTTAATTAAGAACTCAATTTTCCACAGAGATTTTACCTTTGATTCTACATTTCTGTGCAATGCTAAAACTTAGTTGCAATATTATTTTCTGCAACATCTCTACAAATTCCCTAATTTAAGCTATTTCCAGGTCTTAGATTTCCCACCCAGAGACTCCTGAGTTATTTGTGCTGTCCATGGCACTCCAGCTCAGAGCACCCTGCCCCTCACAGGACATTTTTCATGTCCATTTTATTTTGCCATCAAACTTCCCCTCCTGCAGTTGTCATCCCAAGCTCTCACCAGGAATCACATTAGTGTCCATAACGTGGGTGTCTGCCTGGCTCACAGAGATGTGTGCAGGGATTTATTTTTAGGTTATATCCTCATTACTTCCCACCCATTTATTCCCTCTGGTAAATGATTGTAACACATTTGCCCTTTCTGTCTCATTGGGACAGGCAACTCTCAATTTATAGTTCTGCTAAACTCTTGTTTTTGTGTAACTGGTGTTTTAGTGTATTTTCCTGCATCTTTGCAGCCCTGCCTACAGAACAGGCAGCTATAACTGATCTATAATTTAATCATTAAATCCCTATCAGTTATCCAAGCTGAAGGTAATTTACCTTTGCTAAATTTGTGTTGGAGAAGAAAAGCAACTTAATACAGAAGCTTTCAACCTCATTTCATATGGCTGCTTCATTCATATGGAAAGTTCTGTCTGAGAACCTGGTGGGTCTCGATATTGTTATTTCATGAACTAAACTAGAAGAGATATTTTAATGGACAGAAAACTGCTCTTAGAATTAGGCTCTGAAGGCAGAGTTACCCAGACTGACTGCTGAGCCCAGCTGGAAAATCATCCTGATTCATGGGAATAGAAAGACCCATCAAATACCAAGGCCTGTTCATTAAAACACACATGAATGTGTCCTACTATGGGTAGGAAAAAAAATTTAGCATATAGAATATAGGACCTTGTCCAAGGGGTTCTGTGCATTCCTTTCTGGTCCTCACATAGATGAACCAATGGTAAGGACAAAGAATGATACAACACAAGGGCAAGTGCACTTCTTCCATCAAATACCACAGAAAAAGAGAGAGCCAGAGTTCCTAAACAACTACATGTCCAGCTCCTTTCACAGTGTGGTGGGTGAAAAACCTTTTGACAAGGGTTGTTTTCTCAATTAAAACTCTTACACACGTAAATATCTGGATTAAATTCATATATGCCACTGTATATTTTCTCTATGCCCTTTTTATATCAGAATGTTTATCATGTATACTCAAGTCACACACTACAGAATTGTCAGTCTGGGATATTTGCATCAAGGAAGGACAGATCCTCTCCAGGGTAAACCAATACCAAGGAAAAGCAGACCAACACATTTTATTTTTTATGCCTGAAGGAAAATGGGCTATTTATTTCTGACATTGGCTCAGTATTCTTGTGAATGTTGTGTTTCAAACAGAGAATTGGAGTAAGAACTTAAGTAGACTAAAACATGACAGGAAAAAAATATTTTAATGGTCCTCTTCAAACCATTTTCTCTATTATCATCAAGGTTTTATCATCACTTAATTTTACTCATTAAGAATTTCATGAAAAGCTGAAGAAAAAACATGGAACAATTTTTCATTTGTCAGACTCTAGATACACTTGGAGAAGATAAAATTAAATTTCCTTGTAAATTTATATATTATTTGGGAGACTACCATATCCTCCATTTGGTGGAATTATTGTAAAGGTTGGAAAATTAGGAACTATTATAACCATGACACAAAAGGACCTTTTTATTATTTCTTTTCATATTACTTATAATAAAATTCAAAAGAAGAGTACCCAAAGCCCATGAAATGTATTCACTATTCCCTGGGAATTGGAGGGTTAAATTGGGCTATCCAGGGAGAGATAATGAATTACAGTTGGATAAACTGGGAAGAGGGTGGTTGAGGCTGACTTGTGGAAACCCTGATCTCAGTGATACCAACATGAATGAGAAGAAACTTCCTTGACGTCAGTGACATTTATTCCTTGCATAAGGTCAGAACATCACCAGGAAAATAAGAACCACTTTTTATTCTGCTACAAAGCCTGTAGAACAGTGAGGAAACTTCCAGCATTTCAGGCATTAAAGATCTGAAAATAATGATCATCCCATAGTGCAGAAAATCTCTTGTGTGAATAATGAAACCTTTCTTTAACCCAGTTTTGCTTCAGCACATAAAGGCATTATATGCATTATCTTGTAAGAGATTAAATGATAGTTTTACTGTCAGACATGCAAATTCTGCTCAAGCTCCGTGAGAAGGTCTACAAGGTAAAAATAACAGCAAAATGCAGAAGACAGCAATGATATAACTCTCAGTGCCAGTTAGTTGTGAAGGATTCCCACACGAGGGATAATTTTTCACACTAAATGAATAGATTGAAGGGCATGATTGCAGATTGAATCATAAACCATAATAACAAAACATGCAGAAATGTATTATAACCAAAAATTCTCTAGGAAAAATAATATGAAAAAGAAAACTTTCCACAGCCTTTTATTATTCTCTAAGCTGATTTCTTCTGATGCAGAGTCTCTATTTGTCTGAGATATTCTTCCTAATCTGACCTCTGTGTTCATACACGATGTTGATACCTGCTATCTCCTATTTCAGAGAGCTCAGAGGCAGGGAAATGTTCTGTGAATTTTATAGTCTTTGCCTGACATTCTCTGACCTGCTGGCAAGCAGCAGCTGCCAATTAGAGGGTGGAGGACAGGCAGAGTGCTGAAGTTTCCCAACCCATACATAAGCCAGCCAGAATAAAGATCAAATTGAAATCTGTACAAATCTGAGTGCCTCCAAATTCCTGCTGGAATGCTCTAACTGCACTGTTCAATATGTTCACTGTGGAGCTGTCAAGACTAAAACCCTTCTCCGTCTTCTGGGTTTATTTACTTTAGTTTCACTTTCTTAGGGAGGGGAAAAAAAAGGGGTATGGAACATTTAAGGAGCTGTAGTGTGAATTGTTTATAGGTTTTTGACAACTGTGATGGCAAGTGTTTTGTGAGTGCTGTTAAGGTTTCTGGTTTACACATGTATATATATACCCTGCTCACAGTTTGGCAGTCTTCATCTCCCTGTTTGTTTTTTACTCTTCTCTCTCGACTAAACTCATAACTAATAGAAGAGCTCTTCAATTTGTTTTGCTCCATCATATAATGCATTCTATCCTATTCTGTTGTTGTTTTGTGGCGTTTTAGTGGTTTTTTTATTAAGTGGAGAATAGTTATCCAGAATCTTTCCAAAATGCTTATCCAAGCATCTCCATTATGTGCTGTTATATTGTCCTGAAAGCATCTCCCGCTGTGCTGCCAGCGAGCTGGCAGTGCTGTAACTCCTTGGACTCCTGACTGCTCTGCACACTCTGCTGCAAAGGGAACCAGAGTGCAGCTGGCACTGGAGGCTGCTGAGACCCCTCTGTAGTGAGTGTCTGATGCTGCAGCTGCTGTGAGGGACCGTGGCAGTGATGCTGCTGAGGGAGCATTGAGAGTGATCAGTGAAATGTCACTGCCTTACATTCCTGCTCGGGGTTTGGGATCGCAGCATCCCAGCTTGGTTTAGGTGAGAGGTCCATTCCATCCCACTCCTGCCATGGGCAGGGACATTTCCACCATCCCAGGCTGCTCCAAGCCCCGTCCAACCTGGCCTTGGACACTTCCAGGGATCCAGGAACAGCCACAGCTTCTCTGGGCACCTGTGCCAGGGCCTGCCCACCCTCACAGGGAACAATTTCTTCACAATATCCCAACTAACCCACCTTCCTTCAGCTGAAAGCCATTTTCCCTTCTTCCATCACTGCTTATCCTTTTCAAAAGTTCCTCTCCATCCTTCTTGAAAGCCCCCTTTATATGTTTTTGGTTTCCCCCACCTTTTCTCTCACTCTCTGAAATATTGAAGGCCAGATTCTCACAGGAATTGTGCTGTTTTACACCTGCTCAAGAACTGACCTCTATGTTACCTTTCAGAGAAAGCAGCCCTGGAGGTTCAGTTTAATTAAAACTCCACTGTCTGAATGAATTAAAGGGCTTTTTTGGTATCATCACCTTAAATTCCTCAATAAGATATGGAAATAAATCACTCACCTTTCACTCTGTGTATTCTTAAAATTACTGAACAGTCCACACATAGCAGCCACAAGATACCTTGCTATACCTATGGTGAATTTATTCAAAGATCTCCTACAGTTTCCACATTAAAAAACTATGAACCCTCAGATATTTAATTTTTATAGTGACACAAACACAAATCCCATCCTGTGCTGCAGAAGATGGTACAGAGACTTCTCAGCTACCTTTGGGTGTTGCCAAAGTCTAATTGCATTTCCCAGTCCTTCTGGCAAGATAAAATAATGACCCAAATTTAAATTTAAAATTCATACTCAGCCATATTCACAGCAAGGTGGGTTTGTGAACCTTTTAATATTGAGTGAGATTTCTATAAACACCTGGAAAAGTATTCAATTCTCACAGAAATTTCAGGGAAGAAAAACATTTGAGAACACAATTCCTTATCTATTTCCTAACTTTTAACTCTCCCTTGGAAAAATGTCAAGCTTTGGTCTTGTAAGAAGGCAGTCTGATCTCCTAGGGTCGTGGAAAACTTGGCATTTCATAATGGTCCTGAACAATAGCAGTCCTTGGAAATCTGTCCTTGACATTCCTAAGTCATGTCACCAAACAAACACAACGGGGAAATCCCCAATTTTTTATAAGGATCAATGATTCTTGGCTCCTAATTTTGTGAATTGTTACAATTAAATTTACGTTTATGTTTCTTTTCTTCAAAGAAATCAATAAAAACCTGCTATTACAGGACTTTCCAAAATAATGTTTTTAACTTTAAAGCTGTTGCTGGGTAATTTTTTCCCCAGTCTTTGGTCCCTTACAAAGTTTTATAACTGCACAGTCTTAAATTCTACTCACAAAGTGAATGGATAAAGTGAGGGCAAGAAGGGTTCAAGATCTGGATTTCAAAAGCTTCCCAGAAATTGGCTGTTTATACAAAACTGTGCAAACTATTGAAATTTAGAATTTGCCAGAAATCTGACAAAAGCTCAAGGATTTATACTATTTCAGCATTTCTACTTTTGAGTACGGTAATTACTTGAATTCATGGAAAAACATAAGCAAATAGGAGGTATAAAGGAAAAAAAAAACTGAACCAAGCAAGCTTTTTCAGACCAAACAAAGAAAAAAAACAAAAGTCTGTATTTCAGTCTGAGTTTTGAGGGAGAAATTAATTTCATTACACTTAAGTTTCCTCTCTAACAGCCCACCATGAGTCATTCACGAGTTAATTATAGATAATCAGATACAGTTACCACCACAACAGAGCCCTGTTCTTTGCAATCTAAACTTCTCAGATAAAACAAACTGCTTAAATCTCTCATAGTAAAGAAAAGAAAGTGGTTTGGGGAAAGTAAAAAGCAAATTGCACAATAAAATTTAATTGGAATTACAGGGCACGTTCTCCAGGATGTTTATTCTTTCTCACTCAGATGGAATAAATGGGCTGTAAATAGCTGTAAATAGCTGGTGGAAAATTCAATTTATGCATCTGTTCTTCTGTTGCCTCCTGTTCCTTTGTTGTATTATAGCTGTCCCAGAGCTGTTTGGACTCTAAAAGAACACCTCTGCTGTACTCACCTGGCCCAGCTTCCACAAAAGGTGGTGTATTCTGGGATGGAAGACAAATTCTCCAAGAGACAGCTATGGAACAGCCTCACTTCATTAATGGCAATGCTATAACATAACTGTGCTTATAATTATGCAGAATTCACTGAGACTATTCAGTATTGAATTTACTGTGCAACCAAGGTGGGTTTTATGTGCTCTGCACAGTTGTTTGGACTCATTGCAGAAGTTTGTTAGGGGCAGTGCCGGAATTACAGCTTGTGGCAAACTGGAATCGTGGGGCTCAGAAAGCAGAGTGGAACCCAGATGTGCTGTGCACAGCCCCCTCCCACCCACCCACAGCCACAGAAGTCTCTAATGAGCTGGTGGGAGGGTGGCCACACCACTGAGGCGAGCTCAGCAGGGTCATTCTGCCAGTGGGCAGTGACAGGACATGGGGAAAAATGCTGCCTTCATCTGTGTTCTGCTGCCTTCATCTGTGTTCTGCTGCCTT
>VYXF01001423.1:109579-135030 GCA_013397295.1 Polioptila caerulea
CTCCCACCCACCCACAGCCACAGAAGTCTCTAATGAGCTGGTGGGAGGGTGGCCACACCACTGAGGCGAGCTCAGCAGGGTCATTCTGCCAGTGGGCAGTGACAGGACATGGGGAAAAATGCTGCCTTCATCTGTGTTCTGCTGCCTTCATCTGTGTTCTGCTGCCTTCATCTGTGTTCTGCTGCCTTCATCTGTGTTCTGCTGCCTTCATCTGTGTTCTGCTCCCTCAGCAGGGCAGGGTTTTATGAGACAAGAGCAGAGCACACCCCATCATATTCATACGTTGTTCATAAGGAGAGCCAACAGCCATCCGTGCAGCTGAAGAGAGGTTTTTGTAGGAAAACAGCTCCAAAATGAGCATGCCAAGGAAGTGATGTTGGATATGTCATATTTCAAACACAACAGGCTGTATGTTCATGTCAATGTTATGCAGATGAGACACAGCCCTCAGGCACCTGGTGAGGTTCCAGCAAGGCCCTGGGGGCTCCATACTTAAATTTGCACTAAAATGCATGTGCTAAAATCATACTGAAAGAATGTATATGTCAGGGACTTTGAGATATATTAGATATGGATACAAGCTATGGGCTCTTCCCATGGACATTTTGATTTCCAGTCAGAAAATTTTGCCTCTTTTAATGTGGATTGTCTGTGCAATTAATGCAAAGCCTCCATCAGCAGCAGTTTCAATGCTACTTTTAAGGATAATTATGTCACGGGTAGTAGGAGAAACAAAAAAATTACAAGAAAGGACACAGACTGAATGTAGTCATCTGTTTAGAAGATATATCACATGTGGATAAAAATTGTCCTTTTTTTAAGGAGAAAATCTGCACATTTTTTTTCATAGAAATAGAGAAAAAGAATGATTTGAGAGTGATGTCTAACCTGAAAAGGGATGCTTATAGTGATATGGGGGAAAAAAGAAGGAACACATATTGACTTTGTTTGTGGGGGGGTTGTGTGCTTTTGGAGGAAAGAATTTGTATTTGTAATCTGTGTTCTCAAATAATGTTTTAGAGGTGTCCCAGCCATCAAGATATCTGTCTCTGAGCACTACAATCAGAAAATACATTGGTGTGCAAGCAGTTGTGTGATTTTTTCCTAACTCCTGCTGCAGTTTCAGGTTGCCCATCATCACAGGAAATGTGACAAACAATAAGTCAAATAGCAAAGCAAATTATTCCTGTTCATTTCAAAGTCCCAAACTCCAGGAACTTGAGTGGCAGATTTCATTTGTGCACCAGAGTGCTCTGATTTAACTGCAAATGTCAGGGCTTGTGATTTGTGTTTTAAGTCTTTTCTGTTCCATATCCTATTTTTGTTTGGTTGGTTTATTCAGATATGTATTCCCAACAGGGTCGTTGTGTTCTTCCTAGTAAGAGCAGGAGTTCTACAAAACATTTTTGATACTCTCAGCTCTCTCTTCCTAAAATTTAAACAACTCTTGCTAGTATGGTAGAGTCTAGAACACCACATATGGAAAAGCTATCCAAAATTAATAAAACATGACAGTATCAAATACTAAGTAGTATTTGATATATTTGATTACTATACTTATACTAACTAATCCTGGACATGATTTTTGTTGTTGTTGTTGTTAACTAGTCAGCAAGCAAAAACGATTGCTGTGAAAACTTCTAATATTACTTTGGAATTGTAGGGATTTCTCAACCTGTTGCAATAACTTTATCTTGGATTCCTTTGATGCTGGTCAAAAGGGAGCTATGCCAAGCTGTGAGACCTTTTCTTGGGCTTCTTTGGCAAATCCCTTGTGCAGAGGAAGGTTTTGAGCAGAGCTGTGGTGAGCACGCCACACACAGGAGGTGTTGGTGTTGGAAATGATAGAACTTTTGAAATTTTTAACTGGCTTTGGTTCAGGGGGTTGTTTGTCTTTGCCCAGGGGAAAGGAATTAAGGTTTCTTTTAAAAAGACTCTGTTGCCTGGGCAAGGCCTGATATCTTAATATTTGTGACACATGAGGGTCTAATGAACAACGAAGGGAAAAGGATCAACATCCACAGGAAACCAAATACTGAGAATTGTGTGATTTGGGACCAATGAACACATTGGACCAATGGATTTCTCTGGGTTTTGTCTGTATAAGTATGTGAAAACTCTAGTAAAGAACCATGAGTGATGGAATGATTTACTCTGCACAACCCGAATATGTGGATGAAATTATTTCTGTTGCCCGTCCTGGCCAGAACATCCTGGCCAGAACAAGGAATGCCTTAATTCTCTAACACTGAAAATCATGTCACAGAGTTTTTGTTTTCCTGCAGTTTTGGTGACCCTGGGACTTAAAAGGCCGCTTAGAAGTCCACAGTGTAACAAGCACTGGGGTCACTCCTCCCTGCAGCAGCACAGGAGGGGAGGCTCTGGTGGTCACCTTGGTCCCCAGGGCCTTCAGGGTGTCACTTCTCCCAAGCCAACCCTCAAGCTGGGACAGAGATCTGGTCCAGCAGCTATATGGAAAGTACTCTAACTCAGATGTCAGTGTATATGTTCTAATGAATAATCTTCAAATGTGTTGTTTACATCCTGGGTCTAAAACTTTACTTGATGGTTTTCCAGTTTAAAAATAACAGTCTTTCAGAAACCTGTGCATATAGAACAAAAGAAAATGCCTTCCTTGGCTGTTTTTTTTTTGCTCCTGCATTTCAACAGAAACAGGTTTTTGTTCAATTAAGTATTCTGACAGTGGAAATTTGTCATGCAAATGTTCCCGGCCTCTCAATGAAAGCGGTGGAAGAAGCCAGGGTTTCATTTATCAGCACTGGTGCATCTGATGTGAGAACCTGGAGTCTCCTGCCCTCAGTTGACCAAATCAGATTTGCTGATGGACTAACTCTTGGTTTGCATCCATCTAGGCAGAAGGCTGAAGAGAATTCTTCCATTTGTACTGTTTGTAGAAATCTTTGGACATGCAAGGTTCACTCTGTAAATTGTAGGTGGGCAGGGTTGAATTTTGCATTGTAACACAAATTTTCTTAAAAATATTTCCATGGCTTTCAAGCAGTGTTTTGTCTCTACATTTCTGTGTTCTGTCACTGAGTCACCATTGGTTGCAGTTATCGATTATCTTCACTTAGAAGGAATTTTTGGGGGCCTGGTTTTAAAGGTTGCTGTACATCTACATAATAAAGAGTCAGGTTCTGAAGGTAAGTCACATCTGAGGGATGGGTGATACCATGGTCTGCAGCAAGAATTGTAGAATCCAACCATTAAGATTGAAAAGACCTCCAAGAACATCAACCTTCAAACCACCCTGTCAACCAACCCACATCTCATCCACTCACTTCTTGAACACCTCCAAGGGTGTGGACTCCACCACTGCCCTGGAGAGCCCCTTCCAATGCCTCACCACTCTTTAAGTGAAGGAAGTGTTCCTAAAATCCATCCTGAACCTACCCTGGAACACCCTGAGGCCATTTCCCCTCGTCTATCACCAGCTGCCTGGGAAAAGATTCCAATCCCACCTCACCACAACCTCCCAATCCAATCCCTCCTCCAAGACCAAGTGATGAGATGGGCAGCCTCAGCCAAACCCTGGGATTGTTCTGGTGCACTCTCAGTCCAACTCTGGCACCAGCAGGTGACCAGCCCTGAGCTGGGCTGAGCTGCCATGGCACCACTCTGGGGTGGATGGGACTTTGGGAATTTCCTCCACAGATGAGCAGCCACACTGGAAACATGCTGTGCAGCCACAAATTCTGGTTATATCCTCCTCCCAGTAAAGGCAATCCCAAGGTGACAGCTAAGGCAGTTGGTCATTGCATCTGGTTTCAGGTGTCTTTAGTGAAGGTCTTGGTTACCAGTGAAAAGATCCAATGAGCAGAAAGGAACCTAAATCACATCATACTTCAAGATCTTCATAATTACTGCACGTTCAACTGCAAGTTACAATTTTGTTTGCCCTTTGAAGCTGGAAATGAACTGGGAGTGGATATTTCGAATGAGTAAAATGGAGATCTCCTGTCCTACCTGGGGCACTGATCTTGGCCAAACATCCTCCAGTGCTAGGAGTGACCTGTAGCAATCAGTGCAGGTTGACTGACAAACCATGCTAAAACTAGTTCCTAACAGAAAATAATACATCTCCACAAAACTGTAGAGCCAAAAGCTCCAAACTGTTCCAAAGGTCATTTAAAAAAAAAAATAGGCACAGGAGTACAATAGTTATACTAAAAAAAAAAAAAGAGAGAGAAATACAAATCTGTCTGTAAATGAAGGTACTGATTACACTTGTTCATGAGGTTGTCCCAGTGACCAAACACTTCTATAAACATTTCTGTATTAATCAAATTATGTATCATTCATCACTAATATCCCTGGTACACCTTTAGACCCTCTTCCATGCTAACATGCTTCTTACAGTTTGAACACTTTGATTTGGTTAAAAAAGAGAATAGAGCTGATTATTTTGCTAACAATCACTAATCAAACCACACTTCCCCTGAGCAGCTGGTGAAGCTGGGACCTCCCCTGGAGGTGTGTCCTGGAGCTGTCCCTACCTTGATGGCGGTGGAGGCGATCTGGATGTGGTGCAGGCGGCGCAGGGTGCTGTCCCTGTCGATGAAGTAGGAGGCTGCCAGCTGGTGCAGGGTCTCCAGTGTCACCGCAGAACTGTTGGCACTGGGGTCGCTCCCTTCCGACCTCTTGCTCAGCTTCCGTTTGTCCACAAAAATTGTGAGTGACTCCTCTCCTGAGCAGGGAAACAGAAACCCCAGCAGGCATCAGCAGTGTGCCACAGTAAGGAGGGATTTTGGAGATGTTAAACTTGAAGCACATACAAAATACTTTTATTTCCAAGGCCATGTCATGCATTCATTCTGTAGTGCTCCATGTTAGCATAAAGAAAACGAAGCCAGTATAATACTTGAAATGTTTGTTTGTTTCCTTCTCTCATAACACCTATCATAGCTGATTTTAGAGGAAAGGCGCCTTGTTACACCTTGTTATGAGCAACCATGTGCTTTCTAATCGATTCAGCAGTGCCTGAAATCTGATAGAACAGTTGCCTTGAACCAAATTTCTGTAACTGAAAAATGTGGGGGTTTCAGAAAGTTGGTGTTTTTCCAAAAGAATATAGAAGCTGCAGCATCCTGTGTTGTGGATCTCTCACTTCCTGTCTCTTTACAGAGATGTGGATAAATAATGTTAAATTCAGAAATTTTAATTTCTGTAAGATTATTGAAACCCAAAAATCTGACTTGCTTAACTGAGTGAATTCTTAGGAACATTTTCAGAACACACTTACTGATACTATCAAATTTTCCATGTTTATTGTCCAGTCTATGGATATATTTTCCTGTTTTTCAGGCTAAGCAAGAATTCATTCATTTAGTAAAATGTTTAGGCAAAATTCTTTACATCACAAAACAAATCAGAAAAGTAATTTCTGGACCCAGTATTTTCTTCTGTGTAATTTATGTCTAAAATAATTGGAACAGAAGAAAATTTCCTCACTCTCTGAGTGTGTGTTTTGTAACCAGCATTCTTCAGCATTTAGCTCATCCATTGATTAATAATGTCATTATACCTGGATTTTAGGTGCTGAACAACTCCACTGAATGCCTTTTCCTAGTTCCTGGAAAGGAAGTTACCCTGCTAAGGTCTGACTTGCCACTTGTGCTACTTTTACTGCTCACCCATCTGCTGCAGTGGCACCGTGCCCGTGCAGAGGATGGGATGCCAACTTCAGATGGGTTTATGTGCCAAAAAGTAATAGCTGTAGGATAAAAATCTAGGATGAAAACATGACATCATCTTTAAAGGGAGCTAATCTTGGTAGTGAGCAACGCTAAGCAAGGAACATGTGTGTCCGTGCAGGAGATCACATCTGCTGGCAAATTTGGACTCGCAAAATTTGTCTTTGGCTAACACGAGCACATTCTTTGTTCCCCAATGTACATTATGTGTTTCCCAATCTCTCAGAAATTCAGAGGACAGTCAAGTCCTTCAGACCTTACACAGACAAAACTGGCATTATGCAGGAACTTTTTATTTAATTAGACCTGCAGGGTTTGTCTAGAATATTCCTTTTGCCCTGGAAGGGACAGGTGGCGGTTCCAGCTGGAGCTTACCTCAGTTTCCACCACTACATTTATGCTTCTCCTCCTACAGTTTTCTAATGGGTCATTATTTTGTGCATGAAGTCATCAATGCGGGGATTAATTGCCTGAAGCTTCAAAGAATCAGGAATTAACACAGCCTCCTTAAGTACCAGGATTTCCCCGCCCAGTTATTTAATCTTTCTGCTGTAATATGCAGACAAAGGTTCACAACAGCCGTGAGGAGGGAACTGGGAAGGCACAGCAAACTCTAATGACCTGGCCCCTGAGAGAAATCTGCCATCAGAACCTGCTCTAGGTTCCAGCTTTGCTGGCATTCAACTATGCCCATGCAATCAAACCTGACTTGTCACAACCTGCCATGTGACTCCAGCCAGCATGAAAGATGCTTGTGGGATGAAAGGCAATGGAGTGGGCTGAGATCTGAGCCAGGGGCCATGGGCTTGGTGCACCTGTTTGTGGAGCTGCAAAGACACAGTTTAGAACAGATGTTAGAATGGAATTGTTCCTGAGGGTGGGCAGGCCCTGGCACAGGGTGCCCAGAGAAGCTGTGGCTGCCCCTGGATCCCTGGAGGTGTCCAAGGCCAGGCTGGATGGGGCTTGGAACAGCCCTGTCCAAGGATACCTTCCAGCCCAGACCATTCCATGGTTCTGTGGTATCAGAGAGGACAATCTCAGAACTCAGAGGGTGAATATTGTGCCAGCAACCAGTTCAGGCTGCACAGATTAGGTGCAAAATTTTACCAGCAGCTTTCTCTCCGTGTTTTCCCCTTTTCCAGAAGTCTGAGCTAATTTAGATTAAAGCAGCTTTTGCAAGGTCAACCACCTTTCCACTGAAAATATAATGAATTGTAAGGGCAAAGAAAACTAGGACTTAAAAAACTAGGGTTAGGGTTAGGACTTAAAGCTGCAAAAAGTCTCTGGAAGAGATTAGAAGAAAAACATTTTAGGTACTATGTGTTTCATTATCACGGAATCATAGATACATAGACTGGTTTGGAAAGGAAGGGACCTTAAAGCCCACCTAGTACCACCCCCTGCCATGGGCAGGGACACCTCCCACTATCCCAGGTTGCTCCAAGCCCTGTCCAACCTGGCCTTGAACACTTCCAGGGATCCAGGAGCAGCCACAGCTTCTCTGGGCACCCTGTGCCAAGACCTGCCCACCCTCACAGGGAGCTGAGGGTGATGTTGAGATATTCCTAACATCTAATCTCTGTTTCTTCTCTTTTAATTCAAAACCCTTCTCTCTTATCCTATCTTTATTTGCCCATGTAAAAAGTCACTCTTTTCCTTTTTTTATTAGCCCTCTTATGTCCTGGAATGTCACAATAAGGTCTCCTTGGAGTCTTCTCTTCTCCAGGCTGAACAACCCCAGCTCTTCCAGCCTGTCTCTGTAGGAAAGCTTCTCCAATGTAAACACTTTTGATTGATCTGTATTAGTCATTAATAGAGATGATGGGGCTCCTTATACTTCAACAGAATTCTACTAAGTTTTATTACTAAAATAGTTTGCTGAGTTTTGTTCACATGAAAAAAAATCTCAGGCATTTTTCCTCTCCCTGCTCTCCAGGAGCAGACAGCAGAACTGCAATAAAACCTCCCATTTAGAAAACAAGCAAATCTTGATAAAGGACAAGGTTGTGTGTTGTGATGCTTTACTTTGATTAGAAGATCTCAGGAAAAGAACTTTTGGACCATGTCAGAGTCATCACATCATCCTATTTGCCTTGTCCTGCTTGACCCTGTGCTTTCCATGGCGGTTGCTCGTGGGTGTGCTCAGGCAGGAAGGATTCCCAGGCACCTCCAGCCCTGCAGGCTCTGTCCCTACACTCTGACAGATATGTTTGGGTTTTCATTCTTTGTAACCAGACTGAAATGACTCTGAATGTAGCTGGTGCACCTTACACAAGAAGTCCTAACTCATCCCTGGCATTCCCAGGCACTGTGCTACAGCTGGTGCCATCAGGGGCAACTCAAAAATATTTGCTGCCCAAAAGACTTTTCACAGACTTTTTCATCTGTCAGAGCTGATTGAGCTCTCACTAGAAAAGTGGATTCCCCCATACATCANACCTTACACAAGAAGTCCTAACTCATCCCTGGCATTCCCAGGCACTGTGCTACAGCTGGTGCCATCAGGGGCAACTCAAAAATATTTGCTGCCCAAAAGACTTTTCACAGACTTTTTCATCTGTCAGAGCTGATCCACTAGAAAAAGTGGATTCCCCCATACATCAGTGCTTAGGCACCCATGTCCCTGCAGATCTGTGGAAGTTCTGAACTCCCCTCAGCACCCAGAACTCCAGGGTTTGGGAAGTAACACTGTCGACTCTGATTTGGGGAAGATAATTCAAGTTTTAAGTTCATTTGGAGAAAATTAAACCCATGCTAAAAGAGATCCTTTTGCCACATTGAAAACATGGATGAATCTTGTTTTTCACTGTTACTGTCTGCCACCATGAAACAGGCTAAGAAGTCATCCAAGCATCAGCTAAAAAATGTGTGATTTAGAAAATTGTTCAAGGTTATGAATTTTAAGAATTGAAAGAGTAGAGTAATGACAGTGAACAATTATAAAACATGATTAGTGAGCATCAAATCCTCCCAGCTGTGCTTTTCACAAGCTCTGAAAGCAGCATTCACTCTCCTTCCCAAAATTCAAAGGACAGTAAACTTAACTTTCTCAGGTTTGAAGGAAGCAGCACAGAAAGACTCAGTTATGCCCACAAAGCAATGCCACGTAGCCCAGTGGGTGGTGCAAGAAGCTCTCAGTCACTACAGAGATGTTTTATTGCTCTGTGGGGGCTGTCACTGACAAATAGTCCCTGCAGGGGCAGGGGATTGATGGTCATTGCCACAGTGTCCAGTAGTGTCCCCATCAGCCCTGGAACATGCACCTTATAAATTAACTTAAATTTTTTAATTCTTGCTAGATTTATAGGAACATATAGTCCATGATATATATTTATAAAGTCAATTAACCCTCCCAACAACACATCCAGTTTAAACAAACAAACAAACAAACAAACAAATATATAAATAAATAAAATAGGTATCTAGACATTTACCCACACAAGTGGTACAGTCTTGCATTTAGATGTAAGACTCCTAAATAGCAGCTGGTAAGTGGCATTCAGAAATTAGAAATTAATTTTGTGTTCACCTTAAGAACATATTCCAGTATTATTTAAATTAAAAATGCAAATCTCCATTAACATGGTGGAATTGGAATAATGTAACAACTGTAACTAAATATAACCATCTATTGAAGGAGTAAATACATTTTGTTATACATAACAATACATATTCATATGATTTAAATACTTGGTGCTATTTTCTGCCTCAGTTGTTGAGAGATTGCTTGCCTGTACCCACATCTTTGGAATAACGAAGGGATTATAAGACTTGATGTTTCTTATTTTCACCTGTAGACTGGGAAGTGGCAGGAAAAGGCAGTGATCCAAGCAATTCCCATCATGTCAGAAGGAGAGGAAACAGGAATAAAAGGACAACACTCCAAGGTAGCTGTAGCTGAGCATAACCCACAGATGCCTGGTTAGAGTTCTTTCTTAATACACATAAATGTATCTTATACATATCCAATGTATTTAGGACTAAAGCTCTTTGGCCTATGAACTCCTCAAACTTTTGTAATTAAATAAAATACCTCAGCTACTACCCAAATAACTACACCTAAATAAATACACCAGCTACTACTAGCTAGTGGAAAATCTATTCCTGTCTGGATCACCAGAGGTACCATTAGGATTTTATCAGGTCATTTTCCCAAACTTAAGCAGATGCTGATGGAAATGCACAGGCTCAAAACCGATATAAATTAATGTCAGGCCAGATGTGGTATCATTTCCATGGTTCAAGTGAATAACAGTGCACGTTAATTCTATATAGACCATCTGTTTAAGGATTTAAATTTTTTCTTCATTAAGTAGACAGGAGAGGAAAGAAAGTTAATGTATCTTGTGCTTTTTTTCCCCCCCCTTAGCATCCATAATCTTAAATGCTGGGGAATTTACACACCCATACAAGGGGTGTGACTGGTCTCTGCAAGTCTGATGCAAAAATTTCAATTTCTTTCGCACTTCACTTATTTGAGACTGTCCTCTCCTTCCCTTACTTGCCAATAGTTTGTATCTTACCTTGAGAGAGTGTTATGGGAAGCAAAGGTCGGATCAGTAGTTAGTGTAAGTGCTAATAAATCCTTTGGAATTCATTGAGATTCACTGTTTTACACCACCTGACAATTTCCCCCATCTCTGCAGGCAGAATAATGTGCAGCTCTACGGGAATATTGATGAGGGGCAGAAAAGCTGGCACTCATGGAAAAGTAAAGGTGTAACCATCACACTTGCAGGGCTGTAATCAGTGCAGAGAGGCTGGGGTTGAGCTGATCTGCCCACACCTGTTAAGACTGTCTGTTTTAAAGACAAAACTACTTCTTTTCCTTCCGATTCACAAAGCCTTCAACAACATCAAGGGCTATTTCCTAACCCAGAGAGATGAATGGATTGACAGTCTGGTAATGAACACCTTGAGCAAAGATGACTGACAATAGCAGTAAAAATAAATTGACCTGGAACATTTCAGATGAGCACTCAGACAGTTGCCTAACGTTGCTTACCGAGGTTCTCCTTTCACAGGGAGCTTTGGCATTGTCCTGCAAATAGGTTTGTTCAGAGCAGTTCCAGCGTCCCCAAGTGCAAGAACTTGCTTGCACAGCCCACTGTCTTCATCTTCCCAAGCACCCAAATCAGCTTCATTTCACCCAAATGCCTGGAACTAGAGCCTATCATCTCACTGTGATTTGCTAATTATCCTCATCACCAACTCTACTGCTTTGCTAAATAGGAATAACATTATTAATAGCATTATTTAAAATATCTTTAATGTGAGAAGGATTTGGGTTTGCCCTCTCACATTCACCCACAGCAGTATCCCAGATTTCCCAACACCCTCCAGCATCTGTTTTTTGCAAGCCATTAAAGTGCAGCTCCAGCAAACTGGACCATCATTGTGTTATATTGTGGGCAGGCAAAAGAGGAAAGTATAAATGCAAAACAAAAGGAGGGAAAGTAAAACTGAGTGCTCAATCCACTGGGTCACACAGGGCCCTTCAATCAATCAGCTTGGAGCTGCTTGTTATGGACTTTGGGCTTGTGTCACAAGGAGATAAAATTTCCATAAGAAATAAAAGCAGTGAGAAATGTCACTTTCCACATTATCTTGTGGCAGCAAGAAACATAGAACTTTTTTCCCTTAGTTCTCATTTCTGAATGCCCTTGAGGAGTGTATTTCTGTGTTTGTGAATAAAGACTAGGGAATGTTTCACAACCAACCATGTGCAAATGTTCTCTTTATGCTCAAAAAAAGATCTTTATGGAAACCAAATGGTCACAGAGGCTCACAAATCTTATCACAGCATCATTCATTTGCCAAGTTTTCCTTTCTGTCCATGAATACAGATGATTGGGGATTCATTAAATAAAAGTACTGTGCACACTCAGTTTGGTCTTCTGCTTCTAACAAGCTGCATAAGTGACAAGCTTTCACAACAAAATAACTCGTAATTAAAGGGAAAGTGCTAATACATTATTAAAATAATAAAAAAATCTAATTATATGTTAATCAAATGTGGACAAGCATCTGTGGGAATCCCCATTCAACTGAGCCCCAAAATGAGAACTAACACATCCAGGAAAGTATGGGTTTATTAGCTACTTCATGAAAGCTTTCTTAGAAATTACTAATTCTCTATAATTATTGTAATTGAACTAATTTTTCAAAGTATTCAGCACCCATCCAGTGATAATGGAAGGCAGCAGGTGTGCCTCAAATCATGCCTAAAAATTGAGACTAGGGACCTAAATCAAACCCCAAGTTAATACAAAAACTCCCTTTGACTTCATTAAGCAGTGACAGAGTTCAGAAGTCCACACTGTCCCCCTCTGAGTGAAAATTTGGGCAAGGCTGTGGCAGCTATTGCCTCTTAGAGCCTTTCTGAGGTGAGAAAATGATTCCCTATCTCAGCTTCCCTGCAGCAAATCCTGAGGCTTTGGGGAGAATACAGAATGTCTAAGCTAGAATTTACAAATGTCTTCAAAGAAAATACCATTAAGATCTAGTTTTACTTAGGTCCAGACCCCCTGAAAGTTGTCAGCTCCGTGGCCCTTTGGTGATCAGTGTGATACTGGTGCTTTGAATGTAAAGCCCAGCTGTGGTCATGTTAGACTGTTTTCCTTCAGCTTTTAGATCCAATTCCACCTAGACAATTAATTCCATCACATGGCTGAGGAGCTACTGCTCATTAGTTAATAATTAGCAGATATTTAACAATATTGAAAAATAATTTTTACCATTGGATAATCCTTGAGGTAAGATACATGCTGCAGCCAAAGCTTTAATTCTTATGCTTTATATTTTAAGAAACATTTTCTTTCTCTTAAGCATTTAGTTTTTCTATTCAAATGTTCCAAGTGTTCTATACTCAAGAAATCAGTCATTTATAAAACATGTATATTTTCATGAAAAAATATTTAAAATAATTAAAAGAAATTCAGGGATTTTTATTGCAGATTGCTGGTCAACACACATAATTTTTTCTTCAAATTTTAATAGTAGTGCCACAGAGGTACTAGTTCCCAAAATAATGATAGATATTAGCTCTTTATTTTTTAAAATATCTACAGCAAGACAGAAATTCCTCTTTTCAAAAGAAGAAAGTCTCCTTCAAAGGAAAGCCTCTGTGAGCCATTTGGGTTGTTACAGATCTCAGCTATCAGCCAAGAGAGACTAGGAGGGCTCTCATTTCCTTTACAAATGGTTAGGATTCAGTTAGGAAATGTATTAAAAAGAACCATTCCTCAGGTGAATAAAGGATTTCAACAAGCCTGTCCTGCTGGAAGGACACTCAATCACCAGAATTATCTTTAATATTATTACCCACAATGGGATAGAGCTGCATTTCTAAAATGTCAGTTCATTGTGCAATGCCTAGATGGGTAATCACAGGTACTAATTATCTTTTATTCGTAACAATTTATGCTCTCCTTTGAACATTAGGCCTCTTCACTGGATTTCTTCAATCCATCTGGTGACTGGATCCCAATTATCCATGGGACTACCCTTTCCAGATTCGTCTGTAGGGACTGAAATACAGATTCCATTAAGTAATGGGAAAGACATGGCAAAGCCTCATCATCCCATTTTGAAAATGCAATCCCACTGGTTAAGTGACGACTAATTCTAAAAAGGGCAGAGTGACAATACACGGATTTTCCAATGGACAAAGTAGTTTAAAGGTCTCCTAAATTAAAAGTTTTGGAAATACTTGTTACTGGTTTCCTGGCTTCATTTCTGTAGGACTGCAATGGACACAGATACTTCTGTTATTCTGTAAATTGTTACGAGAACCACTTACAGAAACAAATGTCACTCTCCTCAATGACCTCAGGGCAGAGACCCCCAAAAGAGTAGGGGCAGCACAGCAGGAACTCAGGTAAAGCATCTCAATCTTAGCAGCCAGATATCTTCTCTCTTTGTGCACAAAACTCAATGCACAGCCCCAATGAGGAGAAGAAGGAGTCACATTACCTGTGGACAAAACCTGTTCCAACAGAGAGCGTGTCCCATCCTAACAGCTTGGAGAAAGAACAGTTGTGACCAGCACTTTTAGTCTACTCACACCAACCTCACCCCCAACACTCCCAAGAATTCACCCTACCTCCCAGGGTAGCTGAGAGCAGGAAATGTGTCCCATATTTCTTGATGAGGTTTTCTGTGATCTGTTGAAGGGTCGGGCGTCGTCCCAGCAGCCTTATGTTACGGAAGAACTCGGGGGCTAGTGGCAGTGGGGAGCCAAGGAAATTTCTTCTTTCCACAGCAAGATTGTTTACTTTCCAGCGGCCAAACTCTCTGCAAAACAAAGCAGTTCTCATTCAGAAATGTGTCATTCAGACAAATGTCCTTCATTTGCAAACGACTCTGCTCTGCTGAGTAGCTGGGGGCAACTCGCTGGGAATTACAACGGGCCTTGACAGTGCCACTCTGTCATGGGTTATAGACAGGACAAGCAACGAGGGTTATTTATTAGAAGTGGAGAATGTACTCCATAATAAAATAATTGTTGGGAAAGATATAAATAAAAACTAAGCCACTTAGGTTGCTTCTGCTCTTGTTGGTTTTGTGTGGCCTCTGACACGAATGTAACCCTAAAAAACCCCGATTTTGTAGAAACCGAAATGAAAGCAATGATTTCTCCAAGAGTGGACCAGATGCAACAAGTATTTTTGTTAGAACAAGGTAAATTTTAAAATTGTAACAAGACAGAGTCCATGTTCTTTGCCTTTTGATGTTAAGTCACTTAGGTTTGCCCTTGACTCATTTTTTGGTCTGGAGTGTTTCCCTGTTAGGGGCCTTGTTAGCTTCCTGTGGGCCTGACAGAGAGCAGCAGCCAGTTTTAATTATCAACACGTGATTAAACCAATGAAAAGGGTAGATACACCTTAGTGAACACACATTTTAAAACAGAAGCCACGGCTGCTGATCGGAGGGAAGACACATAAAAAGACCACAGGAAGGCATCAAGGCCAGTCAAGAAGAAGTTCCAGATGGAAGGAGTATGGGGAGATGCTTTCAGGCTGAAAATCTCTTGTAAGCTATGGTGATTGACTGTAATATATGGAGATATTTCCTTTCAACCACAGAGGAGTATGGGAAGAAGGGAAGTTCAAATTGTAAATCTGAGTAAAGGAATGCTCAGTCAAAGTGAGCCAGTGTTGAGGCAGCTGTGATTCCATGAGAAGTCTGAACAGAGAGATGAAGTGATAAAGACTCTTTGCCCCTGAGAGAAGAGAATCTCTGTTCCTGGTGATGATCTCAAGGACAGATAAAGAAAACCTTTGCTTCGAACAATTTATCTTTAAAAAATAATAAACCACATACATCGATGTGGCCCAGAGGCACAGCTGTGAAAGGGACTGTGAACATGGGAGGAGCTTCAGAAATGTGGATTTTCCATGTGGCTGTTGTTCATGAAGATGGAAACCATGAGAGAGCTGTTTTCTTGGGAGGGAATTTTCCATAACAAACTAGAGATGCTTCCCTCCCTGAGTGAACTGAAGAAAGACTATTTTAGAAGTGGAAAACTGACTGAGAATTCTGAGAGTTGTTTTCTGTGTGTTGTTAGTCAGAAAGAAAGTGTGGGGAGGGAGGAGGAGTGTTCTGAAGGTTTCATTCTGATTCTTATCCTTTTTTTTATTTTCTTTTACTGTTAGTTAATAAAGTTTTGGTACTTTTAAGCTTAAGCCTGCTTTGCTCTTGATTGGGAAATTTCAAATTGGTGAATCAAAACCAATACATTCATTGAGGCATTGGCTGGGAAAATCAAACTGAAACCACAACCATACAGAACTGGATAAATTGGATAACTTGAAGAAACACTGTCACACCACATTTCACCACACTGTGATAATGCCAGTTTTCTATACTTTTGGCTTCCATTTTGAGAAAATACGCAGACAAAAAGACTAATTTCTAAGAAGTTGTGATTTTTCAGTTGTAAGAGGGATATAAGTGAATTCAAAGACTTGCCCCCTTCCCCTCTCCAAAATAAATCAATGACATCAGGGAAAACAAACAAGCTCATTGCACAGCAATAAACAAATCTTTTATTAATTCACTAGACAATTAAGATACCAGATAGAGCTATTAGTGAGAAGGGCTCATTGACCTCAAATCTAGACAAGACAGGCAGCCTTGGCAGGAACTTGGCTTTTCCCAGATGCTGCAATCACTGTTTTGGTTACAGACTCTGGGAATAAAGTGCAAGAGACCTGAGGACTCTGCTTTAGCCACCACTTTGTTGAGTCTTTTGTACGGCCACATCAATTAGGGTTCCTCTTAGACAGGATTGTAGAAAAGCAAAGAGCTTATCGAGCCCTCAAGATCCTACTGAAGGTCCCAGGTAAATAGAGAGAAACCCTTACATACAAAATTAACACAGAAACAGAAATCAAAAATGCAGCCAAAAAAGAATATTTGAGGGATGCCAGAAACAAAGGGATGCCAGCAGCTGAATGACCAGAGCTGTGTAACCATACTCAACACTGGGATTTTTTAATTCTTTTAAGTCCACAGTTATTAGTAGAACCCGGATAAATACATTCTTGTGTAATCCTTCTGCTTTCCAGCATCCTCCTCTTTCTCTCCAGGATCCAAACTGCCTTTCCTCTCAGACACATTCTGGCAGATGCCAATTTTTAATCAAAAACCAACATGAAGAATGACGGTAGGGAGAGATTTCTGTAACTTAACTGAAATTTTATGTGATTTACCAGTCAAGGGCATGAGGTTAAACAGATCCCCACAGTTCTTAAAGACTCTACACATCACCAGTGTGCCTAAATTAGTATTTGAGAAATGCTCTCTAATAGGGGATTTTCCAACTCAGTTGTCAGGTTTTGAAGTTTTCTTTCACAACTTTCCTTTCCTTTTAGGAAACTATAAAACCTATAACTTCTATTTGCAGCTTTTATGGAACTACTATATGTGAGTAAGAGAAATGAAAAATGTTACACACAAATATTTTTTGGCTGTAAAGTGAAAAAATCCTCATTGTGTATACTGGTCATATTAATGCAGACACTAAAAACAGTGAATCTCCTTGCACTTAAATGTAATTTTCAAGTGAAAAACAAACCACCAAAAAATAAATCAATTTTAAAAAAACTTTTTTTTGTTGTTTAAATTCTCTGCTTTCTGGTCATATTTTTCATTTGAATACATAAGAAATATTAGTTAACTGTAGTTCCTGAACAGACCAGCAAGACAGACTTGCTTTGACACCAAGAAAATATTACAAGTTTTATGTTGTAAAATATTTATTTATTTTTTTATAATTAATTGTAAAATATATTTCCTTGAGGAAACCTTTTGTTCTATGCTTGCTATCTGAGCTGAGGTTCAAACACACTATTAACAGAAAAGATACAATGGTTATAAAAGACACCTGCTGCCACCCTTGATCTGATTTTCATTGTCAGTATTGAGACAGAGAAGACCACACTAATCCCCTCAACCTGCCCCTTTTTAGTGCAGAGGAATCTCACCAAACATCTCCTGCAGTGACACCTTTGGGACTGAGAAGAAACTGTCCCCCAGAAAAACATCTCATCTCGATTTAAATTCTGAGGGTTTCTCAGAACTCCTCAGCAATTGTTGTGGTATTTCACTGCAGACCATGCCTTCTATTTTCAGTTTGAACATTGCCAATTCCAGCTTCCAGTTTTTCGAGCTCTTAATGCATGCTGGGCTACTGAAAAATTTTCTAAATATTAGATATGTTCTGTGCAAGTAATTACAGCTCTTCTTTGAATCCCCTCTTAACCTGAGCCCGTTGCCTTCCTTGGTGTCTCTCTGTCAACAGTGGGCTCAGACATTTTGTCTTACAGCTCTTCTCCATGAGCAGCAAATCCTTTCTTGGAAGAGTTAAGCTAGAAACATTGGCCACATCCATAACAAATTCAGAAGAATTTCCAACTTGAGGTCGCCCTGACCTACTACAAATCTTTTATTTGCTGAACCTAGGGACTGGGTTACTCTGGCACTAAGAGAGACTTGCTTGGCTTAAACAAATTTGAGTTCCTTCCACAGTTTTTGCTACAGAAGGATTTTTATTTTTTTTTTTTTCCTGCTGTATGTTTAGAGAGGAAGTAGGTAAATGCTTTTTTAAAAGTTTTGTCTTTCTTTTTGGGTTCACAACATATCAATGGAAACATTTATTAGTGCAGCAAGTAATCATCCCTTGAAATTCACTTCTGAGGAATCTGGGAAAGTAGAATATGGGAGCTGGAACCCTTTTAAAAAGATGGCAGTTTTATAATTGTGCCACAGACAGAGCTGAAGCTTTTAGACATTTTTGAAAACAGCTTTTCTATTTTGCTGAGGTCTTTCTTAAATGAAGTATTTTGGAATATGGAGAGATGACCTAAACTCTCTGAGAGAGACACGAAGAAGGTTCATCTCTGAAGATAAAAGAGGGATGTAGGACACTAAAAGTGTCTGTCTGTCTGCAGGAGCAGGGATACCTGGATTTGGACAAGTGAGAAGTGATGAGCACCTTTCAGAAGTGAGGAGATATTTCAGACTTCAGATGGAACTGGGTTTATGAGAGTAAAGTGTAGGAGCAGGGTAAGAGCTGGGATGCTGCTCAGGGTGAGGGGTTATGGTGCATTATTTCTAGCATGTTGAGTGAGGAGGTTTTCACAAATGCTTTCTGGGTCACTAGTAGCTCCTAAAATTAGAGCTGATTTCCCTTTTTAGCAATATCACTCTAAGTAAAATCATATCCTTATCTTCCTTTTCACATGACACGTAAATATATCTATTTATATACCTATCCACATAATTTCTGGTTTTAATCTTAATTTCACTTTGCAAGCAGTGCTTTTCCCCTCTCTTGTCACCCCTTTCTTTACCTGTTTGTCTTGTAGTCTCTCTAACACAAACTCTCCAGCCCCAAACATTTTGTTTTGTGCCCAATGGGCATTATTCCCCTTTGGAAATCAAGCTCCTGCCCATTGCCAAAGGCAGGCCAGCAGGTCGGATGGAGTCAATAATCTTACTCTGTGCAGAGAAAATGCTGCTTTCCAGAGTCACTGAGTTCCACTCACCAGGAGAACACCTCCTATGGAATAGCATGGCATTGATGCTGGCTGCTGCTCAAAAAACCCGATTTTCCTCTGAGAACAAACACTGGAGCTATGAGAAGCTTTTCCTTTCCTACTCTTCCTCTTCTTCTGCTCCATAAGAGCCAAGAGCAGCAGCTTCCATGGTGCTCTCAAGGAGTGAATGGCAGGTGGTACCCCCTGTGCTGCCCATCTATTTCCAGCAATATGTGATTCACTGCATGGAGCTCTTTAGTGCTCCAGGCAAAGCCTGTGTGGAGAAGGATGATGGCTCAGAGTTCCCAGGCTTGCACAAGAGGGAGGAAATCAGTCAGTCTGGCTCCTAGGATGAAGCCTATAATGGAATCATGTTATTGTCATAAGTAGTGCCTGAGGCCATGGGCAGCATTCTCTCTATCTTCCCAGATATCAGAGCCGTGGATTTCCAGGTGCTGCCACAAACCTGATCCCTGGCTAGTTGGCTACCATGGCCATGGGAGCCCTGGAGCCCAGCAGTGATGATTCTGACTGGGTGAATCACAGCCTGTCTCCTGCCAGGAGTTCTGCTGGGGATGCTAGGTTAAAGAATTCCGTAGCAGAGAGTCAGTGTGGGATGAAAAGAGGCACAGTTTAAATTCCGTAGTCATTTCAACACTATTTCTTTTATTAATGACATTGAGAGAGATGTTTAATCTCAGGAAACCATTAGTGTTCTGCCAGGAAAGACCTGTTAGTAAAGTATCATACAAGTTTTGGACAAATTTCTCTCTCCAAAGAAGCTTAAATTGCAAGTGAAGCTGAAAGGAAACCTCGAGCAGAGGCCAGCAAGGACTGTCAATGTCTCTTTTGAGTTTCAAGCCAGTTTTTTTCCCAAATGTGTACATTAATTATACACTTTCTCCTATCACTGTATTAATTTCAATACATTTTAAGTCTTATGGCATGAGGAGCTATAGGGAAAGCTCTCTATAAAACATCTAGATAAAATAAATTTTTTAAATGCCATTGTAGTCTAAAAAGGTAGTGTGAGGAGATTTGAAATGGGAATATAATCTCTTCCATTGCAGTGACTGAATCAGCCTATAAAGAGATTTACTGTGAGCTTCATGGATCCTTCCTAACTCCCTAAGGTCAACCACACACAAAACAGAGCCCAGGCAAAAATTAACAATGTTAGGCCTCATTTAAAGTAATTTATTATGTTTTATAAATCAATATTACTACTGATAAGCATAAATGTTATTGAATGATATTGTGGCATAATGTGGAGAACACTCTTGGAAAATGAACTTCATGTAATTTCTAATACAAAAGAACTCTTCTGTATTCCCTTCTCTTAATGTCTTTTAAATGAGACACCTTCACTCTTGGATGATGAGAACATGACTGCTTTGAATGTGCTGGAATGACAGGGGGAGCCTGAATCCAATGTTTTCCCACGCAGCCTCAAGATCTGCTCTTGGCAGAACAGCTCATTAAGAGAATGTATGGTGGTTTTTTTCCTCCTACCTTCCTTAAAAGCCTGAGGATTTCTAATGCCTGAGGCCATGGCTTGAATAAGGCTAAGATGAGGTGAAAGTAGTTTCATTTTATATTAAGCTTCTACCTGCTAGCAGTTCCAAAACAGGAAGTGGAGAAAATGTTCTCTAGAGAAAAGAAATCGATTTTTAAAGAGAGGATTCACCCAGATGTGGACGGATCTAGAATCAGGTAATATCCAAGACTGTGTTATTCAGTGACTGTCAAGTGAAAAAAAATTTCCTTACCAGCACAGGTCATAGAACTTTCAATGCTTATTACAATCAGTTAAACAATGGACAATCTGCCACAACCTTTACTAACTGCTTGTTATGGTTGATTTTTCTATCCAAGGCGAAAAAGAAGGGAATTAGTTACATTGTGGCTGAGCAGCCTCCCAAAAATCTCTACCTTTGTATAGAAACATGATAATAGGGAAAAACATTGCAATATGAACAAAGCAAACAGAACAGCATCCCTTGAGGAAAAGAAGCAGGATCTGATAGTACAGAACACAGCTCATCTATGTCTCTTAACACTTTCAATTATCTACATGAGGTGATCAGAATGAAAAAAATTCAAGATATAATAAGCTCCTTTCAAACATATTTGCCCTCGATGAAATGGAAAGGATTTCTTCATCAACTTTATGCTTGTAATTGTCTGACATTTAGCCAAGGTCAAAACAAAAAGGTTTACTGAACATATGTTGCAACCGAATCAGCTGAAGTAGACAATGCCCTAGCCCAGGTAGATTGTGTAGAAACCATCAACCTGAAACCATGGGGGGCAGGACACTGAAAGGATGCGAATGGGATTTTTCCAAGAACAGGCTGTGTTTCTGGTTCTAGTTTTCTGTTGGTTTGGGACCTTTGACATACAGGTCATGTCCCTGTCCTGGGTTCGAGATTGGACCCCTGCCCTCCATATACTGGACACCCCTGGGTCTTTGGGTGCTGTCCCTTGGACTGTGTGGTCCCTGTGTTTGGTTTTTTTGCCATCATTAAAGTTCTATTTTTGGGCACTCTGTTGTACCTGTCCCTATATATCTATTTCATCCCAGCAGGACTGGAACTGAGATCACAGTATCACACTGCATTAAACATAAGCATTTTTTCTCTATTATTGCTTTTTACCTTACAGTGATTAAGCACTATCAGTGTGATTTTTTTAATCTTAATATCTTTTTATCCTAGCAATTTTTTTTTTCCTTTCTATGCCTTTTTCACCTTATCAGCTCCCTAGCATTTGAAATTCTAAATCCAGAACTAGAATTCATCAGTACCAGCTTCACTATCTCCTTGCATTATGCATATGAAAAAGGTGGAAATGTATTTCTGAATTTTAATAAAAAGTACATACATTATACATTGAATATACTCAGATATATTTCTTTTTTATGACTACTGATAGTCAGATTACCGCGTCAGCTACTGTGACTTCAGTGATTTTGCTCTGCTCACCTGTCATGAACAC
This sequence comes from Polioptila caerulea, assembly GCA_013397295.1. Lineage (NCBI taxonomy): Eukaryota > Metazoa > Chordata > Aves > Passeriformes > Certhiidae > Polioptila > Polioptila caerulea. The sequence continues at coordinate 131,334 of VYXF01001423.1, forward strand.
CAAAGGGACATGAGGAAGGAATGTGGCTTTCCTTTTGTGTATGTCTGATTAATGTTTAGCCTCTCTAACATATGTACTGAAAATTTTCCTCCTCTGATGAAATCCAAGAGGGAATTATTTCAGTATCTTGTCCTGTGGCGTTGTTTGCCTTTTACCCATGATTAACTTCCCAACACCTTAGTGAACATTCATTCAGGAACTCACCATTCACATATTTAGCTGGCTCTATATTCATACAAAGGTATTTGCACAAAATCAGCAGCTCCTAATGGTTATTATTCACCTCCTGCCTCGGAGGCAGCTCAAGCACCAAGCAGCACAGAATGAAGCACAAACACACTTCCCAGGAGCATGTTGCAAATGGCACGAGGGATCAACAGCAAGTGCAGTCCTTCGGAACTGAAATGTGTTTGTATGAACAAGCTAAGAGTGAGGAAATGGTGGGTTCTCTTGTAAGATCTCACCAGTTTGCACAGGCTTGTAAAACGAGGATTAAATTCCATGCACATGATTCGTTAGCTCTTCATGTGACAGTAGGGTCAGGGAGCAGAGAGGAAAGGGAGAATTCCCAGTAAAACCTACCCTTGCTTCTACTACATCTGAAATGGACAATGAGTGGGATGCCTGGGAGGTGTTTTGTACAGGCTGAGTAAGCAGGAAATAGATTTTGCACCTCTTTTATGTTTCTGGGGTTCGTTTCCTTAGATGTGCTCTGGCCTGTAGTTACTTGCACCTACCTTGTAGGTACTCTGTACCTCTGTAGGTGCTTGTAAGTGCATACAAATATCTTAGAGGTGAATGCCAAGAGGATGGGACCAGACCCTTCAGTGGTGCCCCAAGACAGGACAGGAGGCAATGGGCACAAACAGAAACACAGAAAGTTCCATCCAAATATGAGGAAAAACTTATTTTCTTTCAGGGTGGCAGAGCACTGGACAGACTGCCCAGAGGGGCTGTGGGTTCTCCTTCTCTGCAGACATTCCAAACCTGCCTGGCTGCGATCCTGTGCAACTGCTCTGGTGACCCTGCTTTAGCAGGGCTTGGACAGGATGATCTCCAGAGGCCCCTTCCAACCCCAACCAGTCTGGGATCCTGTGAAAATGATGATAAAAACTTGGGTTTACAGCCTGCAGGTAAGATGGTGACATATTTGGAGTCAAAAGCAGTTGTCCATGCAAATAACTACAATAACCCCTTCTCACTGGTTTATGTATTTATTTTTCCCTGCAATAAGTATTGATTTAATGGCCTGTCATATGTCCTAGAGAGATTAGAAAACTGTTCCTTCTCTAAACAGTCTCAAGAGAGTTTCCAACACCTTGTACATGCAAGCTCAAAGCATCCTTTTTTCCCAGTTCACATCTGCTCATAGGAATCATTTGTTATCTAAACAGGTAACAGGTTTGATAAAATGGTGCACTTGTTTAGACTGGCAGAAGAGAAATGAAATCCAAAAAAATTCCTCTGACTTAAAGATCCTTGCTCTTTTTTTTCATTTTATTAGTGACTTTTATGAAAGCAAATATTGCCTGAAATTCAGTGTGAGGAAAAGGTATGGATTTATACTTTGTAAATGGGGTAAAAGACTGCTTCACTTTCAGAGAAGAAGGTATCTTACCTACAGCTGAAACAGTAGTTAACCTTTGAGATGGGGAAGACTGCCCTGGAAAAGAGTTTTTTGACACAATAAGGAGAAGAGTTATGAGAAAGAGAAGCAAAAAGGTCTGTTCACAGCCTTTTTGCCTAACCTTAAGAGCAAATTGAGATTCTAGTCCTGTCCCTGTAGTTAATTGCAAGGAAAAAAACCCTCATTATTCTGGATCCTGAGAAAATAAAACTCAAAAGTCTCTGGAACTCTCATTGGGGCTGGACTTTGGGGATTTGGCTACACCTTATACTGCTTCAAAATCAGCATGGAAATCATGTTCTTCTTCTGTGTCTTTTTGTCCTGACTAAAAAGAAGAAGAATTGAACCATGTTTCTTGTAGAGATAAGGAAGAAATTTGAATCTGTGGAAGTGTTTTAGTGCATAAATCAACACATGAAAATACAGTTTATGAAGAATGAATCAGCATAAAGATCTGTTGGAGAAAATAAAACAGAGCAGAGGATTTGTAGATTCAGTGTTGATGGATACTCCCAGATGAATCACTGGGGAAACACAAACTGCTAAAATTCTTCATCGTTATGTGATACAACTCATAGTCTCAAAGTCTTTGAAATGCCTTTTATTACCATTTTTACAGCTTCTGTTTCAGAACTACAAATTGATCTGTACTGCTGGGCAATGGAGAGACAAACCCACACCATGATAAATGATTTAAAATTTAAAGGGACTGTTCTTACTCACCTTAGTTCTCATTTGAAAAATGAGGCACAGTCGGGATAAGAATTCTGGCAGTGCTGTGAGCAGCCATGACCTCCTTCTACCCTGTACCCAGAGCCAAACACAAAAACTTTATGACCTGGATACTTTGGCAGGGAATATGAGTTCTTAAAGCCTTTGGAAGCTATTGACTTGCTTGTTCCTGGGATGTTACTGATGCTCAGGATTGGTTTGTGCTTGGTGTCACAAATTGCCTTCTATTCAAACCAAAAGCTGACATTACTCCTGACTGCCTGAAAAAAGGAAAATTGTTGGCTTCAAACAAAATATACAGTCTCAAATACACTCTCAAAGAAATACTGATACAAAGTGTTATTTATGAAGCTGTATGTAAAATCCAGAATTGTTCCTTTTCCAGAAAGAATGCTGTATAAACTTAACCTTCTACAGTGTAGATTACTTGGCTCATTTTCTATTCAATTTATAAGTTTATCCTTCCAAAGTGGAGGCTTTTTATCTCCAGTTTGATGCCAACAGTGGTATTTACAGCACTGATGGATGACAGTTACTTAACCTCCACTTGAATTTATAAAGACAGTTGTTTCTACCAATCCTCTGGGATGAGTCTTGCTTCACACAAGTGTAAATCTCACAAACATATGCATAAATGCTGTCTTGATATTGTGAAATATAACAACTGCACTGTTGTTGTCTGTGGCAATTCAAATTGTTGAAAGGAGTAGGAGGTAAAACAAAGTATTTCCTGAAAATACTTTGGTGTGTTGTTTGTTTACAGCTTAACTCTTGGGGGAATGTGCAGAAGATCTTCTTTTCATCTAAACGTTCTCCTTCTATGCAAGTGTTGTTTCACTGGTAGCAGGAAATGCTCAGATCTCTACGTGCACACAAAAAAAGGAAGTCAGGAATTCTTATTCAGCATATGAAAATGTTTCTATGACAGCAAAGGATGCTTCTCTTTTAGGAAAACTATATGTATTAGTTCTAAACTATATTTGCAGCGTTAGTTTATTAAATATGGTCCTGGTGTTCTTCTTCTTTCCAGTGGACTAAATTGCAAATATCTCTAAAGAAGTAGTGGAATTGCACTGGTGAACTAAACAGAGAATCAGGGCAAGAAAATCATCAATATAATTCCAGATTATAAACACAGAGCTTCCTAATGCACTTAACTAAATCAGAACATTGGATGGGAGTTCAGTTATTAATTTCTGCAACAGAAACTGTGTTGTGTTAAATGTGTTCTGTGAAAGAATAAAGCCTATATTTATCTTACTTTATAGAATCCCAGAATGGTTTGGGTTTGGAGGGACCTTAAAACCCACCTGGTCCCACACACCTGCCATGGGCAGG